>BPLQ01010983.1:0-11041 GCA_021605075.1 Caerostris darwini | reverse complement strand
CGACAAAATGTATTCTTATTTATTTGAGTTTAGTCTTATAATGTATCATTTAGCGTGTTATTGCAATCTTTTAATGAATATGAAAAACAATTGCGAAATTATGTTTTTGCTTGTATTTCTAACTTTAAATTTTATTTTTAAAGAGCATCCTGTCGAAAAGTTCATATTTAAAGTTATTTTAAAGTGGTGTTCAGACAATTTCTCTTTTCCCGATTTCTTCTATCCCTCCACCTTAACTTCCATTCCTTATTTTACAGTGTATTTAACTTGCATTCTTTATTATTCTCGAGAGTGTACCCAATGAAAATAAATGTTTTATAATAGTATTTAATTCACACTTATATTCGGATTAATTGGACACAAAGTGCACAAAAATTCTTCATTATAAACTCCCTGTGTGCTTATGAATCATTATAATTTACTCAATAAAATTCATCTTGACCTATGGCTGGACATTATGGAGAAGAAGGCACATTCCAGAGAACCAATAGAAGCTACAATTGGACTGTCATGAAGAAATATATTTCTAGACATGCAAAAAATATTCTAGATGCACTCCGTATAAGGTTACAAAGAAAAACCTAGTTTGGCGAGAACTCCTACTTACTTACAGCAGTTTCAGATAATCAACTGCTGGATAATGACTACTGGACCATTTTCCGAAACTGAAAGTGGCAATCAATGGAAATTTGTAGTACAAAGTTGCATGACACAATCGGACTATTTTGTTCTTTTTCCTACGAAATTTGCATATGAATATGACATGCGCACTAAACGTGAAAGATATATCGTTTTCAAATTCTAATGCCGGTTCACACATACCAATAATCTCAGAGTGCTTCAGAAAGCACTTCTAGAGGAACTGCCATGTCCTTCATTTCTGGCTACTTGCTGGGGACATCGGTGCAGCCAGAAAGGGAGAATGTAACCGTTTTTTTTTTATAAGGCAACACCCACTGCGGGGCACTACCAGCGACCTCTTTAAGCTCACTGAACTTCCTTAGAAATTGTCAAGAATTCGACTGTGCTGTTGCACTTCACTTCTTTACTTTTTATTTTATTATCTTTTAAGGTTTGTCAGTGCGCAACTTCACAGACAATAAGCAATTGCTACGTAACTTGGGCCCATCCTATTTAACCCCTTTTCTCCCTTTCATCTAACTGAGTTAAGTGCGTCTCCATTGAAACTTAACATATTGTAGATAATAATCGTGGATGTCACTCAAAATTAGTATGGCAAAATGAAGATGCAATAAATTTGTCTCCATTCTTCTGTGATGATAGACTTCAGGTTCGAATCCTGGTTGTGGCATGGATGTTTGCTAGTAGTTCAGAATTCACATTAAACTGTAGGACGTGGTCTAATTAGTCTCAAGTGCTGGACATATGATCGTAGAGAGGCAAACCAAGCCTTCTGTGCTGCACGCATAATAAAACTGAATCTGATGTATATTTCCCATTCCTGCAATGAATGAAAAGTTTAAAGCAATCAAATATATCACCTAGCTTAATTAATTGCACTTTCGATAAGAAATACTTATAATTCGGTTTTCAATTCTTATTCAGAACTATTTTCATCGTGAATGTTTATTCTCTAAGTGTCTGCAATTTTGTTATCATTTTATGTAAATGTTTATTTTATTTATTTTTATTTACAAATACATATATTACTTTTTTTCTGACATGAGATATAACAGAGAGTATTTGGTGCATAATTAGGAAAAAGACGAGAAATACCTGTTTCCAAAAAGAAAGTAAATTAAAGAATCAGTATATTTATCAAAATTGATTTTCATTTCTTAAAGAATTACCTCTTGAGTATGCAGATAAAAATTCAGAACAATTTTATACAAGTGTAGATAAAGCGTTCCAAACAAAGAATGGTATGCATAAGATCCAATTTGAGATACCTATATAGAATCGAAATGCACTTGCTAAATACAATTCCTGGTGTCAAGTTCCAACTTATCAGAATTAGTAGTGCATCTTCGAGACCATGGGTACGCAGGACTGTACATGGTTTTTAAAATATTTATTTAACTATTACTACATTGTAACTGAAAATAATATATTGAATCTCAGCAAGAGTCTGTCTTTGACTTGCTCCGTCTTAAAAGATGTCAAAAGGAACAAAATAATAATGGTAAAACACCAAAAATAATTATGCATAATCATTTAACTGAAATATAAAATTGATGGAATCTTTAAATTTGGGTAATCTTATTTTATGTTCATAAAAAAAGTAGATAATATTTCATATTATTTGTCAATATTTAAATCGGATTACCGAATTTTATTAAAATCAACTCAAAATTTCATTTATAAATTCAGTAAATTATTTCAGGATTTTAGTTCCTAATCTAAGATTAAGTTCCTAATATAGTGCGTAGTTCGTTACGAAAAAAAATGCATCAAAAAGAACTAATGTAAAAGAAAAAAATATTGGCAACATAAAATGTCGAACTAAGTATGTTGTCTAGATATATGTTAAAGAAATATCTAAAAGGTACTAGTGACAGCTGCATTTGATATACACGCTTTTAAATTTTTAGTTTTGAAATTAATCTGAATTGCAAAGACTTCGATATGTCTTCTTCTGATACCACATCATCTGACGAATCATTCAAGTACATGGAATGCGGGAAAAAAATTTGAACTTCGAAGAGATTTAAAAGAGCATTTCTCCAAAGAACATTTAAAAGAGTGTCACCAGTATCGATACTGAGAAAAGGAGATATCGTCTAAGAGTAATCTGAAGAAACATGAATGAATTCATGCAGAAGAGAGGCCTTTTGTTTGTGAAATCTGTGGCAAAAAATTCACTCAAAAGCAAGCATTGAAAAGACAGAAGAAAATCCACCCTAAGGAAAAGAGTTATCGATGTGAAGAATGTGGGAAAACATTCTCTTACGAGTCAGAGCTACACATACATAAGTAAAGTCATTCAGAAGAAAGGCCTTACCTTTGTGATAACTGTGGGAAACATACAAATTGAAACACCATTTGAAGGAACATATGCAGTCTTGTGTCACAGAGAAGCCTGGCAAACTCGGGGAAGGTATATATTCGTCGGAAGGCTCATCTCCAACTTCTGAAGATGAAAACTAGTCGAAGGTCTTTGGCAGAGGGAAATATGTAAGTTAACAAAACGAATATAGCAACCAAAGAATCAAAATGATTGTTCATTGTGATTTCAAAAATATAAAATGCCTTTTCTTGCTAATGAAATGACAAAATAATAATTCTCATTAAATTGAACCAAATTCAATCTGCATGTGCAAGTAAAAATTGTATTTTAGAAGTTCATCTGTATAAAATATAACATCGATTCAATAGAAAAAAATGGTGTTTTTTAAATAAAAGACAAGCATTAGTTTCAATGCAGCCTAGGTATTGTTTTAAACTGGCACACAGTTTTTAACGGATTTTTAAAATTTGACATGAGTTGTTCTACTGGTTATGATACTCTATTATTTAACTGTTTATGATTCTACTGTAAATTGTTTTACAGTATCATAAATCATTTTTATAATAATGTTTATATTTAATCTGTATAGGTAATAATTTATTTAATTTTAATTCTGCAATAAAATTTTATATTTGCAAAAAGTGTTTTTATATTGATTCGCAGTACACTATTTACTTAAGTATTATTTGGTGTTTTGCAGATGTAAGGGAACTTTTTTAATAGTTCATGAAATGCTACTCTGGTTAAAACTTTTTCAAATTATGTTCACTAATTATGTGTCTATCACTAATTATAAATAAAAGCATACTTATTATAATGAGAATATTAGTTTTCTTAAACTTTTTTTTAAAATTTTAAATATGTTTGTTCCTTTACAATTGTTAAAGCAGCAATAGCATCTTATAGTTTCATATTTTCTTAATATTTCATATAAAACAACATATTTTGTTCTAAATGTATGATAATAAATTTAATTGTAATCGGAGCCTATTTTGAATTTATTTTATTAGCAACACTAATTAATTCTTAATCCCAATTTCAAAACAATCGGAATATTTTTAACTGGCGAGTTAACTGTATATCAACTTTATTAAGTGTGTTATTTGATAAGTAAAAGGAACTACACATAATTTGAAATATATTTTATCAATATATATGTTACAAAATATTTCTTTTTACTTGAAATACAGAAATTTCAATATAAATATTTAAATTTTTTTAATGAATTTAAATGAATAGGAATTTATTGCAAAGTAATATTTTATGCTATTTTTCTTAACAAAATAAGTTTGTTTAGTAAAATGCTTTAGATCGCTAATAATTTACAAAACTGTGTGTTTTGCTTATATTTAACAATTTTTTAATTTTATTTATTTTTAAAAAATGTCCAGTTTTAAATTTCGTCTACTTTAAAGAGGTGTTCAGTAAGGTACTTTTTACCTGATTTGCATAACAAAACTTTGTGACGACAAAAATGTATTCTGTACTCTGAGTTTATTTATTTGAATTTAGTCTTATAATGTATCATTTAGTCTGTTATTGCAGACTTTTAATGAATAAGACAGCTTCGTTAAATGTAAATTTTTGTATTATATCGCTTCAAATTTTAAAAAGAACAATTTTTTCAAAAATTTTAATCCACCTTAATTCAACCATCAAATTAAATTCGCAAAAATGTATTGAAAAAAAAATTAAACATTATTATTTTAAGGACAATTTTTGTAAAATATAGTAAATGTATACAATTGGAAAGTAATTTGTTGCACAAAATGATTCATAATCTAGCATGCAAAGTGGTGGGAAGTGTTAAATTTTAATAGGAAATATGACTCGTCACCATTTCATGGTTTAGCAGGTGCTTCAGATTAAATGGAGTATTGTATCGGCGAGTATCCTATTAGACAATTGGAGAAGCATCATTGCATATTTCAAAAAGTAAACAAGCATGTTATATTGAAATCCATTGTACAAAACCTCTAATTCTTATAAATATTCTTTATATCTTTTAAAACAATTATAGCAGGTTTGACAACTGTCTATAAATAATGCAGCAAAATAAGCAGTAATTTATTATCAAAGTTAAAAATTCGAGCTAAAATAGTGATTTGATATTTGAAAAATATAAAAGAAAAATGTGATTTTTTATTTTTTTCTCAAAATTAAATGCAAAGCTAGCAAGTTGGCAAATTGATATATATTCTGTAATACCAAAGGTAGTGAAACGGAGTATGAGGTATTTTCTTTGCATATATTACATTAAAAATAAGAACAACTGTTTGATGATTGCTACCAGAGGGGCAATCATATCATTTTATTAAATTCATTTCCATTGCTTTCAAAACTTATTTTATCTTCACTTATTCTCTAATATGCTAGCCAAAAGTCTGAACAATAACATAAATATTGTGATAACATAAATATTGAAAACATAAATATAAAATAAAAATATAAATATAAAACACATAAATATAAATAACATAAATATTGAAAAAACTCTAAATATTGTGAATATTTTCTTTTATTGCTACATGCCAGTATTTGGAACATAACACCTAATATATTTCTTAAGTACTCAATTGAAAATGTTTTTAAAAACATTTGTCTGCCTCTGCTTTTATAGATGGTTTAAATTTTAACTGCAGTTTATAATGCACAGTAAGGATGACTTTCAAAATGCTCACTTCCAATTGATAGAATCCAATAAGTATACCAATTATTTAATAATATTTTTATCGAAATCAAACGTTTTTGAAGGATAACTATATTTTTGGAAATAAAATGATTTAATTTAATAGTTCTGTGAGTAAGGAACATCGGGCATCTGTATAGGACTTTGCCAGAAAGTTAGCTGGGCATCAAATTATCGTACATGTAGAGTAAATTATATATTTTAATTATTGAACTTTTACAGTACTATATTTTTCAGACAATAATTTCAGCGTCTAAATCTCTTTCCATGTAAGACTTCGCAGATTACTAATATGCGCGATGTAATTCGTAAAGTATTGAACTGCTTAGTTATCGCAGATCACGAACGTAGATTTTTTTCCCAATTCCTTCCAATAGCTCACACTCTCCCTATATATATATGGTTCAAATTTTCAATCGTTAATAAAATACATTTTATTCATCCACTCAAGTTCAAATACATTTTTTTGGAACTTGTAGTGGATGAAACTGGATGTTAATACAGTTTCTTCAAATAATAATTCAGTAATTAAATTTAATTAATTAATTGTATTTTTTTTAGATTTAAGTTGCATATATCTACCAATAGATGGCACCAGATAAACTTACAAAAAATGAATGACAGTTATTTATAAAGGACTTTCTGCAATAGAGTGAAAAAAAAGTAGGAATTGACTTTATTTATTTTTTTTATATATTACTTGTTTTTATTATTATCAAACGATTTTTTTTCAAAAAAACAAATTATAATTTCTTTCCCTAAAAGTCTCTATTTTGATTTTAAACATGATAATTTAATTTTAACAGTATATACTACCTATACAAATTATGTAATAATCGAAAAGAAAAATCTGCATTTGTTATTCAGATTCGTATTTAATCTCCATTACATCGCAGAATGCTTGTGTATCAGTCCTTCGCAACATTCACTCAGTTTAAATTAACAATTTTAATTATTTGGGGCCTGAATGGCCGAATGGTCAGTGCTCTGGGGCTCGGTACCACAGGTTTCGGGTTCGAGTCCCGGCGGGGCCATGGATGTTTGTAGTGGTTCGGAATCCACTTTAAAACGTAGGCCCCGGTCTGATAGGATCGTAGAGCGTTGCGGGGGCATTGTTACTCCGCGTCCATGGCTTATCTTCAAGTTACACGCTCCCTCTGGGTAATGCAAAGTGAGTAACGTCAGTGCCAGCGCTTGCCTTAAGGCATCCAAGACCAAGCTGTTTATGTGTTTGCCAGCTGCATTAGAAAGAAAAATTATTTTGTTCTAGGAAAATTTTTTTTTGCTTCAAATATGTACACATTTATCTGCAAGATGCAGCTAAGGTTTCGAGATTATATAAAAAAAATAATAAATTGCGCTATTGAAATATGAAATTTTAACATTAACACCGATTATGAAGCGAAAAAATTAAAAAAGCATGGAATACAGATTATCTAAGTTTTGTTATTGAAATAATATATTGGCGGTTTTAATAAAACTGATTATTAAAATTTAACGAAAATTTTTATATTTTTGGTTATAAATACAGTATATTTAAAAATGTAAGGAATTGTTTTTTTTAAATATTTCGTAATCGTTATCAATAAAATATTTACGCCTTTGAATATTCAATTTTGTTTCAAGTGGAGTTTTTTTGAAGAAAATCTACTAGTCTCAGCATTGCTCCGTAAACAGCCCACCATCGAGCAATGAAAATTAGGATAATGCCCACTAAGAAGCCAACCAGTTAAATCGATCACATCAGGTTCGAATCCTGTCTGTTGCATGGATGTTTGTTAGAGGTTTGGAATCGCAATAGCTTGAAGTGTGCACAAAATTATAGTAGAGCGACAAACGAAACCTCCTGGGATGCACACATACTAAAGCTGAATCCTATGTATATTCCCCCTTTTTGCAGCGAATGAAAAATTTAAAGCGATTAAATGTATCTCCTTGGTTAATGAATTGCGGTTGCGATAGGAAACAGCAGAATTCGGTTTTTAACTCTTAGTCAGAACTATTTTCAAGGACAAAATAACTGCGATTTTGTTACCAAGATTTTATATAGTGTTTTTTTGTTTATATATTGCTTTATTTTTTTTATTTAATAATATATAATTTATTTTTTGAGCACGAGAAATAATTAAGATTTTTTTTTCCCATTTATACTGCAAAAATATGTCGAAGGTGAACAAGACCTGTTTTCGAAGAGAAGAAGTAAATTTGAAGAATCAGAATGCTTGTCACATTTATCAAAATTGATTTCTATTTTTTAATCCAATACCTGTTGTGCATCCAGATGAAAAATCAGAACTATGTTATACGAGAGTTAAGCATCCCAAACGAAGTGCATAATATATTAGTATAAGAATATATTTATATATCATACACTGTTATGTGATTATTTTCGATTTCAGATAATCATGTTAAACGAAATACACTTATTAAATATTCTAGCAGTCATATTCCAATATATCAGATTTAGGTAAATTTTTGAGACCACTTTTACATAGGACAGTGTTACTACTATATTCTGGCTCAATATAGCGCATAAAGCTGGACATGGAGAGGTGCTATTTTGTGTACCTGTGGAAGATTAAGAGACCTGACTTTGGATCAGGAGCGATGGAGACCGCCGAGGATGAGTGGTGGAGGAGAATGGAGCGTGCTGAGACGATCGACTACTCCGTTCGGGCAAGTGCACCAGGAGCGAGTAATCCAGAACTTATGGATACAACGAGTGCATCAATACCCTCGGCCTATATTTCACGAAAAGCTATCTGAAGAAGAAATCTGTGCACGCGTATCAACTGTAACCAAGAAGAAGGACCTTGCACAGAATCTCTACGATGCATATGCTGCAACGCTGACTGGATATTCTACCGATGATGACGACCTTAAAGAGCTGAAGAAACGCCATGATGATCTCCAGCTTGCAATGAGGGAGATAAGCAACTTTGAGCTTTGCCCATTGTCATCTTGTAAAAAACATAAAATTATAAACTTTAACTCTCAAATTAAGCGCAACGCTGCCCATCTTAATAATCATGAACATGATAATGACGGTTTTACTATGCCCTCCGAAAAGCTTATTGCTAAGGTCAATTGTTCAAAACATCCTCAACATTTAGTTGAGACCAAAAATTCGTTTGACAAACTTATTGTAGACGAACAGGAGGAGAAGGACTCTGATACCACCTGTATAATTAAGAAAATGCCACCCATTATGGTGAGGCCAACAGAAAATCTAAAAATTATGCTTGCCAAATTTGACACATTTTTTGAAAGTAAAGTTGCCATCAAAATTGCGGGTGAAGTGATCAAGATGTTTCCCTTCGACGAAAATCAACACAGGGCTATAACCAGATATTTAACAGAAAACTCCGTCGAATATTTTGTGATAACGCCTTAATATCAGCGTCCTTTAAAGGTCGTTATCAAAGGCATTAAAACTCTTGATAATGAACTCTTGACATTAAAACTCTTGATAATGAAATCAAAGATGAGTTAGTTAATCAAGTCTACTCTATTGACAAGGTAACCCAGTTAAAAACATCTGAAACGTAGCAGCCTCTACCAATCTGGCAGATTACCCTTGCTAGGGAACAAAAAAGCATGAACATTTTTAAACTAGAACGATTGCTATACTTTACTGTAAAAGTTGAGAAATTTAACTTACGACCAATGACCCTCCAATGTTTTAAATGTAATAATTTCCATCACAAAGCTAATAACTGTGGATTTAAACCTAGGTGTCTTAAATGTGGTGAAGAACACTCCCATAAGGAGTGCCCAATTGAAGGGAAGCTTGAGGGGCCAAAATGCATTAATTGCAACGCTACAGGGCACTTAGCAGCTTGGAGGGGCTGCCTCAAATTTCCAAAGATAAATACTAACTCTAACAGACAGGCTGCCTATCCCAAAGTTATTCCTCCTAGACAAGTTAAATCAAACATCAGTTTTGCTTCCATGCTTAAAAACAACGCAAACGCAACTGCAGCTGTAACTCCTTCAACTTTTGTAAATCAAAGCCAACCAAGTTCACTACCTGGCATTGAAGATCTCAACTTATTCCAAAATGCTGTTATATTAATGAAAGAATTTATTTCCCTTTCCACTGATATCAAAAATCTTCCAAATTTAATCAATCAAAATAATTCTACCAACAATAAAGCTGATAAGCTACAAATCTTTGCGAACTGTATATGCTCCAAACCATCTAACAATGCCACGTAGTGACTATATTGCTTACAGGACTTGGTAGTCGAAACATTTTCGTTTCCCCTCCGCCAGGCTCTGCTCTTCTATCGTTCACTTGCAACTCACTTTGTACGATTCACAGATTTTCCCCTTCATTACCAATTCATCCTCTCTTAACAAACTGCTCTTAAACGTTTTTGTTATTTTTAACTTGCACTCCTTTATGAATTAGATTAACCTATTGAAAATAATTTTATTTTTAAGTTCTCTTTCAAACTACTTTCATTTTGCAATTATTTAAAATCCTCTTTTTACTTTATTGTTTTAATTATTAAATTATAATTAATAATTATTAAATACTTTATTGAAAAGAAGAAAAAAAACTTATCCTCTCCATATATTATTATCTCTATTTTAATTGTTTTATTTTTAATGCAATGGGCTTAAAGCTAAAGTAACTTCCCTCTCATAAGCAAAGAAGGATTTAGCGGTTACCCATTTTAAGGAACTCCGGCAACCTACAAATCGTCGTCGTCGTCGCTACTCCGCGTCCGTATCTTCAATGTACACGCGCCACCTGGATAAATCACAGTGAGTAACGTTTGTGCAGCGCTTGCCTTAAGGCATCCAAGACCAAGATGTCTAAGTTTTTGCCAGCTGCATTGAAACAAAAAAAAAATACATGTTAATATATTTTTTGAAAAATGTAGTAAATAAATTTGAAAATTATTAAATACAAATTTGAACAACGGGTTTTAATAAAATCAACCTAAAATTTCAATAATAATCTGAGAATAATTTTCAGGATTTTAGTTTCTAATATATGTGATTAAGTTCGTGATATAGCGCGTAGTTCGTATAGAAAAAAATGATTAAAAAAACTAAACCAAAGAAATGGCAATACAAAATATAAACTAAGTAAACTATGTAAAAACACGTTCAATAAATGTCGAAATGTTGCAAGTGAAAACTGCATTTTACAAACACTCTTTTAAATTTTCAGTTTTTTTTAAAATTAATCTTTGCAGCAAAGCCTTCAATATGTCTTCTTCTGATACGACGTCATCTGAGAAATCATTCCAGTGCCTTATATGTGGCAAACAATTCGAATTTCAGAAATATTAAAAAGATCATCTCTTCAAAGAACATCAAAAAAAGCGTCACCAATGTCGATACTGTCAGAAGGCGTTCTTATATAAAAG
>BPLQ01010982.1:0-99549 GCA_021605075.1 Caerostris darwini | reverse complement strand
CTTGGAATTAATTTGAATTTTCAAATGACTATCTCATAGAAACACAAACAATGATGAAATACACTTTGGACTCCTACCCAGATACATGTGAGTTGGCTTTGCACGTTTCACGCGGAATGTTTATATTTGTGAGTTCAAGTTCTTTACGCATAATTATTGATGTGCTATTAAAAGGTGATTCATATGCATGCAATGACTTCATTATTACGGTGCTGAACATGTCATTGATGAGATAAAAATTAAGTAAAATTCAAATTTAAGAATGCCTAGATAACGGTAGAAAATACATTACATTAAATGAATCGTACATTCCTGATATTTCCCTTGAATGCTCTTAACTTTTCTGTGACAAAAAAAGATATTTTTTTACTTTTTAAATTGGAATAAAACTTTTCATGGAAATTCTTGCAAGAGCCTCAGAGTTTTCGATGAAAATCATGTGGTGCAGTAAATTTTGTAAAATTAATAAAAATGAATCTATTGTGTAATAATTATTGTCATTTATTTTTTTTTAATATGTAAAGAAAATTTCAATAGCTTGGTTTGGTTTGTCGCTCTACGGTCATCTTGTGCACACTTTAGGCTAAACAGACAGGGACCTACAGTTTCACGTGGATTCCGAACCACCAACAAACATCCATCCCCCTTCCAGGAATTGAACTTGAAGCCTTTGGTACCAAAGGCCATATCACCAGCGAATTGGCCATCAGGCCACCCATTTCAATAGGAGAAAAGAGCAATACTAAAACTTTTTGACAGTACTTGAAGTATCACTATCTCACAGTATCATTTAGATTTCTGTCGTTCTTTCCTATCATCTGGATTATCTAATCGCAAATATGAAACCTTTTAGTGACATTACTGTGAGAAAAATATCGGGGTCAGTTCCATCGGTTGCAAAAACGTTCAATATCTTCATGATTGATTTGAAGATTGATATGTATATGAGCCAATCCAACAATGCTTTGTTCACCAATGCGGTGTTATTTCACCTTTAATTGGATGAGAGGTATTTTTTCTCTTTCTATCTCTTTTTCTTAAATTCGTCAATTTCACAATTATACAAAAAAAAAGGGATCAGTAAAAATTAATTCTTATAAATATTTTGGATTTGAATCATCATCAATTTTTTAGTAAAATCTTAGTGTAGGAAGTCTTATTATGTTGCAAGCTGGAATTCTAACATATTGATTAGCTTCAACTTATGACCATTTGAATCGATTTTCCCATAGCAATATTTCAAAGAATTACTAACTGTTTCTGGATCAGAGAAATCATTGTCGTTTGAAGAAATTTCAAAAACTGTTGAGTAACAATTTTTGCAGACAAAATCTTTACTGACATCACTTCCAATTTCATCCTTTTACAGCTTTTCAACATGACGCGGTAGATGGATGAGTCGATTTCCTCGGACCTAGCATCAGAACCATGTGTATGGATGGGCAAACTAAGGCCCGCGGGTCAACTCCGGCCATCCAGAAGGTTCTATGCGGCCTACGGATAGAATTTTAATTTGCCGGTCAGAGGCAAATTGAAAGAAGTATATATATATCCATCTCCTTTTCTACTTTTATTAAATATTATTTTTTTCTTCCTTTATTTTAAAAGAATGATCTTACTTTCTCTTTCGCTATTTCTACAAAACATAAATTGACGATAATAACAAGCACAGACAGCTTTTAATCGGTAAAGTGTTAAAAGCGGAAGTTCTTTGTTAGTTATAGCTGTAGATTGGCGCCAATAAGCGTTATGTCTTTCTCGGGGATAAGATATATGAGAATCCAATATAGATTAGAATTAGACCTCGCATGTGGTAGACTGCACATTTTAAATTCCAGCCAGCGGCTTTATCTTTTGACGCGAGTTCTAATATTTTTGTTTGCGTCAATTCCCGAGGTTAAATTCAATACTCTCAGTAAAGGAAGAGAAGCTTAAGAATTATGAAGATGGCTTGATAAAACTGCATTTTGAGTTCGAACGCAGAATTCAAGATTTCAGTGCCATTCAAACAGAATTGGATATTGTTACCGTGTCTTTCAGCGTAAATTGTGAAGCAGTGTGGTCAGATGAATTAATTGAGTTGCAATCTAACAATCATCTGAAGCAGTTGTTTCTAAATATGCCAAAGTTAAGAGTTTTAAAAACCTTTATCGAAAGTAAGTTTCCCAAATTTAATATCTGATGCCTAGAAAATCAGTGCTATGTTCGCTTCATCTTATACATGTGAACAAGTGTTTTCAACTATGAACCTTAGAAAGAATTATTTCAGAAGTAGACTGACAGATGAGCATTTAGCCTCGTTCCTTAGAATCAGTACATCTCACTTCGAACCTCAATATAAGGAACTTTCAAAAATAAAATCGCAATTTTACTCATCTCATTAAGATATTTAAATTGTAATACTTGTATATTGTTTTTAAAATTTTTCAAAAATTTGTCTTTGTCCGACAAACTTTTTTTTTTTCAATTTTTAACCCGCGGCCGAAAAAGTTTGCCCGTCCCTGATCTAGAATCTTTTACAGCTTTTCCCCATGACGCGGATTAAATAGATGAATCGATTTCCTACTATTGTCCACTATTGTATTTCCTACTATTGTACTATTGTCCACTATCGTATTTCCTACTATTGTACTATTGTCCACATTGTCTCACTGAAAGGGTGGTGAGGTTGCTCAAACCACTGTTGAAGAATGCACGGTGGAATTTCTACCGGTTGCACGTGGCAAAAACAATGTGAAAAGTGGGGATTATGCTCAGTGTCACAAAATTGGAAACTAGAGGACGAATCCATTCAGTTGCGCTAAGCATGTAATAGGGGTGAGGGAAGGATCATATTGAGCGGTCTGCGAGACCGCACGCCACTTGTTACGGATTAAATATGGAAAGGGCATCTGGTAGTAGCTCATTATTTTTGTTAGACAAATCTATTTGGCGGTAAACCGGTGACATTGCTTTCAATTTCATATCAAATTACACCCATCTATGAAGAAGCAATGGCAATAAAACTCAAATTTCAGAGATTCATTCGGCATTCGAGTTCCAAATTCGGTAAATTCAGAGATTCATTCGGCAAATTCCGAGATTCATTCGGCAAATTCAGAGATTAATGATATTCAAGATTCAGGAAACTTGAAAAAAAGTTTTTAAAAAAATCTGTCACATTAGTTACCGAAATTCATCTCACATTTGCCATTTTACTTCGTAATCCCTCTGCTGAAAAAGGAAATATTAGAAACGTAATGAATTTGGTTTCACTAAAACTAAAGATAACACACGAAAAGCTTTGCTGATTGACATCTTATTTATTATTCTATGAAACATAGGAAGGAAAAAATGCTTCTAATTAATTTATTTAGCCAAAAATCATATGCACACATTACGTATTTTTCAATATGTAAAGCTTTTCCAAACGTGTCTGCTGCAAGAAAAATATATATTAATAAAAAGAGAGAATTTGGGTTTTAAGTGCCACTACTTAAAAAGTGACATTCAGGAAAGCTTTGATGGTCTGTAAAAATGTTTGGTAATGAATCACTGGAAATGAAATATTGGTTTGAATAGATCACAACCAAAAATTCATCTCAATTTACTGCAAACATTTTGCAAAGCTCATTAATTTTTGTTAGACAAATCCTATTTTGTAAAAATCTGGTCTTCTTTTCAATTTCATATCAAAATTATTACACAACTCCTATGAAAATCATTTAATCCAACTCAAATTTCAGGGATTCATTCGGCATTCGAGATTCAAATTCGGTAAATTCAGAGATTCCTTCGGCAAATTCAGAGATTCATTCGGTAAATTCAGAAATTCGTTCGAAAATTCATAGATTAATGATAGTCAAGATTTCAGGAAACTGAAAAAAAAATTTTGAAAAATCTGTCACATTAGTTACCCGAAATTCGTCTCACATTTGCAATTTTACTTCAATGATCTCTGCTGAAAAAAATATTAAGAAAGATAATGAATTTGGTTTCACTAAAATAAAAGATAACACACTGGAAAGAATTGATTGACATCATGGCTTGTTATTGAAGCATGGAAGAAAAAAAAATGCTTTTAATTAATGGATTTGTAAATCATATGCAGAAAATCATTACGTATTTTCAATTTTACTTCAAACGTGTCTGCTGCAAGAAAAATATGATATTAATAAGAAGAGAGAATTTGGGTTTAAGTGCCACTACTTAAAAAAGTGACATTCAGGAAAGCTTTGATGGTCTGTAAAAATGTTTGGTAATGAATCACTGGAAATGAAATATTGGTTTGAATAGATCACAACCAAAAATTCATCTCAATTTTACTGCAAACGTCTTTGCAAAGTCAATTCATCTGATAATAATAAAAATAATTATTTCTGTTCAAATAGAATTCTCTTTAAACAAGTTAATATTCAAGAAAACTTTTATGCTTTAAAAAAAATTTTGTTATTGAATCAATGAAACCAAAAGATCCTTTATAATTAATTTCATTGTACATTTGAAACTTTTATTTAAAGTTTTGTTACGTATACCTTCATTCGAAATAAATTCATGCAATTCTAACAATATTGTAACCGTGCTTGTTCCTGCACACTGGCAAGTGCGCACCCTTATGGCATTCAACAGAAAATGATCAATCGGCCTGAAGACTCTCACCCGAGATGAAGTACAGCGCATTTACTTTTTAGTGTCTCATCCCAAGAGGAAATATAATCAGCGCATGCCGGCACTGTAGTTTTCTTACAGACTCTCACCCAGACAGGAAGTAAATTTCGCGCATCTTGTGCGTAGCTGAGTATTGTGTTTCCAGCTTGGAAGTGGAATCCGTTCACGAATCCAATTATCTTTATTTAAATGTGTTATACATTGCGTGATGGTCAATTGACATAAGAAGACTTGGCTAGCTCTCTAGCCTTTGGTAACCCGGGTTTCATGTTCGAATCATGGCGGTGGCCTGGTGGTTTTATTAGGGTTCGGAATCCACGTTAAATTGTAGATCCCTGTCTATTTAGCCCAAAAAATGACCGTAGAACGACAAACCAAGCCACTCTCCAACCTGTGCCTCTAGTATCTCAATAAAAGCACATTCAGTTACAATTTGGCTTCCTAATCTGCACTCAGCACTATCTCATAAAAATAAGCATGTATGCAATAATAACTTGGATAACTCTAAACCAACAGAAAAACTTAATAACAATCTAAGAGAACTAATGTAAAATTAAGAAGCACGGATAATACATAAGAAAAAGTCTTACGCATTAATTATTAACATTATCTCATGAGATTATCTCATTTTCTCCACTAGAGAACTACAGATTTAATCACACCATATTATTTGGTTTTAATACCAGCTTTAGATGCACTTATTTATTATGAAAATATTTTATGTATTTACGTATTCAACTGAATAAACATTTTCAACCCATAGTTCACCATGAACTCTTTCAGGTTGAAAAATTTTCTACCGTATGACAAAATATAATAACTAAAAATGTTTGGTCTTATAGGATTTGGTCTTGAATATATGATTAATGACGTTCAAAAAAAAATTTACAATGAACAAAATCAGAACTTATGGTAATTAATGTTCATTTTAATAAGCCACTGCAGTAATGTAAAGGTACAGTTTTAAGAGGAATAGTTTTAATGCATTTAAACTAAAAGAAAATTTATTTTTACTAAATCTTCAATTTATTCAATTGTTTTATATCAAACAAAAATGTTTCTGTTTTTATCTCAAATTTTGAGATTTTGGGAAATTTTCACATAGAATTTTTGTATTAACCTTAATAAACTCTACAGACCAATATATGTTGTACCATTTTTTCCTCACGGGAAGAGTTTTCTCTCCTGGGAATGAAATGCCAAATGTATGTTATTTGTGAAGTATAAAATAAACCCATCAATCAAATTTGATAGCAGACGAGCGTTATTGTGTCCATAAATATATATATTACATGCAATTAGTGTTTTGTACCAATGAGAACAACTTGTCATTCAAATCTGATAGCAAACAATCAATGTCATGTATAATGAGATTCGGTAAATTAACGAATGTTTGCGCGACCTTCGTAGGTCGAAACAACTACAGATTGAATATGAACTAAGTATAGCAAACCGCGAATTGTTCCATGGTGATGGACCAAAAGAGTAATTTCTACTCCAATGAGAAGTGAGGAAGTTGCCCCCCCCCCTCATAACGGATTCTCTTAAAAGTTTATTTTTTTGTGAAAGGAGAGAGTTCTGCGAGTCGACCAGAAGTGTTGTTTTTCTTTTTTCTGAATTGACTGAATAGGCCGAATTTTTCGCCTGTTTACAAAGTGAGCCCCTTGGGGTTTCGTGTATCACTCAGTGTAATAATTAAGGTCTGCTGCAGACCAGTGCATTGGATTCGTCGTAGACTCGAGAACTCAGAAAATCTCCGTTCTTGGAGTGAACTGCACTTGTGAATCAAATTATCTTTATTTATTATTATTATTATTTTTTTTTTTTTGGTAAATACATTTCTGTATATATGTATATACTTCGCTTGTAAATAAAGATTGCAGTGTTCCCATGAACCTGAAAGTTACCGTCTTCTTGAGGCCTTTTATAAGTCTAGTATGAGCCAAGACGTTACACTATATTCATATATAGAAGAATTTGTATTTGTTAAACGATTTTCGATGAAAGGATGCATTAATGTTAAAATATAATTTTTAAATCCAAATAAATACAGAAATGATTTTGCAATCGATATTTTATATATTTTAACTAACTATACAGAAACTAACGTGCTATATAGAAAATATTGTTGTAAAAGGAATCTGTGTCCTGACATGTGTGTAGCATATATATTCAAAGCAAATATCATCAATCTGCATGAATCTGAAATGTCGTTAAAAATACTTGAATTAACAAATAATAAAACACACTTTTTATTTACAATTTATTTAAAATGACTTAATAATATAGATATGAAAATACGAGTCATTTCAAATAATAGAAGGTCACATCTAATTAGCCACTGATCTTAAGTTTGCCATATTAAATGACACAAGCCACATTAATCACAGATCTTAAATTTGTCAATAATTCTGATGTTAAATTTTTTTTTGTTTAATTTTGGTGCATAATTTGTAACATTTAACAAAATTAAAGATAACGAATATTATTAATAAGCGTAACTAAGCCATTCAATATATTAATGTCTTTCATATAGTATAATATTTTGAATGAAAGTTTAATTTTAATTCCAGTAAGATAGACTAAAATAAAAACAAATTATTTAAACTTATACATTATATAAAACAAATATGATGAAACAATAGTTTTATGCAAATTATTATAAATACATTAAACATGATGCCTATAAAGGTCTATATACTT
The DNA here is from genome assembly GCA_021605075.1 of Caerostris darwini. Lineage (NCBI taxonomy): Eukaryota > Metazoa > Arthropoda > Arachnida > Araneae > Araneidae > Caerostris > Caerostris darwini. The sequence goes on along the minus strand of BPLQ01010982.1, from coordinate 92,199 downwards.
AAACGTTCATACATTAAATAAAAAACAAATTTGTTAAAAATTTTTGAGTTCCATAAAAAATATGACTTGATTGACACATTTTAAATTTATATCTAATAGGATATAATTTTAGTAGTATGCTTTAATAAGATTGAAAATATCTGTGTTGCTTAAAAAAGTTGAAAGTGCAGAGATCACTTGCTTATTTAAAACAATTTTTTGCCATCAGTTTCACTTCTAACATAAACTTTAACTTCACTCAACTTTTTTTTCAAAAATGATATTTTAATTTGATTTACGATAAAATCACTGTAAATAGGAAAATAATCTGTCAACAACATATTAAAAACCATATCTGTTGCAAATGCTCTCTTGCGTTCGGTAACTGGTGTGAATCGCTTCAGGATGATTTCATAAACAGTTAAATCTTCTACTAAAATCTTATTTAACATGCGTTCCACTTCCAGAAAAGCTTCGTTAGCAAAAACTTCTAACTTTGGTAAAATATCATGATCTCTTCTTACGTTTAATTCGGCATCGACATATAAGAGTACTTTGCACTTTACGAATGCTTTTGCAACCGCTAGTTGGTTTGATAGGCTGCCACGATGTCTGTGCCCAATATAGCATATAAAATCCCTCCATGCATCCATTGATAAATTTCTCATGGTTTCCACTGTTCATCAGTTTTAGCATCATGCTAATATTTGCTTGAGGTCGATCTAACATAAAATGCAATGGCGTTTTCATATATTTGTTAAGTACAGTCACAGATGCGCCAAACTTCACCAAATTTTTGACAACTTCCAGATTATTATCCCTTACCGCCCACATTAATGGAGTCTCATCATTTCTACCGAAAAGGCCAGTATCAGCATCCCAAGATAGCAATTCTCTAACTATCCAGATATCGCTATGCACATGTTCAACTGGGCACACATGAGTGTGGTCGAGTGCTTGCAAGCCAGCACATTTATCGACGGCATAATGCAATGCACTGTTTTCCAGGTCGTCTTGGATATCGACATCAATTTCACATTTTAGAAGGAGTTCAATGACTCTGTATTTACAGCGAATCACTGCAAAATGCAGAGCTGTGCTTCCGTAGTTGTTGGTTGCATTCACATTTGCTCCAGCGTTGATGAGTTCTTGGACGTCTTGTAAGTTGTCTTTTTCGTTGAGAGCCGCCAAGTGTAGTGGTCTGTTACCATCAATATCGCGTTTGTTAACATTTGATCCAATCTTGAGATATTTTTGAATATCTCTCAAGTTATCCTCTTTACTTCTGGCTAAATTGTGTAACACTGTTCTTACAGCCATCTCTCGAAAATACAATTAGAACCTTTGATCTCATAAAAACTGTAATACACAATACTCGTTCAAAATGTTTCGTCTTCTGTAATGTACACTATTTTAAATGCACTTCAATAAAATTCTTAAACAGCAAAATAATCTTATAATTACAGTCGATATAGTTTATTTAAAACGATGGTTCTTAATCTTTATTTTTTTGTAAACAAAGAACGATTAAACATTTAAAGATGCTTACGATTTAGCTTACCGCTCGTACTGAACAGCTTCTTGTGTAGTTCAAATGTTTCATGGTATAATTTACTTGACTTGGTGCTTTGAGATGTAGGCTCACTGACGCTGCTTTATCTCAATTTATCCAAATGTTTTTTTTTTTTTTTTTTTTAAATATAACAGACAAAAAAAATCTCGTAGAAGTGAAAATGAATCTTTTATGAAGGAATTACTCTAAAATTCGAAATTCTTGAAATTATTGCCCATGACTGCCCAAAAATTCCATTCAAAACTCAAGAAAAGCTGCCCGCACTGTAAGTTACTATTACATGTCATATCAAATTTACAATAATAATCATATTTAAAATGCTTGAGTTGGTTTGATTGTCTTTATGGTTAAGATTTTATATACGAAACATTTAAACTAATTGTCGCTCTATATCTGTAGTTAAGTTAAAATATATTATTTTTAACCATAGAATTAGAATGGTTTCGTTTGTTTTGTCTCACTACATACTTTACATTGCACTCATTTTGAACGTACTTTAGGCTAATTAGATCAGGACCTACAGTTTAACGGGGTTCCGTAACACTAACAAACATCCATGCCAAAGCCAGGATTCGACCTTAGAGCCTGTGATACCAAAGGTCAGAGCGCTTACTTGGACAACAGGCCGCCGTAAATTTGAAGAATGTTCGTTCCGTTTTGTATTTTATAATGTATCATTCCATTTAAAACTGCTATTGTGGGAAATCTATGCTATTCTTCTACTTGAATAAAAATTTTTGGGTAAGTAAGGGTTGTAATTTAGATGAATAACAAAAAATACTAATAAATCGTCATTTTAGTAATACTCTGTTACAATGCTTCTAAATCCATTTTTTAAATTTTTAATTAATTGTCACACTAGATTTGCATTTATGTTGAAGCTTATTACAATATTTTTAATTGCAAAACTAAAAGAATGTTCGTTCCGTATTGTAACACGATAATTAATTTTAATTTTTACTAATAAATTTTCATTTTAGTATCAGGCTTTGCTCTAACGCTTTAAATATTTCTTAAAATCTTAATTTTTTTAAATAGAAAGCATTTAAATTAATTGTCGCACTACATCTGTAGTTAAGTTGAAGTGTATTATTTTTAACCGTAGAACTATAAAAATGTTCATTCCGTATTGTAACTCCAAAATTGTACAGTATAATATGTGTTGTTATATTACATATAAAACTAAAATAATTGTTTTTTCAACATCATAAGATGCTGAGAAGATTATCTAAGATGTATAATGAATTGTTAGTAGTTATTTCACATTTAGATAATCTGGGAAAATGTTTCAAAAATAAGATTAGAAAGTTTTCCCATGTTTTAAAATAGTCAAAGAATTTTTTTATGTTAGCGTCGTTAAACGATTAGTTTTATATAGCTATTTTTCTTCTAGATGAATGTTACAATTATTAATGTTTGGATCGAATTTTAACTACTCAGTTTTGTTGAACTACCAAAGCAATTATGATTTACGAAATTCGAAGCGATGTAATAAACACTTAATTAAAATTATTAAGAATGTCGCGAAATGGGGAAAAATAACGGAAATGGTGACACTACGTGTTGTGACGGGATGCAGAATCATATGCCAGGAGAGTGTATAAAATATAAATATGTTTATATGTATAAATTGTAAACATGTTTATATGTATAAATTGTAAACATGTTTATATGTATAAATTGTAAACATGTTTATATGTATCAAATTGTAAACATGTTTATATGTATCAAGTGTAAACATGTTTATATGTATCAAGTGTAAATATGTTTATATATATCAAGTGCAAGCAAATTTATATGTATCAAGTGTAAGCAAGTTTATATGTATAAAGTGTGAATGGCTAGCGCTTTGGCGTTCGGTACCGCAGGTTTCGGGTTCGAGCCCCGACAATGCCATGGATGTTTGTAGTGGTTCGGAATCCACTTTAAAACCACAGGTCCTGGTCTAATGGGATCGTAGAGTATAAGGGGTAGTAGTGCTCGCGTCCGTAGCATATCTTCGAGCTACAAGCGCCCGCTGGGTAGTGCTAAATGAATGACAGCGGTACAGTCCTTGCTTATGGTTTAAAGATTAACTGTCTCTGTATTGCCAGCTGTATTAGAACAACAACAAAAAGTGCAAGCATGCTTATATGCATAAAGTGTAAACAAGTTTATATGCAAAAAGTGTAAGCCTGATTATATGCGAAAAGTGTAAGCAAGTTTATATGCAAAAATGTAAGCCTGATTATATACAAAAAGTGAAAGCATGTTTAAATGTATAAAGTGCAAGCCAGTTTACATGTACAAGGTCTAAGCGCATGCTTATATGTACAAGGTATAAGCCCGTGCTTACATGTACAAGATGCATGCTTACATATACAAGGTGCATGCTTACATATACAAGGTGTAATTGTATACTTACATGAACAAAGTGTAAGTACATGCTTGCATGTTCAATGTGCAGGACTACGTACATGTAAGTATATAAAGTACATTTTTGTATTCAATAGGCTACTCCAGATAAATTAAAATTCAATAAATGAAAAGTGTGCAATTAAATCCTAATTAATTTATAAACGGAAATACTTGATGGTGTCTGTAATAGTACCTTTCCTCCAATCTACAATTGGCGCTACTTCAGGAAACCAGCACCTAACCGTTAAAGGCGCCGAGACTAGTGCATTAAGTGCTTTTGTATGGATACCGTCACTTGCAACTTATTGGCCAGTACAACAGTTTTATTTGCCCTTCTATTTAACCTCGAAAGCACCTTCACGTGATTATGCATGTTTAGCCAGTTTGTCCGATGGCTACTGAGAGCGGACCAACTAATATCGGTTTTGTATCAACATCTGCGTATGCCGAATCGACGTCCAGTATTATTTGGTGTTCACACCGCATTCGAGCAATTAAATTCACTCAACTAGTTACAGTTACATGCAAAGACCTATTGCTGAAGGTGAGAGTCTTGTGAGGTATTTCGTGAGCTATGTGCCGAGAATACACTGGGATGAATTGAAGTCCGATTGGATGAGACGAATAACCATCTATAGTACAGATGGGATTATCCAATGAAATGGCTTAATCCAAAACGGTATTTGCGTAAAATCATAATTATGAATATCATATGAATGCTAATAGAAGGCAAATATCACCGAGTTTATTGCCGATATTTTTAGTTTTTTGGTGAATAGTACAAAATCTTAAGGTAAATATTTCCATTGCAGTCAAAAGAAATTTTAAATTAATTATTATGAGTTTCGTTTTAAAGTATAAAAATATATCTTATTTCTAAAAGGTAAATTTTATTTATTTAAAAATAATATAAGAGATTCAGTGTATGAAATAGTTTTGCTAGTATCAGTGTAAAACGCAAGAGGTTATATTTGTTATTTTAAAAGTTGTGAAGTTATATAACTTTTGTTTGCTATGATTAAAACAAGTAATATAAAAAAAAAAATTTAAACTCAATTCCTACTTTTTTTCCACTATATTGCAGAAAATCCTTTATAAATAATTTCAAATATTAATTCAGTAATTAAATTTAATGAATAAATTTTAGTTTTTTTTTTAGATTTAAGTTGCATGTATCTACCAATAGATGGCGCCAGATAAACTTAAAAAATTAATGAACATTATTTATAAAGGACTCTGGCAATAGAGTGAAAAAAAAGTAGGAATTGACTTCAAAATTCAACTTAATAAATGCTACTTAAATCTAAAAAAAATAAAAAGTAATTAATTAAATGTAATTACTAAATTAATAATTGAAAAAACTGTATTAACATCCAGTGTCACCCCCCACAAGTTAAAAAAATGTATTTCAACTTGAGTGGATGAATAAAAAGTATTTTATTAACGATTGAAAATTTGAACAAGATATATATAGGGAGAGTGTGAGCTAATAAAAGGAATTGAAAAAAGCAAGAAAGAAAAAAGAAAACATATCAGAAATATGATATTTTTTGTTTCCAAAATGTTTTGAAGTTTCCCGATTTAATACAAAATATTTTTTTTATTATTATTGTTGTAAAAATAATATTTTGCTAATAATTTTTGTCTACAAATTGGGGTATAAGACTTCAGATAAAATATTTTTAAATAACTTTAGAAATGAAAGTGATAAAGGTAATTTGGTAAAAAAATATATGAAAAGTAAACAAAAAAATGAAGGATTCTGTTAAAAAAAATTTTTAAATTTTCAAAATATTTATTAATATATTATTTTTTATGAAAAAAATAATTTTTTGGATCTTAGAATATGCAATTGGAGTCGTTTTAAAATTTGTATTTATTACATGATAAATAATAATAATTTCATAAAAATATTTAAAATTTCTAATATGCCACTGCATTAATCATTAGATCATATCTACTTTAATGATCAGATATCACGTACCCGACGTGACTCAGTGATATTTACCTTCATGTATTTTTCAATTCCTTCTATTAGCTCACAATCTCCTTATATATATCTGGTTCAAATGTTCAATCGTTCATAAAATACTTTTCATTCATCCACTCAAGTTCGAATACATTTCTTTTTGAACTTGTAGTGGATGACACTGGATGTAAATACAGTTTTTTCAAATATTAATTCATTCATTAAATTTAATTAATTAATTTTAGTTTTTTTTTAGATTTAAGTTGCATATATCTATTAATAGATGGCGCCAGAAAAATTTTTAAAAAATGAATGAAAATTATTTATAAAAGACTTTCTGCAATAGAGAGAAAAAAAGTAGGAATTGACTTTAAATTTTTTTTATATTACTTGTTTTATGTTCACTAATGATGACAATAATTTAATTCACGTGCCCGCTGTGCGTAGCAATCAGTATCTCCGGAAAAAGATTGACAATTAAAGCCAGATGGAGTTGTTGCTCTTGTGCAAGTAATACCTATCTTTGTCCTCAGCATCTAGTAGACGGGTGACGCATCTTTTAGCTTACGTTCTTTGAACTGGTGGGCAGTTACTACTAATATAACCACACCACACTACTGTGCCTAGAGCTGAGTAATAATGCCTAGTTAAGTTGCCCCTTTACAGTTTGGGAATGGTGTGGGTGAGAGAAGTGTGACTGGGATCAGTGACGTTCTTGTAGACATACGAGACCGGTACCTAAGGATTAAAGAGGATTCTAAACCACTACAAGATAAGCAACTATTTACTAAAGATGAGCCATATCATATCATATCAGCAATTCTTTAGAAAAAATAACTTCATATTTTTTATTCACAAAACTATTTAATGGTTCCTTTAAATGATTCTTAAATAAATGAAATTAATTAAATAAGATAAGTGAAATTTATTACTAAACGCTACCATGATTAATATATATAATAATATAAATTAGATTGCATAACCATTTTAAATTTCCCCATCTAACATCTGGAGGTTCCTTGGGAATAGCTCTTTGGGTTTCAGAAATAATTTAAATTTCTTCAATCAAACCCAATTGAAAACTTTCGAGTTTACGAAGTAGATGGCCTTATAAATTTTTAGACAGGAATGTCTTTTTGTTGAGTGTAGAGGAAGAATATACTCTTTCTAGTGCCATCTATGGTGTGTTTGTTTTAAGTTTTGTTGGTGGATGTAAGGTATAAGATATCTTGTAGTGTTTTTCGATTAAATCACAATTTGATGCACATTTGACGAATGGCTTAAAATTAAATGTCTGATATTTGAAACCATCAGCAGTTTAAATTTTAACTTCCTTTTTTTTTTTTTTTTTTTTTTGAAAATCAGACCCATTATCCTAATGAATATTTTCAGCATTTACGAGAAACTTATTTTCGAAAACCAAATTTATATTCCGAACTTCATCTTACAACGAAACCATCTACGGCATTCTGGGAAAACGATCTTACAAAAACATTAAAAACAGCGATCCTGTTACCTAACTCTATTCGAGTCGAGAACCCTCAATGAATGCACTGAAGGCGGTGAAAGAATTATTTTATTTTTACCCGGGTGCTTTTTGAACACTAAATTTTGGAATAGGAGTGTAAGTGGAAATTATTATTTGAGGAAGATTTGTTGCATGGTTTGTTGGAAAAAGGAATTGATGCCATTTTGTCAGCCGTTCTTTTTTATTGATTTTTTATGGGTTTTTTTAAAGAAGGCTGTAGTTGTTGAATGCTGCAATTTAGATAAGAAATAAAGTAAAATTTAATTTAACTTTAAGTGTTTATAGTATACATATATATGTGTATGTATACTAATACATTTGTGTGCTTATTTTTAAAAACATTTAAACCAAAGATCTAAAAATATACGAAATACTTCACGCATTTAAATCTGATAAATAATCTTCATAATAAAGTTACCTTGTAAATACTGTGTTGTTAAACATAATATATATTCTTCATAATAAACGTTGCCTCATAAATACTGTAGTGTTAAACTGAATATATATTTTACACAATAACGTTGTCTTGTAAATACTGTATTGTTAATGGATGTCTACAATGATGCAAGTCAATGTAATATGTTTTACATGTTTTTTTCCAGGAGAGTTTGAGTAAGTTATAAAAAAATATGTTCTTCTGTCGACTTTTGCCAAATTATAACAAATTTGCATGTTTCTGTTTTAATTTACATTTTTTGTCAATTTTATTATTACCTAATATTACAATAGAATGTAAAATGATTTCCTTTAAGTATTATTTATAAATTTTGGCGCTGAAAACGGCCGTAATAAATTTTGCAGATCTCTGTTTTTTAAAATTCATTGATATTATTTACCAACTAATGAAAATAATGTGTTGGCAAGAAAACAATTGCGGTTTTCACCATTTAAGTACATGGTAAAAACTGGACAAACTTTCTTTCCCACCCAGTAAAAAGTATTAATAAATTTAGCGAAGTAGGTCGCATCTGCAGGTAATTCAGCAAAAAAAAATTGTTAATGCCTCTGTCGTGATCAAACAAATTTTCAATCATTGTACTTCTCTGCAAAAGCAATTTCCCCTTTGGAAACATTGCCAAAAAAATGCACTGCCCATATTTTTACTTAATACCAAGTTACGCTTCATCAATTATGAATCTCCGAAAGCATTTTAAAACGAAACATACATTCGGACGACAAGCTGCCGTTCTGAACAATCCCTTTAACATTTCTCTCCGACATTATGCTCACCTAAAATAATTGGTGCATTTCGTGAACGGAGAGGATTAAGTGCTCGAAAATCGCTCTTTTCCTTTTCGCACGATTACCGACGAATTCTGCTTAAATCGGCAGTAATGACAATCTTTATGCCGAAACACTTTTCCAAGAAGCGATCCCAATGGCTGCCATCACGCAGGAAGGGGCTTAAGTGGCTCCCATCATCCAATGAGGAGAGCTTTATCATTCTTTTTTAATGAACGGCCCCGTAAGCGATTTGTTTCTCGCAAATGGGGACATTTTCTTGCCCATAATGGCGGTTTGGACTGCTGAAGATTTTATTTCATTTTTGCGAGTCGAAATGAGAATTCATCGGACGGTCGTAACAAGGTTGATTAGTTTCCAATCTCTGTTAAATACGTTTAAATGTCTCCAACTGCTGTTTTACTGGTTCTTCTTTGGCTAACAAGAAGGTAGGATTTGGTATCAATAGCTAGAATAAATTAGGATTTGAAGGTTTGATGCATGGTTTGTGTTTAGTTAATAAGTGGAATGAGGATTTCTATTTTGTTATGCGACTGTCAATGATAAAATTGTAACAATCTATGTCCATGCTTATTATATATTTTTTTCCGGATGGAAAATGATTATCATCATGTGTTTGTCATCTAATTAAGCATTTCTTTTTTATATTTGCTTTGTTTTATTTTTGTAACTGTTTCATTAAAGGATATCTTAGAGGTAAATGATATAAAGTAAATGATATCTTAGAGTAGTCAAAAAGTTATGTTAGTAATGGATATCTTAGAGCAGACAAAAGTTTATGTCAGATGATATTTTAGAGTAGTCAAAAGGCTATTTCAATCAAGGATATCTTAGAGTAGTCAAAATGGTTATGTCCGTAAAGGATATATTAGAGTAGACAAAATGTGTTGTTTGTTGTTTCTTATCCCACTTGGCTGGCCAAGCCCACGAGCCCATATGGACTCATGATTGAAGGGGAAGGAAGCAGCTTCTGTTGTGATGGAGCACCCGTAGGTAGAAGCCTGACTTTTGCTCCGTGACGCTCTTACAGTCATAGAAGACCGGGACCTACGGCTTAAAGTGGATTCCGAACCACTACAAACATCCATGGCACCGCCGGGATTCGAACCCCGAAACCTGTGGCACCGAGCGCCAGAGCGCTAGACACTCGGCCATTCAGGTCCCAAATTTGCCAACGGCACGCAGTGTTCCCAGGTGGTCACCCACCCAAGTACTGACCGCGCCCAATGATGCTTAACTTCGGTGATCTAACGAGAACCGGTATATTCAGCATGGTACGGCCGTTGTTAAATGTTATTCCAATAAAGGATATCTTAGAGTAGTCTAAGATTATGTCAGTAAAGGATATCTTAGAGTAGTCAAAGGTTATGTCAGTAAAGGGTATCATAAAGTAGCCAAAGGTAATGTCAGTAAAGGATGTGAGTAGTCAAAATTGTTAAGTCTGTAAAGGATATCTTTGAGGTACATAGTATTCTTTTGAAAGATCGTGTTGAAAATTGACTTATAACTATTAGTTGTTAATGTCAAATAACCATCTTAGATAATTCCATCTGATATCATATCTCAAATATGCCAAGTTATTTTTATATAATAGGCTGTAATGTCTGCCTAATGCTTGCTAAACTTTTTAAACCTCAAGCGTAAAACAATAAATTTCAAATATACGGCTGGGATGTAAATACTTGTTATTTAAGTATATGTTTGTACTTATTTATTTCTTTTCTTGAAGATCAATTTACTTAAAATTGCAAATTTTAAAATAATCCACAGGTTAATATATTTATAATGATTACCTGAATTAAGAATGATTCTTTTTTAGAGTTATTAATGTCAGAATTCTACTGGGCCAAATTGGAAAATGGTAACACTAATTAACTAACTAACTCCCGGGTACTACAGTCCCTGTGAACCATGTCCGTTTGCCTGCTGGTACATTGCGAATCAGGAGATTTCATTATTTTTACGGGCTAGGATTGTTTTCTCTAGGCCCAATGGTGTACAGTCATATTTGATCGGGACCTATGATTTAAAGTAGAATGACAACCCACCGAACCACAGCAGATATCCATGGCCCCACTGGGACTTGAACCCTGAGGCACCGCGCACCAGTCACTCGGCCATCAGGCCCCAAATTGTAACAGTATCCAATCATAATAAAGATCATCTTGATTTTAATAAAGTAATGTGTAAGGATTCTAAAATTTTGATTTAGTATTTGTTTGAATTTTGAATTAGGTTCCAATCACTACTGTTTCAGTCAATAAAATGGGAAAGTTCTTTATTTGGATGTTAGCTTCTTTTACTACATATTTGTTCATTTTCGCCTTATACAATAAAAGACATTTTATGTTGCAGTCACATTTTTTTTTTTCTTTTAATTCAAGACTAATCTTCGTCTTCAGAGGAAATAATGTTCTCGCAATTTAGTGGCAATAATATTCGTTCAGATTGGGTTTAGTTTAGTTTGTCTCGCTACGTTATCTTGTGCACACGAGAGCTAAACAGATCGGGAAATAGAGTTTAAAGTGGATTCCGAACCACTAACAAACATCCATGACACCGCCAGGACGTGAAAATTGTGGCACAGCGCTAGTCACTCAGAGCCATTAGTCCCCAAAATGGTAACGGTATCTAATCGTATTAAAATTTAACTTGATTTTAATAAAGTGATGTTTGAGGATTCTAAAACTTTGATATGTTATATTTTAATTTTGAGTTAGGTTCCAATCACTACTGTTACACTCAATAAAATGAGAAAATTCTTTATTTGGATGTTAACTTTTTTTATAAAATATTTATTCCTTTTCGCTATCTGGGATTGAATTATACAATAAAAGAGACTTTGTGTTACAATCCCATTATTTTATTAAATAATTTGCATTTGATCGCATGTTTAACTTGCCATAAAAGAACGTTCATAAGTAGAAATAGAACGTGAACGACATGCTGATGCATCAAATCCAACTGATCCGTTAATAATGAATGTCTTTATGGGGCTTTAATTTCATTGGTAATCAAAGTCCGTTAACCTTTACTAGAATCAGTTAATCAAATTAAATAAGTTCTACGACATGTTGTAGATTTAAAGAAAAAAATAAATTCGTACATCAATGGGACATCCACCGACTTAATGGCAAAGCATTAAACATGCATAAAACTGGTCTCTTCACCAAAGAGCGCCATTCTCTTCTTTAATTGACTCACTTTCCGAAAGCTTTGAGAAGACAGAATCTGCCCTGTATTGCTACGATAAATAGACGCCTAATTAAAGCCGGGCCGTCAACGCTAACGAAACAATTACACAGCGCGTTGTACAGCGGAGGGCTATGCCGTCGCAAACAAAGAGGATTCTCCTAACGAGGTTAAGATTCACTTTGGAGAATTAGTTGTTTAATTCGGGCAGTTGATTGAATTTCATGGAAGATCCGGGTCTCGGAGATGTTTTTTTGGAGGGGGATTTGTTTTGGGGTACATTGAGAGGTTGGGGTTTTTTTTTTTTTTTTAGGTTTAATTTTTGATTTTGGTTAAAGGTATTTTTTTTTTCTGAAGTGGTTTTTGATGTAGAAGCTAATAAAATAATTGGAATTTCAATAAATATTTTGAACGTTTGTTCAAAGAAGTGCTCCAGTAGAATGAGCTCAAATATATTTTATTTATTATTTTTGTCAGTTGTTTTATTGCTTTTATTTCAAGACGAAGATTATTCAGAGAAAATAATATTCTTGTAATTTAGTGGGAATAATATTCATTCAGATTAGACTTAGTTTAGTTTGTCTCTCTACGGTTATCTTGTGCACTCAAGGGCTAATAAGATCGGGGACCTAGAGTTTAAAGTGGATTCCGAACCACTAACAAACATCCATTTCACCGCCGGGACTTGAACCTTATGGCATGGAGCACCACAGAGAGTGCTAGTCACTCGGCCATCAGTCCCCAAAATGGTAACAGTATCTAATCATATTAAAATTTAATTTGATTTTAATAAAGTAATGTTTGAGAATTCTAAAACTTTGATTTGTTATTTTTTAAGTTTGAATTATGTTCAAATCACTAATGTTCTAGTCAATAAAATTAGAAGGTCTTTATTTAGATGTTGCCCTTTTTTCACTACCTTTTAACTCATTTTCGCTATTTAGAATTGTCTTATAGAATAAAAGAGACTTTGGATTGCAATCACATCTTTTTATATAATTTGCATTTTATCGCATGTTTAACTTGATATCAAAGGGCGTTCATCGTCAAAAATAGAACCGGAACAAATTGCGGATGCATCAAAATCAACTGATCCGCTAATAATGAATGTCTTTATGGGGCATTAATCTCATTGGTAATCAAAGTCCGTTAACCTTTACTAGAATCAGTTAATTCAATTAAATAAGTTCTGCAACATTTTGTAGGTTTAATGAAAAAAAAAATTCCTATATCAATGGGACGTACACCGACTTAATGACAAAGCATTAAACATGCATAAAACTGCTCTCTTCACCATAGAGCGCCATTCTCTTCTTTAATTGACTCACTTTCCGAAAGCTTTGAGTAGAGACTCTGCCCTGTACTGCTACGAGAAATACACGCCTAATTAAAGCCGTGCCGTCAACGCTAACGAAACAATTACATAGCGCGCCGTACAGCGGAGGGCTATGCCGTCGCAAACAAAGAGGATTCTCCTAACGAGGTTAAGATTCACTTTGGAGAATTAGTTGTTTAATTCGGGGAGTTGATTGAATTTTCTGGAAGATCGGGCTCTCGGAGACAGTTCTTTGGAGGGGGATTTGTTTTGGGGGTACATTGAAAGGTTTGAGTTTTTTTTAGGTTTAAATTTGATTTTAGGTTAAAGGTATTTTTTTCTGAAAGCCTAGTAGGCTTTTTATTTAGAGGCTAATGAAATAATTGGAATTTTATTAAATATTCGTGAATGAGTAGTATACTTGAGTAGTTTGATCTCCATTATTTCTTATATATTATTTTCGTCAATTATTTTTTATTTTATTTAAGTTATTTTTATTATATTTTATTTTTATTTGTCAGTTATTTTGAACAATATTCGGTTTGGTTTGGTTTGCGGCTCTATAGTCAACGTGGTATGCGGAACACGAACAAACAGCCATGCCATTACTAGGATTTGAACCTAAATCGTGTGGTAGCAATGGCGACAGCTCTAGTCAATGGGCCATCATGCCACCAACTGTCAAATGATCAACTCAGTTTACCACGGAAACAATATTGACAACTAACAGCATTGTATCATTTTGAGACAGTCTACATTCTCTCCCTTGGCTCCGTGACGCTTTTACAGTCAAATAAGACCGGGATCTACGGTTTAAAGTGGATTCCGAACCACTACAAACATCCATATAAGCACCTGGATTCGAATCTGAATCCGGCGGTACCAGAAGCTAGAGCTCTAGCCAATTGGCCATCAGGCCACCTAATTTAGAGGAAAAAGAGAAGCATGCACTCTTCCTAGTGATATCTCTAGCGAGTTAGTTTCAAATTTTGATGGTGGATGGAAGGTAGAAGATATCTTTTGGTTTATTTTGGTTAAAACTCAATTTTTGGTGGTATTTTTTGGTTAAAACTCAATTTGATGCATATTTGACGAACGGCTTCACGTTAAATGTCTGAAATTCGGAACCACCAGCAGTTTAACTTTCATCTTTTCAAAATCAGAACCATTATCCTAATGAATATTTTCATCATTTACGAAAAACTTATTTTCATAAAATCCAATTTATATTCCTTCTAACGAAACGTTCTCGTAGATCTTTAAAAGCAATCTAATAAAAGCATTAAAGATAAAAATGGTCCTGTTACCTAACTCTGTTCGTGATGAAAACTCTCCATCAATGCCCTGTTTTTGAAGTGAATTTATAGTGTACTTTGGACGATAAAAATCCAAACACAGAGAGACAGAAAATCATCACCATACTTCATGCTCAGGAGGCTGTCAAAGAATAAAATTCAAAAGGAACGACAGCGAAAATGACCGTCATTTGCTTGTCAAAGCCAATCCTTTCATTACACGGAGCCTTTCAAGTGGGAAGGCGGTGAAAGATTTCGGTGGTTCCATCTCTTTCTCTGCCTTAGGACGTTGTTATTTCGGTAGTTTATGGGAAAATTATGCCACCCGGACAAGAGGAACATCCTATCTCCTCCAGAAAATGGGATGAAAAATGTTAATAAGAGTGAGAAATGAAACCCGATTTGAATTATTTTATTTTTACCCGGGTGCTTTTTGAAGACTAAATTTGGGAATATGAGGGGAGTGGAAATTATTATTTTAGGAAGATTTGTTGCATGGTAGGTTGGAAAAAGAATTGATGCCATTTTGTCAGTAGTTATTTTTTATTAATTTTTTTATGGAAATTTGTTTTTTAAAGAAATCTATAGTTGTTGAATGCTGCAATTTACATAAAAAATAAAGTAAAATATAATTCAACTGTAAGTGTTTATAGTATACGAATATATATATATATATAATGTATACTAATACATTTGTGTGCGAATTTTTAAAAAAATTTAAACTTAAGAGCTAAAAATTTACGAAATTATTCACGCATATAAATCTAACATATATTCTTCATAATATATTTGCCTTGTTGATACTATAGTGTTGAACTGAATATTTCTTCATAATAACGTTGCGTTGTAAATACTGAAGTGTTAATGGATGTCTACAATGATGCAATTGGTAAAGTCAATGTGGTATGTTTTACATATTTTTTTCCCAGGAGAGTTTGCGTAGATTAAAAAAAAATACATTCTTCTGCGGGCTTTTGCAAATCATAACAAATTGGAATGTTTCTGTTTTAATTTACATTTTTTGTCAATGCTTTATAACCTAATTTAACAATAGAATCAAAAATAATTTCCTTAAAGCATTATTTATTAATTTTGGCTCTTAAAATGGTCATAATCAGTATTGTAGATCTTAGTTTTTTAAAGTTCATTGATATTATTTATCAACTAATGAACATAATGTGTTGTTAAGCAAGTAATTTCGGTTTTCACCATTTAAGTACATGTTAAAAACCGAACGATGTTTCCTTCCCATCCAATAAAAAGCATTAATAAATTTAGTAAAGTAGGTAACATCTGTAGGTAATTCATTGAAAAAAGAAATCATTAGTGCCTGTCTCGTGATCAAACAGATTTTCAATCATTGTACTTCCCTGCAAAAGAAATTTCCCTTTTGGAAACATTGCCAAAAAAGGCACTGCCCAGATTTTTGCTTAATACCAAGATACGCTACATCAATTATGAATCTCCGAAAGCATTTTAAAACGAAACATATATTCGGACGACAAGCTGCCGTATTGAACAATCCCTTTAACATTTCTCTCCGATATTATGCCCACCTAAAATAATTGGTGCATTTCATGAAAGGAGAGGATTAAGCGCTCGAAAATCGCTCTTTTCCTTTTCGCACGATTACCGACGAATTCTGCTCAAATCGGCAATAATGACAAACTTTATGCCAAAAACTTTTCCAAGAAGCGATCCCAATGGCTCCCATCAGCCATTGAGGAGAGCTTTTTCATTCTTTTTTAATGAACGGCCCTGTAAGCGATTTGTTTCTCGCAAATGGGGACATTTTCTTGCCCATAAAGGCGGTTTGGACAGCCGGACATTTTATTTCATTTTTAGGAGCCGAAATGAGAATTCATCGGATGGTCGTAACACGGATGATTAGTTTCCAATCTCTGTTAAATACGTTTAAATGTCTCCAACTGCTGTTTTACTTGTTCTTCTTTGGCTAACAAGAAGTTATGATTTGGTATCAATAGCTAAAAAAATTAGGATTTGAAGAATTGCTGTATGGTTGGTGCTTAGTTAATAAGCACCAACTGTTACTGCACCACTTTTGTTATGTAACTGTCAATAGTAAAATTGTAACAACTTTTGTCCATGCTCATTATATAGTTTTTTCCGGATAGAAAATAATTGACGTAGTGTGTTTTATCTTTTAACAAAACATTTTTTTTTTTTTTTTATATTTGCTTTGTTATATTTTTGTAATTGTACTATTAAAGGATATCTTACAGTAGTCGAAAAGTTATGTTAGTAAAGGTTATCTTAGAGTAGTCAAAAGGTATGTCGGCAAAGGATATCTTAGAGTAGTCAAAAGGTTATCTTAGTAAAGGATATATTAGAGTAGTGAAACTGTTATCTTAGAGTATCAAATGTTATGTTAGTAAAGGATATTTTAGAGTAGTTAAAAGGTTTAGTAGAAGATAAATTAGAGTAGACAAAAAATTTGTGTAAGTAAATAATATTTAGAGTTAAAAGATATAAAGTAAAGGATATCTTAGAGTATCCAAAAGTTATGTTAGTAAAGGATATTTTAGAGTAGTCAAAAAATTTCAAAGCGCGCCGTACAGCGGATTTTTTTTTTTTTTTTTTTTAGGTTTAAATTTGATTTTAGGTTAAAGGTATTTTTTTTGCTGAAAGTCTTTTTTCTTATTTAGAGGCTAATGAAATAATTGGAATTTTATTAATTGCTTTATACAATAAAAAAGATTTTGTGTCGCAATCACGTTTTTTTCATATAATAATTTGCACTTTATCGCATGTTTAACTTGCTATCAAAGTGCGTTCATAGGTAGAAATAGAACGTGAACGAATTGCTGATGCATCTGATTCAAATGATCCGTTAATAATGAATGTCTTTATGGGGCATTAATTTCATTGGTAATCAAAGTCTGTTAACCTTTACTAGAATCAGTTAATTAAATTAAATAAATTCTACGAACATTTTGTAGGTTTAATGAAAAAAAAAATAAATTCCTATATCAATGGGACGTACACCGACTTAATGACAAAGCATTAAATATGCATAAAACTGCTCTCTTCACCATAGAGCGCCATTCTCTTCTTTAATTGACTCACTTTCCGAAAGCATTGAGAAGAGACTCTGCCCTGTATTGCTACGAGAAATAGACGACTAATTAAAGCCGTACCGTCGACGCTAACGAAATAATTACATAGCGCGACGTACGGCGGAGGGCTATGCCGTCGCAAACAAAGAGGATTCTCCTAACGAGGTTAAGATTCACTTTGGAGAATTAGTTGTTTAATTCGGGGAGTTGATTGAATTTTCTGGAAGATCCGGGTCTCGGAGATGTTTCTTTGGGGGGGGGATTTGTTTTGGGGTACATTGAGAGGTTCATTTTTTTTTTAGGTTTAAATTTGATTTTAGGTAAAAGGTATTTCTTTTCTGAAGTCTGGTGGGTTTTTTATGTAGAGGGTAATGAAGTAATTGGAGTTTTATTAAATATTCTTGAATGTTTATTTAATGAAATGCTTTAGTAGTATGAACTCAACTATTTATTATTTATTATTTTTGTTAGTTGTTTTAGTGTTTTTGATTTAAGACAAACCTTTAAGCTTAAAATTTGAAATAAGTTTCAGTTGTACGCTCAAGAGTATTCGTAGGAATTAATATTCTGGAATTCTATTTTCTCTTATTACAAAACAAACTTCTTTCAATCTGAGCGAATATTATTAACACCAAATTTCAAGAATATTAATTCCTTCGAATATTCTTGAGCGTACAAATAAAACTTCTTATCAAATTTTAAGCTTAAAGCTTTGTCTTAAAACAAAAGCAATAAACAACTGACAAAATAATATATAAAAAATAAAGGAGCTCAAACTACTCAAGCATTTTAAATAAACATTCAAGAATATTTAATGAAATTCCAATTATTTTATTAGTCTCTACATAAAAGACCACTTCAGGAAAAAAAATACTTTTTACCTAAAATCAAATTTAAACCTAAAAAAACCCCAAACCTCTCAATGTCCCCCCCCCCAAAGAAACGTCTCCGAGACCCGAATCTTCCAGAAAATTCAATCAACTTCCCGAATTAAACAACTAATTCTCCAAAGTGAATCTTAACCTCGTTAGGAGAATCCTCTTTGTTTGCGACGGCATAGCCCTCCGCTGCGTTGCGCTCTATGTAATTGTTTCGTTAGCGTTGACGGCACAGCTTTAATTGGGCGTCTATTTCTCATAGCAATACGGGGCAGAGTATCTTCTCAAAGCTTTCGGAAAGTGAGTCAATTAAAGAAGAGAATGGCGCTCTGTGGTGAAGAGAGCAGTTTTATGCATGTTTAATGCTTTGTCATTAAGTCGGTGGATGTCCCATTGATGTAGGAATTTATTTTTTTCCATTAAATCGACAAAATGTCGTAGAACTTGTTTAATTTAATTAACTGATTCTAGTAAAGGTTAACGGACTTTGATTACCAATGAGATTAATGCCCCATAAAGACATTAATTATTAACGGATCAGTTGAATTGGATGCATCATCAATTCGTTCACGTTCTATCTTTGTCGATGAACGTACTTTGATAGCATGTTAACCATGCGATAAAATGCAAATAAATATATAAAAAATTTGAGTGTATCGCGAAATGTCTTTTATTGTGTAAGGTAATTCTAGAAAGCGAAAATTGGTTAATATTTAGTTAAAAAAGCAACATCCAAATAAAGACTTTCTAATTTTATGACTACTACTTTTATTGCCTACATAACTATATGACTACTCTAAGATATCCTTTACCTCTAAGATATTCTTTACTAACATAACTTTTTGAATACTCTAAGATATCCTTTACTAAGATAACAGTTTGACCGATCTATTATGTCCTTTACTAAGATAGTCATTTGACTATTCTAATATATCCTTTATCGACATACCTTTTGACTGCTCTAAGATAACCTTTACTAACATAACCTTTCGACTACTCTTAAGTTATTCCTTACTAAAATAACCTTTTGGCTACTTTACGATATCCTTAACTTTTATCTTTTACTTCTATCCTTTAATAGTACAATTACAAAAATATAACAAAGCAAGTATAAAAAAAATGCTTTGTTAAAAGATAAAACATACTACGTCAATTATTTTCCATCCGGAAAAACCTATATAATAAGCATCGACATAGGTTGTTACAATTTTACCATTGACAGTCACATAACAAAATGGGAAACATCATTCCAATTAATAACTAAGCACTAACCATGCAGCAAACCTTTAAATCCTAATTTATTCTAGCCATTGATACCAAATCATACCTTCTTGTTAGCCAAGTAAAACAGCAGTTGGAGACATTTAAGCATATTTAACAGAGATTGGAAACTAATCATCCGTGTTACGACCGTCCGATGAATTCCCATTTCGACTCCTAAAAATGAAATAAAATCACCTGCATTGCAGACCGCCATTATGGGCAAGAAAATGTCCCCATTGCGAGAAACAAATCGCTTACAGGGCCATTCATTAAAAAAGAATGAAAAGGCTCTCCTCATTGGCTGATGGGATCCACTTGAGCCAGTTCCTGCGTGATGGCAGATTGCTACTTGGAAAAGTGTTTCGGCATAAAGATTGTCATTATTGCCGATTTGAGCAGAATTCGTCGGTAATCGTGCGAAAAGGAAAAGAGCGATTTTCGAGCGCTTAATCCTCTCCTTTCACGAAATGCACCAATTATTTTAGGTGGGCATAATGTTAGACAGAAATGTTAAAGGGATTGTTCAATACGGCAGCTTGTCGTCCGAATATATGTTTCGTTTTTAAAATGCTTTCGGAGATTCATAATTGATGTAGCGTAACTTCGTATTAAGTAAAAATGTGGGCAGTGCTTTTTTTGGCAATGTTTCCAAAAGGAAAATTGCTTTCGCAGAAGAGTGCAATGATTGAAAATTTGTTTGATCACGACAGATTCACTAATGATTTCTTTTTTCATGAATTACCTGCAGATATGACCTACTTCACTAAATCTATTAATACTCTTTATTGGGTAGGAAAGAAACTTCTTACGATTTTTACCATGTACTTAAATGGTGAAAACCGAAATTACTTTCTTGGAAACCCAGTATTTTCATTATATTTCATTTCATTTCAAAAGTAGTTGTTTTCTGTAATATTTAATTATTTATTGAAAAATATAATGGATTTTAAAAAAATCCGATCTTATAAGTATGCAGGCTTCTCAATGAATTTCCTGTTACTTCTTTTGTGTATCTCAATGAACGTACTTCATCTCCTGTTACTTCATCATATTTGTGTGTGCCTACATTAACATGTTTTCTGGTACCTCATTTAATTTCAAGTTTGTGAAATAACTTAATGAATCACATGTAACTAGTTGTGAATAAGTCAATCTTATGTAATTAATTAATCTCGTGTTTATGTATTTCAATGGACCTCATGTTTGCTTGTACCTCAATCAACTTCATGTTTGGGAATAATTCAATGAGCCTTTAACCTCATGTTACTTCATATTTGCATGTACCTCAATTAACCTCGTTTGTGAATATCTCAATGAACCTCATATAACCACATGTTTGTGAATATCTCAATGAACGTCATATAACCTCATGTTTGTGAATATCTCAATGGTCCTCATATAACCTCATGTTTGTGAATATCTCAATGAACGTCATATAACCTCATGTTTGTGAATATCTCAATGGCCCTCATATAACCTCATGTTTGTGAATATCTCAATGAACCTCATGTAATCTCATATTTGTGCTTACCTCAATTATTCTCATATTTGTTTAAAGTTAACTTCATGTTTGTGAGTACATCTTTGAGCATCATTTAGCTTCCTTTAGCTTCCTTTAACTTTTTCCTTTTTTGTCTCAATTAATCTTGTATTTGTGTACCTCAATTAACCTCCCTTTGTGTGTACCGCAAAGAGCCCAACCTCATGTTTGGATGCATCTCAATTTCGTGTTTGTATGTCTCAATGAACCTCATGTAACCTCATATTTGCAAGTACCTCAATAAATGTTTGTAGTTACTTCAATGAACCTCATGTGACCTTAGGAATCTAAATGAACCCCATGTTTGGGAGTACCCCAATGAACCTCAAGTAACCTCACGTTTATGTGTACCTCAATCACCCTCCCGCTTGTGTGTACCTCAGTCTATCTCACGTTTGTGTGTATTTAAACTTGGTTCTGTACACTTCAATGATACTCATGTCCACAGACGATGAAGGCAGGACATTGTCTTCCGAAAGTTGTACGGAAGAAAAACCTAGAAAATCTCACTCACTTATCTAAGAGAGCTGCTTATAAGCTCTTAATACAATAACCACTGCATCATACTTCAGAAGGCAATGATCGTAATAGATGACCATCAGTGGATTCGAACCAAGACCTCCAAGCTATACACATCAATACTAGATGAAAAGTCGAGTTCCTCTTAATATTATACGTAATTTACTAAGAAAAATCCATATATGCGTTAAATTGTTCCAATTTTTTAAGCAAACGTATTAATTTTTATATGATACTATTTTCTTGTAAATAAAAGCAATTATGTTAAGATATTCAAATATCAATTTACATGCATTTCCATTAGATTTTAAGCACTATAGAAATATACATGATACTATAGAAATAGGTTTAGACAAGAGTAACGCCTATTTCTACGGCCTAAATAAACAAATATCGGTTCTAAATATTAAAGGAAATCCCTCTCAAACATAATTCAAAAAAAAATTCTTGGCAATAATGCATTGGCTAATGAAGAATTAGCTAATAGAGCTTATTATGAAGAACATATATTCAGTTTAACACTACAGGATTTGCAAGGCGTTGTTATTATGAAGAATATATATGCAGTTTATATATATTCTATATATTATATATAATGAATATATATTCAGTTTAAAATTGCAGTATTTACAAAGCAACTTTGTTATGAAGAATATTTATATTTATTCATAAATAATTTCGTATATATTTAGCTCTTCAGTTTAAATATTTTAAAAATATGTACACAACTATATATATATATATATATATATATATGCATATACTATAAAGATTTGCAGTTGAATTAAATTTTACTTCTATTTCTTATGTCAATTACCCCTTCAACAACTATAGCATTCTTTAAAAGAACAAATTTCCATAAAAAAAATTTTTAAAAATAACGGCTGACAAAATGGCATCCACTCTGTCTCCAATCTACCATGCAACAAATCTTCCTAAAATAATAATTTCTACTCCCCTTCATATTTCCAAATTTTGTCATTTTCGCTGTCGTTCCTTTTGAATTTTATTCTTTGACGGCCTCCTGAGCATGAAATATGGCGACAATTTTCTGTCTCTCTGTGTTCGGATTTTTATCGTCCACAGCACACTATCAATTCACTTCAAAAACAGAGCATTGATTGAGAATTTTCAACTCGAACATTAGGTTACGCGATCTCTCTCTCTCTCTTTTTTTAATGTTTTTGTAAAATAGTTTTTAAAGAACAGAGAGATTGTTTCTTTAGAAGATGAATCTTTAGAATATAAATTGGGTTTTATGAAGTAAGTTTTATGGAAATGTTGAAAATATTCATTTGGATAATGGTTCTGATTTTCAAAAAATGAAAGTTAAAATTTAAAAGGCCTATGGTTTCGAATTTCAGTAACACTACAGCATTTACAAGGTAACGTTATTATAATATATGTGTATATATTCAGTTTAACACTATAGTATGTAGGAAGCAGCGTTATTTTGACGAATACATATTCAGTTTATCACTACAGTATGTAGGAAGCAGCATTTTGTGGAAGAATATATATTTAGTTTACACTATTTAGAAAACAATATTATTGTGATGAACAGTAAATAGTGTAAACTGCAAATATATTCAGTTTAACATGACAATATATACAAGGCTACGTTATTATGAAGATTATATATGCAGTTTATACATATTCTATATATCGTTTATATTCAGGAATATATATTCAGTTTAACACTATAGTATTTACAAAGCAACTTTATTATGAAGAATACTTATCAGATTTATATGCGTAAATAATTTCGTATGTTTCTAGCTCTGCGGTTTAATTTTTTTAAACATAATTACACAAATATATTATTATATGCGTATACTATAAATACTTACATTTGAATTAAATCTTACTTTATTTCTTAAGTCATTTGTAGCATTCAACAACCACAGCATTCTTTTAAAAAACCAATTTCCATGACAAAAATTAATAAAAAATAACAATAGACAAAATGGCATCAATTCTGTTTCCCAACTTACCATGTATCAAATCTTCCTAAAATAATAATTTCCACTCCCCCTCATATTCCCAAATTTAGTCTTCAAAAAGCACCCGGGTAAAAATAAAATAATTCAAATCGGGTTTCATTTCTCACTCTTATTAACATTTTTCATCCAGTTTTCTGGAGGAGATAGGATGCTCCTCTTGTCCGGATGGCATAATTTCCCCATAAACTACCGAAATAACAACGTCCTAAGGCAGAGAAAGAGATGGAACCACCGAAATCTTTCACCGCCTTCCCACTTGAAAGGCTCCGTCTAATAAAAGAATTGGCTTTGACAAGCAAATGACGGTCATTTACGCTGTCGTTCCTTTTGAATTTTATTCTTTGACAGCCTCCTGAGCATGAAGTATGGCGACGATTTTCAGTCTCTGTATGTTCGTATTTTTATCGTCCAAAACACACTATCAATTTACTTCAAAAGCAGGGCATTGATTGAGAGCACACAACTCGAACAGAGTTAGGTAACAAGACCACTTGATTTTTAATGTTTTTGTAAGATTGTTCTTTTAAAGAATTGCAAGATCATTTCGCTAGAAGATGCAGCTTTAGAATATAAATTGGGTTTTATGAAATACGTTTTTTAGAAATGCTGAGAATATTCATTAGGATAATGGTTCTTATTTTCAAAAAAAAAGGAAGTTAAAATTTAAACTGCTGATGGTTTCGAATTTCAGATATTTAATTCGAAGCCATTTGTCAGACATGCATCAAATTAAGCTTTAACCAAAAAAACAGTACAAGATATCTTTTACCTTCCATCCGCCATCACAATTTGAATGAAATATATGCGTAGATATATAGATATGTCATCAAACGTAGATGGATATCGGGGGAACGTATCCTTTTCTTTTTCCTCGAAACTCGGTGACCAGATGGCAAATTTTCTAACGTCGGGAATTACGTGCCACAGGTTTCAAGTTCGAATACTGGTGATTAATGGATATTTTCTAGTGGCTCAGAATCTACTTTATACCGCCGGTCCCTGTCTAATACGACTGTAGAGAATTGGGCGTAGAGCTGAAAGCCCTACCCCGTAGGAAACAAAAATAACTGCTGTCTCGGAACCTATTAGTGGGCAAATAGCCTTGGCGCACCATGGGGCAGTTGCACCATTGATGATGATGATGCTTCTTAAATGCTGCTCATAACACATAGCCATGTTACTATAGCTGAACAACGTTAATGGTTACAATTGTACAAATACAAAGTTAAAGAGAGGAGAAAGGACACTACTGAATAAATTGTATGCAGTAGAACAGAACAATATTTACAAAGTAATGTTATTAAGAAGAATATTTATCAAATGTATATGTGTAAAGACTTTCGAATATTTTTAGCTCTTTATTTTAATGTATATATATATATATATATAAACTATAACATTTACAGTTAAATTAAATTTTACTTTATTTCTTATGCCAACAAATACAGCTTTCTTTTAAAAAACCAATTTCCATCGAAAAATTAATATAAAATAACGACTGACAAAATGGCATCAATTCCTTCTTCTTAGTTACCATGCAACAAATCTTCCTAAAATTAATAATTTCCACTCCCCCTCATATTCCCAAATTTAGTCTTAAAAAAGCACCCGAGTAAAAATAAAATAAATTCAAATCGGGTTTCATTTCTCATTCTTATTAGCATTTTTCATCCATTTTCTGGAGGAGACAGGATGTTCCTCTTGTTCGGATGGCATAATTCTCCCATAAACTACCGAAATAGCAACGTCCTAAGGCAGAGGAAGAGACGGAACCACCGAAATCTTCCACCACGTGAAAGGATCCATGTAATGAAAGGATTGGCTTTGACAAGCAAATGACGGTCATTTTTGCTGTCGTTCCTTTTTGAATTTTATTCTTTGACAGCCTCTTGAGCATGAGATATGGCGACGATTTTCTGTCTCTCTGTGTTCGAATTTTTATCGTCCAAAGCATACTATGAATTCACTTCAAAAACAGGACAATTTTCAGAATTTTCGACTCGAACAGAGTTAGGTAACACGACCGTTTTTTTTCTTTTTTTTTATGTTTTTATCAGATTGTTTTTAAAGAAATGCGAGATCGTTTCAATAGAAGATGAAGTTTTAGAATATAAATTGGGTTTTATGAAATAAGTTTTTCGTAAATGCTAAAAATATTCATTAGGATAATTGTTTCTGATGTTCAAAAAAAAAGAAAGTTAAAATTTAAACTGCTGATAGTTTCGAATTTCAGACATTTAATCTGAAACCATTTGTCAGATATGCATCAAATTAAACTTTAACCAAAAAACATAAGATATCTTTTACATACATCCGCCAACAAAACTTGAAACAAACACACCATAGATGGCACTAGGAAGAGTATATTCTTCCTCTACACTCAACAAAAAGACGTTCCTGTGTAAAAATTTATAAGGCCATCTACTTCGCAAACTCGAAAGTTTTCAATTGGTTTTGATTGAAGGAATTTAAATTATTCCTGAAACCCAAAGAGCTATTCCTAAGGAACCTCCAAATGTTTGATGGTGAAATTTAAAATGGTTATGCAATTTAATTGATATGCTTATATATATTAATCATGGTAACATTTAGTAATAAATTTCATTTATCTCACTTAATTAATTTAATTTATTTAAGAATTCTTTAAAAAAAAGCATTAAATAGTGTTGTGAATAAATAAAAAAAAATAAAGCTATTTTTTCTAAAGAATTGCTGATATGATATAATATTGCTCATCTTTAGTAAATAGTTGCTTATCTTGCGGTAGAAATCCACTCCAAGTTGTAGGACCCAGTCTCATATGACTTCAAGAGCGTCGCGGAGCACAGACTTCTCTGACCCACATCATTCCCAAACTGTGTAGGGGCAACTAAGCTCTAGGTATCATTACTCAGCTCTACACACAGTAATGTGGTGTGGTTATAGTAGTAGTAGTAACTGCCAGCCTGTTCAAAGAATGTAAACTAAAAGATGTATCACCCGTCTACTAGATGCTGAGGACAAAGATAGGTATTACTTTCACAAGAGCAACAACTTCATCTGGCTTTAATTGTCAGGATCCCTTTTTTTCCGGAAAAACTGATTGCCACGCACAGCAGGCACGTGAATTAAATTATTGTCATTAGTGAAAATAAAAAAAAAACATCTAAAAATTACAAGAAATAAAACCAAACTAAACTACCAAAAAAGGTGGGATAAAAGTGTGAACAAATGAGAAAAACATGGGAAGATAATGAACGGTAACAAACATGAACGAAATCTGTGTTCTGAACAATGACAAAAACAAGTAATATAAAAAAAAAAAAAAAAATTTAAAGTCAATTCCTACTTTTTTTTCACTCTATTGCAGAAAGTCCGTTACAAATAAGTTTTATTCGTTTTTTAAGTTTATCTTGGGCCCTCTATTGGTAGATATATGCAACTTAAATTTTTAAAAAACTAAAATTAATGAATTAAATTTAATTACTGAATTAATATTTGAAAAAACTGTACTAACTTCAAGTGTCATCCACTAAGTTGAAAAAAAAAATGTATTTGAACTTGAGGGGATGAATAAAAAGTATTTTATGAACGATTGAACATTTGAACAAGATATATATATAGGGAGAGTGTGAGCTAATAGAAAGAATTGAAAAATACATGAAGGTAAATATCACTCAGTCACATCGGGTACGTGATATCGGATCATTTAAAGTAGATGTGCCCTAGTAATTAATGCAGTGGCATATTAGAAATTTTAAATGTTTTTATGAAATTAATATTATTTATCATGCAATAATTACAAATTTTAATACGACTCCAATTATATATTGTAAGTTTCAAAAAAATATTTGTTTCATAAAAAATAATAGATTAATAAATATTTTGAAAATTTAAAAAAAAAAAAATGTTAACAAAATCATTAATTTTTTTGTTTACTTTTTATATATTTTTTTTTTCCAAATTACCTTTATCACTTTTTCTAAAGTTACTTAGAAATATTTTATCTGAAGTTTTATACCCGAATTTGTAGACAAAAATTATTAGTAAAATACTATTTTTACAGCAATAATAAAAAAAAAATATTTTGTACTAAATAGGGAAATTTCAAAACACTTAGGAAACAAAAAATATCATATTTCTGATATGTTTTCTTTTTTTTTTTTTTTCTTTCTTTTTTTAATTCTAACAAGCAAAAATTATATAACGTCACAACTTATTAAATAACAAATGTAACATTCGCGTTTTACACTGATACTAGCAAAAATATTTCATACACTGAATCTTTTATATTATTTTTAAATAAATAAAATTTACCTTTTAGAAATAAGATATATCTTTATACTTTAAAACGAAACTCATAATAATTAATTTAAAATTTCTTTTGATTACAATGGAAATATTCATCTTAAGATTTTGTACTATGTATCAAAAAGCTAAAAATATCGGCAAAGCATTGTAGCAGAGTATGATACAAAATGACGATTTATTAATAATTTTAAAATCAATTATCCGTCTCAATCTACAACTGCTTACTTATCCATTAAAAATTTTATATAAAGTAGTAGAATAGCATAGATTTCCCCACAATAGCAGTTTTAAATGTAATATAACGCACGTTATATTGCACAATTTCGGTAGTACAAAATGGTATGAACATTCTTCAAGTTATTTTGGCGACCTGGTGGGTAAGTGGCTAGCGCTCTGGCCATTGGTATCACAGGCTTCAGAGTTGAATCCTGGCTTTGGCATCGATGTTTGTTAGTGTGGAACCCCCGTTAAGCTGTAGGTCCTGGTCTAAAGTATGTTAAAAAAGAGCGTAGTGTAAAATATGTACAGAGACAAAACCAACGAAACAATTCTAAGTCTATGGATAAAAATAATATATTTTAACTTAACTACAGATATAGACAATTAGTTTAGACAATAGCGACTATTAGTTTAAATGTTTCGTATATAAAATCTTAACCATAAAGATAATCAAACCAACGCAAGCATTTTAAATATAATTATTATTGTAAATCTGATATGACATGTAATAGTAACTTACAGTGCGGACAGCTTTTCTTGTGTTTTGAATGGAATTTTTGGACAGTCATGGGCAATGGTTTCTAGAATTTCAGGTTTTAGAGTAGTTATTTTATAAGAATTTCATTTTCACTTCTGCCAAATTGCTTTGTCTGTTATATTAAAAAAAAAAAAATTTAAAAAAAAAAAATTGTATAAATTGAGATAAAGCAGCTTCAGCGAGCATACATCTCAAAGCACTGAGTCAAGTCATCAATCAAAAGTAAATTAAGCATTTGAAATACGTAAGAAGTTGTTCAGTGCGAGTGGTGAGCTAAATCGTAAGCATTTTAAAATTATGATTAATAGTTGTTTGTTAATAAGAAAGTAAAGATTAAGAACCATTGTTTTAAATAAACTATATAGACGGCAATTATTAGCTTATTTTGTTATTTAAAAACTTTATTGGAGTTCATTTAAAATAGTGTGCATTACAGACGACATAACATTTTGAATGAGTTTTGCGTATTACAATTTCTATGAGAACAAAAGTTCTAATTGTGAAGATATTTGATTTTCTATAAATGGCTGTAAGAACAGTGTTACACAATTTAGCCAGAAGTAAAGACGATAACTTGAGAGATATACAAAAATATCTCAAGATTGGATCTAATGTTAACAAACGCGATATTGATGGCAACAGACCACTTCACTTGGCGGCTCTCAACGAAAAAGACAATGTACAAGACGTCCAAGAACTCATCAACGCTGGAGCAAATGTGAATGCAACCAACAACTATGGAAGCACAGCTCTGCATTTTGCAGTGATTCGCCGTAAATATAGAGTGATTGAACTCCTTCTAAAAGCTGAAATTGATGTCGATATCCAAGACGACCTGGAAAACAGTGCATTGCATTATGCCGTGGATAGGTGTGCTGGCTTGCAAACACTCGACCACACTCATGTTTGTCCAGTTGAACATGTGCATAGCGATATCTGGATTGTTAGGGAATTGCTGTCTTGGGATGCTGATATCGACCTTTTCGGTAGAAATGACGAGACTCCATTAATGTGGGCGATAAGGGATAATAATCTGGAAGTCGTCAGAAATTTGGTGAAGTTTGGCGCATGTGTGACTGTACTTAACAAATATATGAAAACGCCATTGCATTTTATGTTAGATCGACCTCAACCAAATATTAGCATGATGTTAAAACTGATGAACAGTGGAAACTACGAGAAATTTATCAATGGATGCATGGAGGATTTTATATGCTATATTGGGCACAGACATCGTGGCAGCCTATCAAACCAACTAGCGATTGCAAAAGCATTCGTAAAGTGCAAAGTACTCTTATATGTCGATGCCGGTTTAAACGTAAGAAGAGATCATGATATTTTACCAAAGTTAGAAGTTTTTGCTAACGAAGCTTTTTTCGAAGTGGAACGCATGTTAAATAAGATTTTAATAGATGATTTAACTGTTTATGAAATCATTCTGAAGCGATTCACACCAGTGGCTGAACGCAAGAGAGCATTTGCAACAGATATGGTTTTTAATATGTTGTTGACAGATTATTTTCCTATTTACAGTGATTTCATAGTAAATCAAATTAAAATATCATTTTTGAAAAAAAAGTTGGGTGAAGTTAAAGTTTATGTTAGAAGTGAAACTGATGGCAAAAGAATTGTTTTAAATACAAAAGTGACCTCTGCACTTTCAACTTTTTTAAGCAACACAGATATTTTCAATCTTATTAAAGTATACTACTAAAATTATATTCAATTAGATAGAAATTTAAAATGTGGCAATCAAGTCAATTTTTTTATGGAACTCTAAAATTTTTAACACATTTTTTTTTATTTAATGTATGAGCGTTTTAGTATATAGACCTTTATAGGCATCATGTTTAATATATTTATAATAATTTGTATAACACTATTGTTTTATTATATTTGTTTTATATATTGTATAAGTTTTAATAATTTGTTTTTGTTTTAGTCTATCTTACTGGAATTAAAATTAAACTTTTATTCAAAATATTATACTATATGAAAGACAATATATTGAATGTCTTAGTTATGCTTATTAATAATTTTTGTTATCTGTAATTTTGTTGAACGTTACAAATTATGCACCAAAATTAAACAAAAAAATATTTAACATCAGAATTATTGACAATTTTAAGATCTGTGATTAATGTGGCTTGTGTCATTTAATATGGCAAACTTAAGATCAGTGGCTAATTAGATGTGACCTTCTATTATTTGAAATTACTCGTATTTTCATATCTATATTATTAAATCATTTTAAATAAATTGTAACTGAAAAGTGTGTTTTATTATTTGTCAATTCAAGTATTTTTAACGACATTTCGGATTCATGCAGATTGATGATATTTGCTTTGAATATATATATACTACACGCATGTCATGACACAGATTCCTTTTATAACAATATTTTCTATATAGCACGTTAATTTCTATATAGTTAGTTAAAATATATAAAATATCGACTGCAAAATCATTTCTGTATTTGTTTGGATTTGAAAATTATTTTTTAACATTAATGCATCCTTTTATCGAAAATCGTTTAACAAATACAAATTCTTCTATATAGGAATATATTGTAACGTCTTGGCTTTATAAAAGACCTCAAGAAGAGGGTAACTTTCAGGTTCATGGGAACACTGCAATATTTATTTACAAGCATAGTATATACATATATACAGAAATCTATTTACAAAAAATAAAAATTAATAATTTGATTCACAAGTGCAGTTCACTCCAAGGACTGACATTTTCTGAGTTCTCAAGTCTACGACGAATGTAATGCACTGGTCTGCAGCAGTCCTTAACTATTACACGTAGTGATACACGAAACCACAAGGGGCTCTCTTTGTAAACAGACAAAAAATTCGGCCTATTCAGGTACTTCAGAAAAAAGAAAAACAACACTTCTGGTCGACTCGCAGAACTCTCTCCCTTCACAAAAAAATAAACTTTTAAGATAATCCGTTATGGGGGGGGGCAACTTCCTCACTTCTCATTGGAGTAGAAATTACTCTTTTGGTCCATCACCATGTAACAACTCGCGGTTTGCTATACTTAGTTCATATTCAATCTGTAGTTGTTTCGACCTACGAAGGCCGCGCAGACATTCGCTAATTTACCGAGTCTCATTATACATGACATTGATTGTTTGCTATCAGATTTGAATGACAAGTTGTTCTCATTGGTACAAAACACTAATTGCATGTAATACATATATTTATGGACACAATAACGCTCGTCTGCTATCGAATTTGACTGATGGGTTTATTTTATACTTCTCAAATAACATACATTTCTCTCCTGGGAATGAAACGCCAAAAGTCTTTCCGTGAGAAAAAAATGCTACAATAGAATTTATGGAGCATGGTCTGTAGAGTTTGTTAACGTTAATACAAAAATGCTATGTGAAAATTTCCTAAAATCTCAAAATTTGAGATAAAAACAGAAACACTTTTGTCTGTTATAAAACACTGGAATAAATGGAAGATTTAATAAAAATAAATTTTCTTTTAGTTTAAATGCATTAAAACTATTCCTCTTAAAATTGTACTTTTACATTACTGCAGTGGCTTATTAATATGAACATTAATTACCTTAAGTTCTGATTTTGTTCATTGTAAATTTTTTTTTGAACGTCATTATAGTCATTAATCATATATTCAAGACCAAATCCTATAAGACCAAACATTTTTAGTTATTATATTTTGTCATGCGGTAGAAAATTTTTCAACCTGAAAGAGTTCATGGTGAACTATGGTTTGAAAATGTTTATTCAGTTGAATACTTAAATACATAAAATAGTTTCATAATAAATAAGTGCATCTAAAGCTGGTATTAAAACCAAACAATGTTGTGTTATTAAATTTGTAGTTCTGTAGTGGAGAAATAAAATTTTCAAATCATGAGATAATGTTAATAATTAATGCGTAAGACTTTTTCTTATGTATTATCCGTGTTTCTTAATTTTACATTAGTTCTCTTAGATTGTCATTAAGTTTTTCTGTTGGTTTAGAGTTATCCAAGTTATTATTGTATACATGCTTATTTTTATTAGATAGTGTTGTGTGCAAGATAGGAAACCAGATTGTAACTGAATGTGCTTTTATTGAGATACTTGGGGCACAGGTTGGAGATTGGCTTGGTTTGTCGTTCTACGGTCATTTTTTGGGCTAAATAGACAGGGATCTGCAATTTAACGTCGATTCCGAACCCCTAATAAACCACCAGGCCACCGCCATGATTCGAACCTGAAACCCGGGCTAACAAAGGCCAGAGAGCTAGCCAAGTCTTCCTATGTCAATTGACCATCACGCAATGTATAACACATTTAAATACAGATAATTGGATTCGTGGAGGGATTCCACTTCCAAGCTGCAAACCCAATACTCAGCTACGCACAATATGCGCGAAATTTACTTCCTGTCTGGGTGAGAGTCTGTAAGAAAACTACAGTGCCGGCATGCGCTGATTATGTTTCCTCTTGGGATGAGAGACTAAAAAGTAAATGGTTCTCAACAGAAGCGCGCGATTGCGCTGCACTTCATCTCGGGTGAAAGTCTTGAGGCAGACTGAACATTTTCTGTTGAATGCCATAAGGGTGCGCACTTTCCAGTGTGCAGGAACAAGCACGGTTCAAATATTGTTAGAATTGCATGAATTTATTTCGAATGAAGGTATACGTAACAAAACTTTAAATAAAAGTTTCAAATGTACAATGAAATTAATTATAAAGGATCTTTTTGTTTCATTCATTCAATGACAAAATTTTTTAAAAGCATAAAAGTTTTCTTGAATATTAACTTGTTTAAAGAGAATTCTACTTGAACAGAAATAATTTTTTATTATTATCAGATGAAATGACTTTGCAAAGACGTTTGAAGTAAAATTGAGATGAATTTTTGGTTGTGATCTATTCAAACTACTATTTCATTTCCAGTGATTCATTACCAAACATTTTTACAGACCATCAAAGCTTTCCTGAACGTCACTTTTTTAAGTAGTGGCACTTAAACCCAAATTCTCTCTTTTAATAATATCATATTTTTCTTGCAGCAGACACGTTTGAAGTAAAATTGAAAATACGCAATGAGTTTCTACATATGATTTACAAATCCATTAATTAGAAGCATTTTTTTCTTCCATGCTTCAATAACAAGCAATGATGTCAATCAAGGCTTTCCTGTGTGTTATCTTTTATTTTAGTGAATAAAATTTAGCGCCACAATAGTATCTATTCACATATAATATAATTTATTTTTGTCGTTTCTTTTGAGTAAAAGCGTTTTTATTTCTTTAATTCCACCACCGAATGTGTGGAAAATTGGCAAAACGCCAAGTTAGATGGTTCTAAAAAGCGAGGTCTAATAGAGGCGAAATATAGTTTTGGAGTTGTTTTAATAATAATAATTGTAATTAGCAAAAATAAAAAATAATTTTTATTTTCAGTAATTAAAATTTTAAATTACTCATTATCAAAAGAAAAATTAGATAAAATTTCTAATAATTATTATTTT
The DNA here is from genome assembly GCA_021605075.1 of Caerostris darwini. NCBI lineage: Eukaryota > Metazoa > Arthropoda > Arachnida > Araneae > Araneidae > Caerostris > Caerostris darwini. The sequence goes on along the minus strand of BPLQ01010982.1, from coordinate 57,875 downwards.
TTTCTTCTATCAAATTTGATTTGAGCTGCCTAAACCTGACTAGAATCCCTGTTCATCCTAATGTGGGTGTTTATTTTTCTATACAATCGGTGCTGAATTATATCTATTCCGATTCTTATTTTATATAAAATTTTGAAAATCTTTTACACTTTTGTTTTTAGACAATTTTAATTCTTATGTTAAATTATTAATTCCTAAATAATAATAAGCCTTATTTTATTAATTCCTGAAATAAAGTGTTAGCTAAAATAATGTAAAATAAATAAAATAAAATGTAATATAATTCCAATCTAAAATAAAGTATAGAATTAATCTCTTCATGTTATTTTTCTGCGAATATTGCTTAACTATCTACTATTTTTATAAAATGTAACATTTGATGATATTTATGTAAATTAATGCTTATTTTTGTGAAAAATAACTAATAGTTTGAGGAGTATAATATATCTTTTTAAAAATAATGGTATAACAAACCGTCTGCATACCGTAGGCTCTGAAATCAGAAGTAGGGGATACCACATAGGATAAAAGAAATAAATTGTCGCAACTTTTTCTGTGTATCAAAATTAATGTACATACTACATTTAACAAATAGTTATATTAAAACAAACAGTGAAAAATTGTTCATTGCTATTTTACAATAAAATATGATTTGCTGTACAAATACACTGAAGTGACAAAAGTCATAGAATAGCAATATGCAAATTTTCAGATGGCAGTAGCATCGCGTAGAACAGGTATAAATGCGCAGTGCTTTCGCAGAGCTTTCATTTCTGTTCAAGTTATTCATGTGAAGAGGTTTTGACGTGATGATGACCGCACGACGGGAATTAACAGACTTTGAACGCGGAATGTTAGTTGGAGCTAGACGCATGGGTCATGCCATTTCGAAATCGTTAGGAATTCAACATTCCCAGATCCACTGTGTCAAGAGTGTGCCGAGAGTATGAAATTTCAGGCATAACATCCCACCATGGACAGCGCAGTGGTCGACCGCCTGCACTTAACGACCGAGACCGGCGACGTCTGCAAAGAGTCGTAAATTCTAACAGACAAGCAACACTGCGTCAAATAACCGCAGAAATCATTGTGGGACGTACAAGGGACTTGTCTGTTAGAACTGTGCGGAGAAATTTGGCTTTCTTGGGCTATTCCAGCAGTAGACCGACTCGAGTGCCTTTACTGACAGAACGACATCGCTTGCAGCGACTCTCGTGGGCACGTGAGCATATCGGTTGGTCCCTAGATGAATGGAAAACGGTGGCCTGGTCCGATGAGTCACGATTTCAGATGGTAAGAGCTGATGGTAGGGTTCGAGTGTGGCGCAGACCCCACGAAGCCATGGACCCCAACTGTCAGCAAGTACTGTTCAAGCTGGTGGTGGCTCCGTAATGGTCGGGGCTGTTTTTTCATGGCATGGACTTATTCCTCTGGTGCGACTGGACCGAACATTGACTGGAAATGCTTATGTTCAGCTACTTGGAGATCACTTGCAGCCATTCAGGGACTCCATGTACCCAAACAAAGATGGGATTTTTATGGATGACAATGCGCCATGTCACCGGGCCACAACTGTTCGCGATTGGTTTGAAGAACATTCTGGACAATTCCAACGAATGATCTGGCCACCTAGATCGCCCGACATGAATCCCATCGAGCATTTATGGGACATCATCGAGAGGTCTGTTCGTGCCCAAAATCCTGCACCATCAACGCTTTCACAATTATGGACGTCTATGGAGACAGCATGGCTCAATATTCCTGCACAAGACTTCCAACGACTTGTTGAGTCCATGCCACGTCGAGTTGCTGCACTTCGCCGGGCGAAAGGAGGGCCGACACGATATTAAGAGGCATCCCATGACTTTTGTCACTTCAGTGTATAATATTATGTACAATAAGATTACATATTATATTGCTTCAAATAAGGCAAATAATGCGTATAATTTTTTAATACAAAATTAAAACAAACATAATAAACTGGAATTTTAACAACAATGTCTCTTAAAAGTTTTTATAGGTAGCTGAAACGTATATAGAAAGGCATGCATTTAGAAAAGTTTATTAATTAAAATTAGTTATTTGGATAAAACAACCTTTGTTTCTTAGTTTACATATAAATGTATTTTCATTTTATTTAAATTTAGCATTATTTGTTTTTTGAATTGTTTGATTTTAAAAAGAAAATATAACAAGAATAATATATTTGAAAAAATACTTGAAAAATAAAATCATCAAATTTCATAAATGTTATTGTTGTTGTTTATTATCCCACTTGGTAGATATCTAATCTAGACCAAGCCCACGAATCCTATTTTCATAAATAAAATCATCATCAAAATACACAAAATCAAACGAGAATATATAGAAATTTTTGAGGGCAGTAAAACAAGCATTAAATCATATTCAATACATAGTACTTCAAATATAATGGCATTGATATTTACCAAAGAAGCCTATTTCACTATTCATATTAAATCCGTAAATGATGTTCTTTAAGATATTCAATGGTTATTGATAAGCAGTTTATATAAAATTTACAGCATTGCCGTTTATATATGACTTAAGATAATAATCTCGTGCAATTAGCTTAAAAATAACAATAAATCTCATTAAAAATTCTGTTGTTGTTTCTTATCCCATTTGGAAGACAGCAACATCTAGACCACATTCAGGAGCCCATGTGTACTTAGTACCATGTGTATGTGACCACCTGGGAACACCGCGTGCCGTTAGCATTCAAAATTTTTTTAAATTATAAAAAATATAAAATAAATAAAAAGATCTTCGGTTCTGAGATCGGCCTTTTTTTGTGAGAATATTCTAATCATTTGCTTTTCAGATCACCACCATGGCACCCACCGTTCAGCATAACCCTTCCACTGTTTTGTTTACGTTTTTCAATAGTCTTGTGGCATCGACAACTGGTCCCTAATTGTACTGAATTTAACTTTAAGGTGTATTTCCCCCTGCTGGTACTCCGTAATCGGTGCGCCAGTTGTGTACTTAGAGCGACTGGCAACTGACGCACGGTTTACGGAGTATCAAACTGGAGGAAATACCCCCAAAAAACCTCCTCATCTTAATTCATATATATATTTAGAATTCTAATAGGCTGCTTTAAGGTTAGTACAAAAATAAAAGATAAAGCTTCTAAAAATTAAAATTAAAATGGTACTCGAAAAAAATTAAAAATAAAAATACTAAAAATAAATAAAAGTAAGATACAATATAAAAGAATTTAAATTTAAGTTTAAATTCGGTACAATTAGGGACCAGTTGTCGATGCCATAAGACTATTCAAAAACGTAAAAAAAAAATGTAAACAATACAGTGAAAGGGTTATGCTGAACGGTAGGAGCCATGAAGATGATCTGAAAAGCAATTGGTTAACGAAGTATACCCCCCAAAAAAAAAAAAAAAAAAAAAAAGGCCGATCTCAGAAACAAAGTTATTTTTATAATTTTTATTTTTATTTTTTTTTTTTTTTTTTTTTTTTTTTTTTTTTTTAATTTTATTTCAATCCTGAAGGACAGTGCCAACAACCTTAAAAAAAAAAGTTGAAATACCATATTCCCTTAAATTTAAATTGAAAACTGGTCTTACTTGCTGGAAACAATAGTATTCAACCTGGCCCCACAGTAAACAGCATAATGTGTGCGGGGATTCCTGTGCGCCGGCACACCATAACCACACTCCCCTTGCCTTTGATTATCTGTATCATAACAATGGTTGGCATCGTGACCCTGTGACAGAATCAGATTGATGACTTCCCCCTTACGACGAATCACAACAAAATGCAAAGGGGAAAGTTCCAGAACTTTCGAAAAAAATCCCAACTGCATCGACAGAAACCGGTTCTTCCGCCACTAGCTAACCTCTAATAAGAAAATACACAGGACCAGATAGTGCTTCAAACATGAGAAAATTTCTTACAAGTACATTCTTGTAACTGAAGTCCGATATTGTGATCCGTTGTCCAACTAAAGCACTTTGTTAGTGATTATTTTTTTCCAGATTTTAAACACTCTTCAGGTATGTACCACAATTTTAAGTATCCATACTAGTATACCTTATTATTTCTGTAACTGATGGTCTTAATTTTATCATAACATTATAATCGTGCTTTTATTTTCACTATGTTTATTTGAGAGCAATAAAAAGCAGGCATTAAATCATATTCAATACTTATTAACTAAAACATAATGACATTGATATTTACCAAAGAAGCCTATTTCACTTTTCTTATAAAATCGTAAATGATGTTCTTTAAGATATTCAATAGTTAATGGTAAATAGTTTATATAAAATTTACTGCATTGTCGTTTATATATGACTTAACCTGTAATTAGCTTAAAAATAACATGTCACAATAAGTCCGTTAGTTATTTTATTATAGTTATTTATATTATATTTATTATATAACTATAGTTAGTTAACTATAGTTAGTTAAATTATGTTAGTTATATTATTTTTAGTTATTTTTTTTTTCTTCAGATTTTATACTTTCTTCAGGTATGTACCCCAATTTTAAATATCCATACTAGTATAACTTATTATTTATGTACCTGATGGTCTTAATTTTATCATTATATTATAATGATGCTTTTAATTTCACTATGTTTAATTGAGAGTAATAAATAACAGGCATTAAATCATATTCAATACATATTACTTAAAACATAAGGATATTGATATATACCAAAGAAGCCTATTTTCTTAAGCCTATTCTTATAAAACCGTAAATGATGTTCTTTAAGATATTCAATAGTTAATGGTAAGCAGTTTATATAGCATTTACAACATTGTCGTTTATACGTGACTTAGAATTCCTACAATTAGCTTAAAAATAACTAGTCTCAATAAGTCTCATTAAATATTTTTTCATTATATAAACCGTATATAATGAAAAGTGTAAAACAGATGTATCAATATACAAAAACATTGCTTGTGTTTAAACTCCTACACACTTTTCATATTGCTAGATTTAATCGTATTTCTAAATGTTATAAAGCAAGTTTATGATTGCAAACATATCAGCATTAGATTTGAAAGAAACAAGTTCTTCCGTAACTAGATAACATGTGAAAGGAAAATATACAGGAACAGCTAGTGCTTCAAAGATGAGAAAAATTTCTTAAAAGTACATTATTGTAACTAAAGTCCAATTTTGTGATTGTTACTCAGCGTTCTCCAACTAAAGCACTTCTGTTTTTTTTCAGATTTTAAACACTTTTCAGGTATGTACCAAAATTTTAAATATCCATACTAGTATACCTTATTACGTCTGTACCTGATGGTCTTAATTTCATCATAACATTATAATCGTGCTTTTATTTTCACTATGTTTATTTGAGAGCAATAAAAAGCAGGCGTTAAATCATATTCAATACTTATTAATTAAAACATAATGACATTAATATTTACCAAAGAAGCCTACTTCACTTTTCTTATAAAATCGTAAATGATGTTCTTTAAGATATGCAATAGTTATTGATAAATAGTTTATACAAAATTTACTGCATTGTCGCTTATATATGACTTAACCTGTAATTAGCTTAAAAATAACGTGTCACAATAAGTCTGTTAGTTATTTTATTATAGTTAGTTATATTATTTTTATAATATGACTATATTTAGTTAACTATAGTTAGTTATATTATAGTTATATTATTTTGACTTATTTTTTTCTTCCGATTTTATACTTTCTTCAGGTATGTACCCCAATTTTAAATATCGATACTAGTATACCATATTATTTCAGTACCTGATAGTCATAATTTTATCATAACATTATAATCATGCTTTTATTTTCACTATCTTTAATTGAGTGTAATAAAAAACAGGCATTAAATTATATTCAATACATATTACTTAAAACATAATTATATTGATATATACCAAAGAAGCCTATTTCCCTAAGCCTATTCTTATAAAATCGTAAATGATGTTCTTTAAGATATTCAATAGTTAATGGTAAGCAGTTTATATAGCATTTACAACATTGTCGTTTATACATGACTTAAGAATTCCTACAATTAGCTTAAAAATAACATGTCACAATAAGTCTCATTAAAAATTTTTCTAAAAGTCAAAAACAATTTTTAATTTCTAAATTTAAAATTTAAACAACTAATTCTCCAAAGTGAATCTTAACCTCGTTAGTAGAATCCTCTTTGTTTGCGACGGCATAGCCCTCCGCTGCACGGCGCGCTATGTAATTGTTTCGTTAGCGTTGACGGCATGGCTTTAATTAGGCGTCTATTTCTCGTAGCAATGCAGGGCAGAGTCTCTTCTCAAAGCTTTCGGAAAGTGTGTCAATTAAAGAAGAGAATGGCGTTCTATGGTGAAGAGAGCAATTTTATGTATGTTTAATGCTTTTTCATTAAGTGGGTGGATGTCCCATTGAAGTAGGACTTTATTTTTTTTTTTTCTATTAAATCTACAAAATGTCGTAGAACTTATTTAATTTAATTAACCGATTCTAGTAAATGTTAACAGACTTTGATTAGCAATGAAATGAATGCCCCATAAAGACATTCATTATTAACGGATCAGTTGAATTGGATGCATCAGCAATTCGTTCACGTTCTATTTTTGCCGGTGAAAGTCCTTTGATAGCAAGTTAAACATGCGATAAAATGCAAATAAATATATAAAAAATGTGAGTGTAACACAAAATCTTTTTTATTGTATAATGAAATTCTAGATAGCGGAAATGAGTAAATATTTACAAAAAAATGCTAACATATAAATAAAGAACTTTCTCATTTTATTGACTGCAACAGTTGTAATTGGAGCCTAATTCAAAATTCAAACAAATATTAAATCAAGGTATTAGAATCCTCAAACATTACTTTATTAAAATCAATTTAATCTTTATTATAATTGGATACTGTTACTCTTTGGGGCCTGTGACTGGTGCTAGGAGCCACAGTGTTCAAGTCCCAGTGCGCCCATGGATATCTGTGGTTGTTCTGTAGGTTGTCCTTCCCCTTTAAACCATAGGTCCCGATCTAATATGATTGTAGACCGTTAGGCGTAGCATAAACAATCCTAGCCTGTAAAAAGAAAAAATCTCTGTTTCGGAATCTACCGGTAGGAAGACGACCATGGTCCAACATGGACTGTAGTTCCCGGGGGTTAGTTGGATAGTATTACCATTTTCCAATTTGGACCAGTAGAATTCTGACTGTAATAACTCTAAAAAAGGAATCATTCTTAATTAAGATAAACATCATAAATATAAATGATGGATTATTTTAAAATTTACAATTTTAAGTCAATTGATCTACGAAAACCAGAAATAAATAAGTACAAACATATATTTAAATAACAAGTATTTACATCCCAGGGGTATATTTAAAATATATTGTTTTACGCTAGAGATTTAAAAAGTTTAGCAAGCATTAGGCAGACATTACAGCCCATTATATAAAATAACTTGGCATATTTGAGATATGATATTACATGGTATTATCTAAGAGGGTTATTTGACTTTAAAAACTGATAGCTATAAGCCAATTTTTAACACAAAGGACACTTTGAGCTTCTAAGATATCCTTTACTGACTTAACATTTTGACTACTCTAAGATATCTTTTACTGATTTAAACTTTAGACTGCTCTAAATATCCTTTACTGGATATTTAGAGCAGTCTAAAGTTTAGAACATTTTGACTACTCTAATATATTATTTACATTATACCTTTTACCTCTAAGCTATTCTTTAATAAAACAGTTACAAAATATAACAAAGAAAAGACAAAAAAAAATGCTTTATTCAAAGATAAAACACATGATGTAAATCATTTTCCATCCGGGAAAACTTATATAATAATCATGGATATAGGTTGTTACAATTTTATCATTGAAAGTTACATAACAAAAGGGAAATCATCATTTTACTTATTAACAAACCACTAACCGTACAGCAAACCTTCAAATCCTAATTTATTCTAGCTATTTATACGAAATCATACCTTCTTGTTAGCCAAAGAAGAACCAGTAAAACAGCAGATGGGGATATTTAAACGTATTTAACAGAGCTTGGAAACTAATCATCCGTGCTACGACCATCCGATGAATTCTCATTTTGACTCGTAAAAATGAAATAAAATCTCCGGCAGTCCAAACCACCCTGATGGGCAAGAAAATGTCCCCATTTGCGAGAAACAAATCGCTTACAGGACGGTTCATTAAAAAAGAATGAAAAAGCTCTTCTCATTGGCTGATGGGAGCCACTTAAACCCGTTCCTGCGTGATGGGAGCCATTGGGATCGCTTCTTGGAAAAGTGTTTTGGCATAAAGATTATCATTATTGCCGATTTGAGCCGAATTCGTCGGTAATCGTGCGAAAAGGAAAAGAACGAGTTTCGAGCACTTAATCCTCTCCGTTCACGAAATGCACCAATTATTTTAGGTGGGCACAATGTCGGAGCGAAATGTTAAAGGGATTGTTCAATACGGCAGCTTGTCGTCCGAATGTATGTTTCGTTTTAGAATGCTTTCGGAGATTCATAATTGATGAAGCGTAACTTGGTATTAAGTAAAAATGTGGGTAGTGCTTTTTTTGGCAATGTTTCCAAAAGAGAAATTGCTTTTGCCGAAAAGTACAATGATTGAAAATTTGTTTGATCACGACAGAGGTACTAATAGTTTTTTTCAATGAATTGCCTACAGATATGACCTACTTTACTAAATTTTTTAATTCTTTTTATTTGATGGGAAAGAAACATCGTTCGGTTTTATCCATGTACTTAAATGGTGAAAATAAAAGTTATTTCCCCGCCAACCCAGTATTCTCATTAGTTGATAACTACTATCAATAAACTAAGGTTTATAAAAATGGTTATGGCCATTTTCCGAGCCAAAATTAATAAATAATGCTATAGTGTTTAAAGAAAATTATTTTAAATTCTATTGTTAAATTAGGTAATAAACATTGACAAAAAAGGTAAATTAAAAATAGAAACATGCAAATTTGTTTTAAGTTGGCAAAATTCGACAGAAGAATGTATGTTTTTTAATTTATGCAAGCTCTCCAGGAAAAAAATATGTAAAACATATCACATTGACTTGCATCATTGTAGACATGTATTAACACTACAGTATTTACAAGGCAATGTTATTGTAAAGAATAAATATTTAGTTTAACATTACGGTATTTACGAAACAACGTTATTATGCAGAGTAAATATTCAGTTTAAAACTACAGTATTTAGAAGGCAATGTTTATTATGAAGAAATATTCAGTTTAGCACTATAGTATTTACAAGGCAACTTTATTATGAAGATTATTTATCAGATTTATATGCTTGTATCATTTTGTAATGTTTTTAGCTCTTCGATTTAAATTTTTTTTTAAATACGCACACAAATTGTATATATATATGCGTATACTATAATCACTTACAGTTGAATTAAATTTTACATTATTTGCCATGTAAATCGTAGCATTCAACAACTATACCTTTCGGTAAAAAAAAAAATTTCCATAAAAAAATAACGGCTGACAAAATGGCATCAATTTTTTTTTCAACTTAACATGCAACAAATCTTCCCAAAATAATAATTTCCACTCCCCTTCATATTTCCAAATTTAGACTTCAAAAAGCACCAGGGTAAAAATAAAATAATTCAAATCGGGTTTCATTTCTCACTCTTATTAGCATTTCTCAACCCATTTTCTGGAGGAGATAGGATGTTCCTCTTGTTCGGATGGCATAATTTCCCCATAAACTACCGAAATAACAACGTCCTAAGGCAGAGGAAGAGATGGAACCATCAAAATTTTTCACCGCCTTCCCACGTCAAAGGCTCCGTGTAATGAAAGGATTGCCTTTGACAAGCAAATGACGGTCATTTTCGCTGTCGTTCCTTTTTGAATTTTATTCTCTGACAGCTTCCTGATCATGAAGTATGGCGGCGATTCTCTGTCTCTCTGTGTTCAGATTTTTATCGTCCAAAGCACACTATCAAATCACTTCAAAAACAGGGCATTGATGGAGGGTTTTCAACTCGAACAGAGTTAGGTAACAGGACTTCTTTTGTAATGTTTTTATCAAATTGTCTTTAAAGAATCGCAATATCCTTTCGGTAAAATATGAAACGTGAAATATAAGTTGGGTTTTCGAAAATAAGTACATTTCGTAAATGCTGAAAATAATCATTAGGTTCGGATAATCATTAATGGTTTTGATATTCTGATTTTAAAAAAAAAAGAAGTTAATATTTAAACTTCTGATGGTTTTGAACTTCAGACATTTAACATTACAGTATTTACATTGCAACGTTATTATGAAAAACATATATTCAGTTTTCCACTATAGAATTTAAAATCAACGTTATTATGAAGAATAAATATTCAGTTACCAACCACAGGATTTGCAAGGCGAATTATATTATGGAGAATAAATATTCACTACAGTTTTTACAAAGCAATTTCATTATGAAGATTATTGATATAATTTATATGCGTGAATAATTTCGTATGCATTTTGCTCTTCGTTTGAAATTTTTTTAAAAATACGCACGCAAATCTATTAGTATACATACATATATTTGCGTAATTATAAATATATATGCACATATATATGCGTAAACTATAAACACTTACAGTTATATTAAATTTTACTTTATTTCTTATGTAAATTTCAGCAGTCAACAAATATAACTTTCTGTGAAAAAATCAATAAAAAATTAACGGCTGACAAAATGGTATCGATTCCGTTCCAAACTTACCATGCAACAAATCTTCCCAAAATAATAGTTTCCTTACACCCTCATATTCCCAAATTTAGTCTTCAAAAAGCACCCGAGTAAAACTAAAATAATTCAAATCGGGTTTCATTTCTCACTCTTATTAGCATTTCTCAACCCATTTTCTGGAGGAGATAGGATGTTCCTCTTGTCCGGATGGCATAATTCTCCCATAAACTACCGAAATAACAACGTCCTAAGGCAGAGGAAGAGATAGAACCAAAAAATCTTTCACCACGTGAAAGGCTCCATGTAATGAAAGGATTGGCTTTGACAAGCAAATGACGGTCATTTTCGCTGTCGTTCCCTTTGAATTTTATTCTTTGACAGCCTCCTGAGCATGAAGTATGGCGACGATTTTCTATCTCTCTGTGTTCGGATTTTTATCGTCCAAAGCACACTATCAATTCACTTCAAAAACAGGGCATGGATTGAGAGTTTTCAACTCAGCAGAGTTAGGTAACATGACCAGTTTTTTTTTAATGTTTTTATCAACGATCTAACGAAACGAAAACGTTTTTAAAGAATTGCGAAATCGTTTCGTTAGAAGGAATATAAATTGGGTTTGATGAAAATAAGTTTTTCGTAAATGCTGAAAATATTCATTAGGATAATGGTTCTGATATTCTGATTTTCGAAAAAAGGAAGTTAAAAATTTAAACTAATGATGGTTTCGAATTTCAAACAACTTGAAGCCATTTGTCAGATATGCCTCAAATTGCGCTTTACCAGAAAACACTACAAGACATCTGCTACGAGTATATATAAACTGAAATATATATATATATATATTCAGTTTAACACTACAGTATGTAGGAAGCATATATTTAGTTTACATAATTTACAAAGCAACATTATCATAAAAAACATGTGTTCATTTACCCATTATAGAATTTACCAGGCAACGTTATTATAAGGAATATACATTCATCTACCCATCATAGAATTTAAAAAGCAATGTTATTATGGAGAATAAGTATTCAGTTTAGCATTACGGTATTTAAGAAAACACGTTATTCTGAAGAATATATATATTCAGTTACCCACTACAGAATTTATAAAGGAACGTTTTTGTGAAGAATAAATATTCATTTTAAAACTACAATAATTACAAGGCAGCGTTATTATGAAGAATATCTATGCAGTTTATATATATTCTATAAATTGAATAATATATATTCAATTTAACACTGCATTATTTACAAAGCAACTTTATTATGAAGAATATAAAATTTATATAAGTGAATTATTTCGCTTGTTTTTAGCTTTTCGATTTAAATTTTTTTTAAATACTTACACAAATTTATTAACATGTCTGAAGTATTTAGAATAGATAAAATAAATGTAAATAATTTTATAAACATTTTAGAGTAGCGTCTAATTATGAGTATCATTAAAATTTAAATTTGTATTATTTGTATTTATACCATCTAAAATTATTTTTGTATATTTATATATATGTGTGCGTATACTATAAACATTTACCATTTTCCGTTAAATTAAACTTTACTCTATCTCTTATGTCAGATATAGCATTCAACAATTACAGCATGTTTTAAAAAATCAAATTTCCGTAAAAAAAATCATAGAAAATAACGGCTGATAAAATGGCATCAATTCTTTTCCTTTGTCATGCAACAAATCTTCCTAAAATAATAATTTCCACTCCCCCACATATTCCCAAATTTAGTCTTCAAAAAACATCCGAGTAAAAAATAAAAGAATTCAAATCGGGTTTCATTTCTCACTCTTATTAGCATTTTTCATCTCATTTTCTGAGGAGATGTGATGTTCCTCTTGTCCGGATGGCATAATTTCCCCATAAACTACCGAAATAACAACGTCCTAAGGCAGAGGAAGAGACGGAACCACCGAAATCTTTCACAGCCTTCCCACGTGAGAGGCTCCATGTAATGAAAGGATTGGCTTTGACAAGCAAATGACGGTCATTTTCGCTGTCATTCCTTTTGAATCTTATTCTTTGACAGCCTCCTGAGCATGAAATATGGCGACGATTTTTTGTCTTTCTTGTGTTCGAATTTTATCGTCCAAAGCACAGTATCAATTCACTTCTAAAACAGGGCATTGATTGAGAGTCTTCAATTCGAAAAGAGTTTGGTAACAGGACAACTTTTTTTTTTAATGTTTTTATCAAATTGTTTTTAAAGAATTGCGAGATCGTTTTGTTAGAAGGAATATAAATTGGGTTTTTGGAAAAATAAGTTTTTCGTAAATGCTGAAAATATTCATTAGGATAATGGTTCTGATTTTCAAAAAAAGTAAGTTAAAATTAAAACTGCTGGTTTCTGAATTTGAGGCATTTATTCTTTGTCAGTATGCATCAAAAGTCATTTGTAAGTCATTTGACAGATATTTAAGACATATGTCAGATATTTAACTCATGTGTTAATATTTAAGTCATTTGTCAGATATGCATCAAATTATGCTTTAACCAAATAAACAGTACAAGATATTTTCTACCTTACATCCGCCAACAAAACTTGAAAGAAACACGCCATAGATGGCACTACGAAGAGTATATTCGTCTCTTCTTCCTCAACAAAAAGACATTCCTGTCTAAAGATTTTTAGGTCCATCTACTTCGTAAACTCGAAGGTTTTCAATTGTTTCTGATTGAAGGAATTTAAATTATTCCTGAAACCCACAGTGCTATTTCAGAGGAACCTGCAGATGTTAGATGGTGAAATTTAAAATGGTTATGCAATCTAATTTGTATTCTTATATATATTAATCATGGTAACATTTAGAAATAAATTTCATTTATCTTATTCAATTAATTTCATTTATTTAAGAATCATTTAAAGAATGCATTAAATAGTTTTGTGAATAAAAAAAAGGTAAAGTTATTTTTTCTATAGAATTGCTGATATGATATGATATTGCTCATCTTTAGTAAATAGTTGCTTATCTTGGTGGATTCGGATTTGTTTTGGTGGTTCGGATTCCACTTTTAGCCATATGTCCCGGTCTCATATGACTGCAAGTGCGTCACGGAGCCTAGTCAGACTTCTCTGACCCACATCATTCCCAAACTGTACAGGAGCAACTAAGCTCTAGGCATCATTACTCAGCTCTAGGCACAGTAATGCGGTGTGGTGTGGTGTGGTGGTTATAGTAGTAGTAACTGCCAGCCGGTTGAAAGAACGTAAACTAAAGGATGTATCATCCGTCTACTAGATTCCGAGGACAAAGATAAGTATTACTATCGCAATAGCAAGAGCTCCATCTGGCTTTAATTGTCAGGATCCCCTTTTTCCGGAGATACTGATTGCTATGCACAGCAGGCACGGGAATTAAATTATGGTCATCATTAGTGAAAATAAAAAAAAAGCATCTAAAAATTACAAGGAATAAAACCAAACTCAACTACCAAAAAAGGTGGGATTAATTGTAAACAAATAAGAAAAACTTGGGAAGATAATGAATGGTAACAAACATATAACAATGACAAACATGAACAATGACAAAAACAAGTAATATAAAAAAAAAAAATGTAAAAGTCAATTCCTACTTTTTTTTCACTCTATTGCAGAAAGTCCTTTACAAATAATTTTCATTCATTTTTTTAAGTTTATCTACCGCCATCTATTGGTAGATATATGCAACTTAAATCTAAAAAAACTAAAATTAATTCATTAAATTTAATTAATGAATTATTATTTGAAAAAACTGTATTAGCATCAAGTGTCATCCCCTACAAGTTCAGAAAGAAATGTATTTGTACTCGAGTGGATGAATAAAAAGTATTTTATTAACGATTTAAAATTTGAACAAGATATATATAGGGAGAGTGTGAGCTAATAGAAAGAATTGAAAAATACATGAAGGTAAATATCACTGAATCACATCGGGTACGTGATATCGGATCATTTAAAGTAGATATGATCTAATGATTAATGCAGGGCATATTAGAAATTTTAAATGTTTTTATGAAATTAATATTATTTATCATGTAATAATTACAAATTTTAATGCGACTCCAATTACATATTGTAAGATCCAAAAAATTATTTGTTTCATAAAAAATAATATATTAATAAATATTTTGAAAATTTAAAAAAATTCTTAATAAAATCATTAATTTTTTTGTTTACTTTTCATATATTTTTTTTACCAAATTACCTTTATCACTTTCATTTCTAAAGTTATTCAGAGATATTTTATGTGAAGTTTTATACTGGAATTTGTAGACAAAAATTATTAGTAAAATATTATTTTTACAACAATAATAAAAAATATATTTTGTACTAAATAGGGAAATTTCAAAACATTTAAGAAACAAAAAATATCATATTTCTGATATGTTTTTTCTTTCTTTCTTTTTTTTAATTATAGAAAACAAAAATTATATAACTTCCCCACTTATGAAATAACAAATGTAACATTTGCGTTTTACACTGATACTAGCAAAACTATTTCATGCACTGAATCTCTTACATTATTTTTAAATAAATAAAATTTACCTTTTAGAAATAAGATATATCTTTATACTTTAAAACGAAACTCATAATAATTAATTTAAAATTTCTTTTGATTACAATGGAAATATTTATCTTAAGATTTTGTACCATGCATCAAAAAACTAAAAATATCGTCAATAAACTCGGTGATATTTGCCTTCTATTAGCATTCATATGTTATTCAAAATTAAAATTTTAAGCAAATACCGTTTTGGATTAAGCCATTTCATTGGACAATCCCATCTGTACTATAGATGGTTATTCGTCTCATCCAATCGGATTTCAATTCAGTCCAGTGTATTCTCAGCACAAGGTTCACGAAATACCTCACAAGACTCTCACCTTTAGCAATAGGTCTTTGCCTGTAACTGTAACTAGTTGAGCGAATTTAATTGCTCGAATGCGCTGTGAACACCCAATAATACTGGACGTCGATTCGGCGTACTCAGATGTTGATACAAAACCGATATTAGTTGGCCCGCTCTCAGTAGCCATCGGACAAACTGGCTAAACATGCATAATCACGTGAAGGTGCTTTCGAGGTTAAATAGGAAGAGGAGGGAGGAGGTCTGCAAATAAAGCTGTTGTACTGGCCAATAAGTTGCAAATGACTGTATCCATACAAAGGCACTTAATGCACTAGTCTCAGATGCCTTTAATGGTTAGATGCGGATTTTCCTAAAGTAGCGCAATTATAGTTTGGAGGAAATTTATTATTACATATTCCACCATATATTTGTATTTATAATTTAATTAGGATTTAATTGTGTACTTTTCATTTATTGAATTATAATTTATTTGGAGTAGCCTATTGAATACAAAAATGCATACATATAAACATATAATATGCAAACATTTAAACATATAAACTTGCTTACATTTTATACAAATAAATTTTACATTTTAAACTTGATTACACTTTATACATATAAACTTGTTTATACTTTATACATGTAAACATATTTACACTACAAATATATTTACACTTTATACATCTAAACATATTTACACTATAAATATATTTACACTTTATACATCTAAGCATATTTGCATTTGATACATATAAATACATTTACATTTTATACACCCTCCTGGCATACGATTCTGCATCCCGTTACAACACGTAATGTCCCCATTTCCGTTACTTTTCTTCATTTTGTGACATTCTTACTAATTTTAATAATAATAATAAATTCTTATAAAGTTTGATATTAATTTTTTTTTTATTACTTCACTCCGAATTTCGTAACTGATAGTTGCTTTGGCGGTTCGGCAAAACGTAGTAGTTAAAATACGATCCAAACATTAATAGTTGTAACCTTTATCTAAAAGAGATTAGTTTGATAAAATATCTATATAAAACTAATCACTCAATCAACATTTCAATTCTGAATAATATGCTTTACAACATAAACTCCCCCCCCCCCAACATAAATTTTAACCCTCTTGTGCCCAAGATGGCAGTAGAGCGACAAAGCAAACCAATTTTAATCTTATTGTTAAAACTTCCTCAGAGATCATTTAAATGTGGAAAAACCAATAGCAGTTCGTTATGAATCTCAGATAATATTTTTAGCCACTTATAATGTGAAATAAAGAGCTATTTTAGCTTTATATGTAGTGTAACAACACACGTTATACTGCAAAATTTTGGTTTTATGGTACACGATCAACATTCTTCCAGTTCTACGGCTAAAAATAATACACTACAACTTAACTACAAATGTAGTGCGATAATTATTTTAAGTGATTCGTATTTAAAAATGTTTTAGATTTTAAAAACTATTTAGAAGCGTTATAGCAAAGCTTAACACTAAAATGAAAATGTATTAGTAAAAATTAAAATTAATTTTCGTGCTACAATACGGAAGGAACATTCTTCTAGCTCTACAATAAAAAATATTGTAATAAGCTTCAACTTAAACGCAAATCTAGTGTGAAAATTAATTAAAATGGTTCGTACTCAAAAATGTTTATGACTTAAGAAAATATTTAGAAGCACTGTAACAGAGTATGATACTAAAATGACGATTTATTAGTAATTTTTTAAAAGTTATTCATCTAAATCTACAACCTTTACTTACCCATTAAAATTTTTATATCAAGTAGAAGAATAGCATAGATTTCCCCACAATAGCAGTTTTAAATGTAATATAACACACATTATATTGCACAATTTCGGTAGTACAAAATGGAATGAACATTCTTCAAATTGTACGGAGGCCTGTTGGCCAAGTAGCTAGCGCTCTGACCTTTGGTATCACAGGCTTCAAGGTCGAATCCTGGCTTTGGCATGGATGTTTGTTAGTGTTACGGAACCCCCGTTAAACTGTAGGTCCTGATCTAATTAGCCTAAAGTACGTTCAAAATGAGTGCAATGTAAAGTATGTAGTGAGACAAAACAAACGAAACCATTCTAATTCTATGCTTAAAAATAATATATTTTAACTTAACTACAGATATAGAGCGGCAATTAGTTTAAATGTTTCGTATATAAAATCTTAACCATAAAGACAATCAAACCAACTCAAGCATTTTAAATATAATTATTATTGCAAAGCTGATATGACATGTTATTGTAGACTATTACGGAGATCCTTGGCCGCATAGCGGCCACTAGCTCCTTCTTTGTAAAATGTTGAAACATAGCGGTGGTCTCATGCCCTTTGAGTTAATAAGCAAAATAGATAATTAAATGGCCTTTTTTTTAAAAGAGAATTATTTATTTACTGAAATTATAAAATGAAAAATATCAAAAATTTAAAAAATGTTGATGTTGATGGAATCAGTTGCATGTTATAACCCCGAATGGATATGACATGTAATAGTAACTTACAGTGCGAGCAGGTTTTCTTGAGTTTTGAATGGAATTTTTGGGCATTCGAATTTTAGAGTAATTCCTTCATAAAAGTTTCATTTTCACTTCTGCGAGATTTTTTTTGTCTGTTATATTTAAAAAAAAAAAAAAAAAAAAAACCACATTTGGATAAATTGAGATAAAGCAGCATCAGTGAGCCTACATTTCAAAGCACCAAGTCAAGTAAATTATATCATGAAACATTTGAACTACACAAGAAGCTGTTCAGTACGAGTGGTAAGCTAAATCGAAGCATCTTTAAATGTTTAATCGTTCTTTGTTTGTAGAAAAAATAAATATTAAGAACCATCGTTTTAAATAAACTATATCGACTGTAATTATAAGATTATTTTGCTGTTTCAGAATTTTATTGAAGTGCATTTAAAATAGTGTATATTATAGAAGGCGAAACATTTTGAACGAGTATTGTGTATTACAGTTTTTATGAGATCAAAGGTTCTAATTGTATTTTCGAGAGATGGCTGTAAGAACAGTGTTACACAATTTAGCCAGAAGTAAAGAGGATAACTTGAGAGATATTCAAAAATATCTCAAGATTGGATCAAATGTTAACAAACGCGATATTGATGGTAACAGACCACTACACTTGGCGGCTCTCAACGAAAAAGACAACTTACAAGACGTCCAAGAACTCATCAAAGCTGGAGCAAATGTGAATGCCACCAACAACTATGGAAGCACAGCTCTGCATTTTGCAGTGATTCGCCGTAAATACAGAGTGATTGAACTCCTTCTAAAAGCTGAAATTGATGTCGATATCCAAGATGACCTGGAAAACAGTGCATTGCATTATGCCGTGGATAGGTGTGCTGGCTTGCAAACACTCGACCACACTCATGTTTGTCCAGTTGAACATGTGCATAGCGATATCTGGATTGTTAGGGAATTGCTGTCTTGGGATGCTGATATCGACCTTTTTGGTAGAAATGATGAGACTGCATTAATGTGGGCGGTAAGGGATAATGATCTGGAAGTTGTCAGAAATTTGGTGAAGTTTGGCGCATCTGTGACTGTATTTAACAAATATATGAAAACGCCATTGCATTTTATGTTAGATCGACCTCAACCAAATATTAGCATGATGTTAAAACTGATGAACAGTGGAAACTATGTGAAATTTATCAATGGATGCATGGAGGATTTTATATGCTATATTGGGCACAGACATCGTGGCAGCCTATCAAACCAACTAGCGATTGCAAAAGCATTCGTAAAATGCAAAGTACTCTTATATGTCGATGCCGGTTTAAACGTAAGAAGAGATCATGATATTTTACCAAACTTAGAAGTCTTTGCTAACGAAGCTTTTTTGGAAGTGGAACGCATGTTAAATAAGATTTTAATAGAAGATTTAACTGTTTATGAAATCATTCTGAAGCGATTCACACCAGTTACCGAACGCAAGAGAGCATTTGCAACCGATATGGTTTTTAATATGTTGTTGACAGATTATTTTCCTATTTACAGTGACTTCCTCGTAAATCAAATTAAAATATCATTTTTGAAAAAAAAGTTGGGTGAAGTTAAAGTTTATGTTAGAAGTGAAACTGATGGCAAAAAAATTGTTTTAAATAAACAAGTGACTTCTGCACTTTCAACTTTTTTAAGCAACACAGATATTTTCAATCTTATTAAAGCATACTACTAAAATTATATCCTATTAGATAGAAATTTAAAATGTGTCAATCAAGTCATATTTTTTATGGAACTCTAAAATTTTTAACACATTTGTTTTTTATTTAATGTATCAACGTTTCAGTATATAGACCTTTATAGGCATCATGTTTAATATATTTATAATAATTTGCATAAAACTATTGTTTTATCATATTTGTTTTATATATTGTATAAGTTTTAGTAATTTGTTTTAATTTTAGTCTATCGTACTGGAATTAAAATTAAACTTTTATTCAATGCATTATACTATATGAAAGACAATATATTGAATGTCTTAGTTATGCTTATTAATAAGTTTTGTTATCTGTAATTTTGTTAAATGTTACAAATTATGCACCAAATTAAAAAAAAAATTAACATGAGAATTATTAATAAATTTAAGATCTGTGATTAATGTGGCTTGTGTCATTTAATATGGCAAACTTAAGATCAGTGGCTAATTAGATGTGACCTTCTATTATTTTAAACGACAAATCGTATTTTCATATCTATATTAATAAATCATTTTAAATTGTTTTGTAAATAAAAAGTGTGTGTTATTATTTGTTGACTCAAGTATTTTTAACGACATTTCAGATTCATGCAGATTAATGATATTTGCTTTGAATATATACTCAAGAGCCAAAACATTATGACCACCTGTCAATAACGAGTTGGCCCACCTTTGGCGCGCTTCAACCCGCCTTGGCATGGATTAATACCACCACTTATTATCAGTTAAATACCACTTCCACCTGATCACGTGCCTTCCACGTCATCCAGGCGAGTTCATTGCAAAATGTGGGGTGGTCATAATGTTTTGGCTCTTGAGTGTATATACTACGCTCATGTCATGACACAAGATTCATTTTACAAAAATATTTTCTATATAGCACATTAGTTAAAATATTGATTGCAAAATCATTTCTGTATTTGTTTGTATTTGAAAATTATATTTTAACATTAATGCATCCTTTTGTCGAAAATCATCTAACAAATACAAATTCTTCTATATAGGAATATATTTGACTTATAACGGCTTCCATAAGAAGGCCACTTTCAGGTTTAAGGTTAAATTGTAATTTTTATTTACAAACATTATATATACAGAACTCTAGTTACAAAAAATGAAAATTAAAGATAATTTGATTAACAAGTGCAGTTCACTCAGAGGACGGAGGTTTTGAGACTTGGATCTTAATTATCACACGGCGTGATACACGAAACCACGTGAGGTTATAAGCACTTTGTAAAACAGGCGAAAAATTGTAATAAATGAATAGTTTAAAAAAACTAAAAAAACACGCTTTTATATTTAATCAAACTAAAAAGTAAAAAATAATTGTTAACATAAGAATAAAAGTACTGACGAGAAAATGAATGTCACTGTTCTAAAAGCGTGGGATGCTCGATATCAATCGTTATAATTTTTCACTAGTTTCATTCCGAAATGCAGAGTTAGTTTAAAAATGTCATACAAAGCACCCCACACTTTTAGAACAGTGATATTCATTTTCTCGTCAGTAGTTTTATTCTTATGTTAACAATAAAAGCTCTAAAAGCGTGTTTTTAACTCTAAAAGCGTGTTTTTTAGTGTTTTTAAACTATAATATTTAAATGAGGTCCCGGTACGGAGGACTAGAACTCTAGTTCTTACAATAATTTAATTGTGAGTAAAACAAAGGCTAAATGTGAATATGTCGAGCCAGCCAGGACTCGAACAGCCAATCTCTTGAACCGTCGTCAGGCGCGTTATCCGTTTTGCCTTGTCCCACGTAGTCTTGAATGTCTTAGGTACTTTTATTCTACATGGGTTAAATTGCTGTTCCTAAGTTAAAATAAAATCACTCATCCTGGCGATCCTAATCGAGATGAGATAATAAACTTATCAAAATATTTTAGTGTCGTCGGTCCTTGATAAGTCTACAATGTTTAAATTAAATCGGATCGCTTAAAGTAGGGCAAAATCGAGCCCAAAGAGTCAGTTACAAACAAACAATACAGGTGAAACTAATAAGAACGTATTATATACAACAACACTTCTGATCGACTGGTCGCAGAACTCTCTTCCTACTTCACCAAAGAAAACTCCTTTTAAGACAATGTGTTAAGGAGGGGGGAGGGGGATGGTCAGCTTCCCTCACTTCTCATTGCAGTAGACATTTCTCAATTCGTGATCGATCACGATGGGACAAAGCATAGTATAGCTCATATTCAATCTGTAGCTGTTTCGACCTGTAAAGGTTGCACAAGCATTCGCTAATTATGCATGATACCGAATATCTGCTATCAGATTTCAGGGACAGGTTGTTCTCATTAGTACAAAACACTAATTGCATGTAATATAACTACCCACAATAAAGCTCGTCTGCTGTCAAATTTGAGTGATGGATTTATTATATATTTGTCAAATAACATTCAGTCCTCTCCTGGGAATGAAATGCTAAAACTCTTCTCGTGAGAGAAAAATGCTACAGTATACATTGGACTATAGAAACTATAGTCCTTTATAAATGTTAATACAAAAATTCTACACGAAATTTTCTTAAAATCTCAAAATTTGAGATAATTTATTTTTTTTATATATTACTTGTTTAAGTCAATTCCGACTTTTTTTTCACTCTATTGCAGAAAGTCCTTTATAAATAATTTTCATTCATTTTTTATCTGGCGCCATCTATTGGTAGATATATAAAACTGAATAGTAGATATAAAAAAAACTAAAATTAATGAATTAAATTTAATTACTGAATGAATATTTGAAAAAACTGTATTAACATCCAGTGTCGTCTACTACAAGTTAAAAAAAAATGTAATTGAACTTGAGTGGATGAATAAAAAGTATTTTCTGAAGGATTGAAAATTTGAACAAGATATATATAGGAAGAGTGTGAGCTAATAGAAGGAATTGAAAAAAGCACTTTTGTCTGCTATAAAATGTTTGAATTATTGAAAATATATAATGAAAAGTAAACTATCTTCTTTTGATGTAAATGCATTAAAACTATTCCTCATAAAATTGAACTTTTACATTACTTTAGTGACTTATTAATATCTACATTGATTACCTTAAATTCTGATTTTGTAAAATTGGGTTTTTCTTTTTGAACTTCATTATAGTCATTGAATTAACTCTCTGTATTGAACCGCTGATTATCAAACATTCTTACTTGACGGCGTACTGGAGAAAATTGTTATCCAACCTGAAAGATTTCATGATAAACTGTGAAATGAAAATGTTTGTTCATTCGAATACTTAAGAACATAAAATAGTTATTTTCATAACAAATAGGTTCATCTAAAGTTGGTGTTAAAATCAAACAATATGGTATGATTAAATTTGTTTCCAAGTAGTTCTACAGCGGAGACATAAGATTTCTAAATCATGAGATGATGCTAAATAAGTAATGCATGAGATGATTTTCTTATATATATTATCTGCGTTTCTTAATTCTACATTGCTTCTCTTAGATTGTCACTGTAAGTTTTTCTGTTGGTTTAGAGTTTTCCAAGTTATTATTGCATACATGCTTATTTTTTTTAGATAGTGTTGTGTGCAGATTAGGGTAACCAAATTGTAACTGAATGTGCTTTTATTGAGATACCTGAGGCACAGGTTGGAGATTGGCTTGGTTTGTCGCTCTACGGTCATTTTTGGGGCTAATTAGACCGGGATCTACAATTTAACGCGGATTCCGAACCACTAACAAACATCCAGGCCACCGCCATGATTCGAACCTGAAACCTGTGGCAGCAAAGGCCAGAGCGCTGGCCAATTCTTATGTCAATTGACCATCACGCAATGTATAACACATTTAAATACAGATAATTATAGATTCGTGTAAGAATTCCACTTCCAAGCAGGAAACCCAATAATCAGCTACGCACAAGATGCGCGAAATTTACTTCCTGTCTGGGTGAGAGTCTGTAAGAAAACTACAGTGCCGGCATGCGCTGATTATATTTCCTCTTGGGATGAGAGACTAAAAAAATGTTTCTCAAATGCGCTGTACTTCAAAAAGGGTGAGAGTCTTCAGGCCGATTGATCATTTTCTGTTGAATGCCATAAGGGTGCGCACTTGCCAGTGTGCAGGAACGAGCACGGTTACAATATTGTTAGAATTGCATGAATTTATTTCAAATGAAGGTATACGTAACAAAACTTTAAATAAACGTTTCAAATGTACAATGAAATTAATTATAAAGGATCTTTTTGTTTCATTGATTCAATAACAAAATTTTTTAAAAGCATAAAAGCTTTCTTGAATATTAACTTGTTTAAAGAGAATTCTACTTGAACAGAAATAATTATTTTTTATTATTATCAGATGAAATGACTTTGCAAAGACGTTTGCAGTAAAATTGAGATGAATTTTTGGTTGTGATCTATTCAAACCAATATTTCATTTCCAGTGATTCATTACCAAACATTTTTACAGACCATCAAAGCTTTCCTGAATGTCACTTTTTAAGTAGTGGCACTTAAACCCAAATTCTCTCTTTTTATTAATATCATATTTTTCTTGCAGCAGACACGTTTGAAGTAAAATTGAAAATACGTAATGATTTTCTGCATATGATTTACAAATCCATTAATTAAAAGCATTTTTTTTTCTTCCATGCTTCAATAACAAGCCATGATGTCAATCAATTCTTTCCAGTGTGTTATCTTTTATTTTAGTGAAACCAAATTCATTATCTTTCTTAATATTTTTTTCAGCAGAGATCATTGAAGTAAAATTGCAAATGTGAGATGAATTTCGGTAACTAATGTGACAGATTTTTTAAAAAACTTTTTCAAGTTTCCTGAATCTTGAATATCATTAATCTGAATTTTCTGAATGAATTTCTGAATTTGCCGAATGAATCTCTGAATTTGCCGAATGAATCTCTGAATTTGCCGAATGAATCTCTGAATTTACCGAATTTGAATCTCGAATGCCGAATGAATCTCTGAAATTTGAGTTGGATTAAATGGTTTTCATAGGAGTTGTGTAATAATTTGATATGAAATTGAAAAGAAGACCAATGATTTACAAAATAGGATTTGTCTAACAAAATTAATGAGCTACCAGATGCCCTTTCCATATTTAACCCGTAACAAGTGGCGTGCGGTCTCACAGACAGCTCAACATGATCCTTCCCTCACCCCTATTACATGCTTAGCTCAATTGAATGGATTCGTCCTCTAGTTTCCTATTTTGTGACCCTGAGCATAATCCCCACTTATCACATTGTTTTGCCATGTTCAACCGGTAGAAATTCCATCGTGCATTCTTCAACAGTGGTTTGAGCAACCTCACCTCCCTTTCAGTGTGACAATGTGGACAATAGTACAATAGTAGGAAATCTGAATAGTGGACAATAGGGAAATACAATAGTGGACAATAGTAGGAAATCGATTCATCTATTTAATCCGCGTCATGGGGAAAAGCTGTAAAAGATTCTAGATCAGGGACGGGCAAACTTTTTCGGCCGCGGGTTAAAAATTGAAAAAAAAAAAAGTTTGTCGGACCAAGACAAATTTTTCTAAAATTTTAAAAACAATATACAAGTATTACAATTTAAATATCTTAATGAGATGAGTAAAATTGCGATTTTATTTTTGAAAGTTCCTTATATTGAGGTTCGAAGTGAGATGTACTGATTCTAAGGAACGAGGCTAAATGCTCATCTGTCAGTCTACTTCTGAAATAATTCTTTCTAAGGTTCATAGTTGAAAACACTTGTTCACATGTATAAGATGAAGCAAACATAGCACTGATTTTCTAGGCATCAGATATTAAATTTGGGAAACTTACTTTCGATAAAGGTTTTTAAAACTCTTAACTTTGGCATATTTAGAAACAACTGCTTCAGATGATTGTTAGATTGCAACTCAATTAATTCATCTGACCACACTGCTTCACAATTTACGCTGAAAGACACGGTAACAATATCCAATTCTGTTTGAATGGCACTGAAATCTTGAATTCTGCGTTCGAACTCAAAATGCAGTTTTATCAAGCCATCTTCATAATTCTTAAGCTTCTCTTCATTTACTGAGAGTATTGAATTTAACCTCGGGAATTGACGCAATCAAAAATATTAGAACTCGCGTCAAAAGATAAAGCCGCTGGCTGGAATTTAAAATGCGCAGTCTACCACATGTGAGGTCTAATTCTAATCTATATTGGATTCTCATATATCTTATCCCCGAGAAAGACATAACGCTTGTTGGCGCCAATCTACAGCTATAACTAACAAAGAACTTCCGCTTTTAACACTTTACCGATTGAAAGCTGTCTGTGCTTGTTATTATCGTCAATTTATGTTTTGTAGAAATAAAAAGAGAAAGTAAAAGATCATCAGTCCTTTAAAATAAAGGAAGAAAAAAATAATATTTAATAAAAGTAGTAAAAGGAGATGGATATATATATACTTCTTTCAATTTGCCTCTGACCGGCAAATTAAAATTCTATCCGTAGGCTGCATAGAACCTTCTGGCGGGCCGGAGTTAACCCGCGGTCCTCAGTTTGCCCATCCATACACATGGTTCTGATACAGTACACATAGTTCTGATGTTAGTACACATGGTACACATGGTTCTGATGTTAGGTCCGAGGAAATCGATTCATCCATCTACCGTGTCATGTCGAAAAGCTGCAAAAGGATGAAATTGGAAGTTATGTTAGTGAAGATTTTGTCTTCAAAAATTGTCACTCAACAGATTCTGAAATTTCTTCAAACGGCAATGATTTCTCTGATCCAGAAACAGTTAGTAATTCTTTGAAATATTGCTATGGGAAAAATCGATTCAAATGGTCATCCGTTGAAGCTAATCGAAATGTTAGAATTCCAGCTTGCAACATAATAAGACTTCCTACACTAAGATTTTACTAAAAATTGATGATGATTCAAATCCAAAATATTTATAAGAACTAATTTTTACTGATCCCCTTTTTTGTATAATTGTGAAATGGACGAATTTAAGAAAAAGAGATAGAAAGAGAAAAAATACCTCTCATCCAATTAAAGGTGAAATAACACCGCATTGGTGAACAGAGCATTGTTGGATTTGCTCATATACATATCAATCTTCAAATCCAATCATGAAGATATTAAACGTTTTTTTGCTGCCGATGGAACTGACCCCGATATTTTTCTTACAGTGATGTCACTAAAAGGTTTCAAATTTGCGATTAGATAATCCAGATGATAGGGAAGAACGACAGAAATCTAAATGATACTGTGAGATAGTGATACTTCAAGTACTGTCAAAAAGTTTCAGTTTTGCGCTTTTCTCCTATTGAAATTGGTGGCCTGATGGCCAATTCGCTGGTGATATGGCCTTTGGTACCAAAGGCTTCAAGTTCAAATCCTGGAAGGGGCATGGATGTTTGTTGGTGGTTCGGAATCCACGTGAAACTGTAGGTCCCTGTCTGTTTAGCCTAAAGTGTGCACAAGATGACCGTAGAGCGACAAACCAAACCAAGCTATTGAAATTTGCTTTACATATTAAAAAAAAATAAATGACAATAATTAATACACAATAGATTCGTTTTTATTAATTTTACAAAATTTACTGCACCACATGATTTTCATCGAAAACTCTGAGGCTCTTGCAAGAATTTCCATGAAAAGTTTTATTCCAATTTAAAAAGTAAAAAAATATCTTTTTTTGTCACAGAAAAGTTAAGAGCATTCAAGGGAAATATCAGGAATGTACGATTCATTTAATGTAATGTATTTTCTACCGTTATCTATGCATTCTTAAATTTCAATTTTACTTAATTTTTATCTCATCAATGACATGTTCAGCACATTAATAATGAAGTGATTGCCTGCATATAAATCACCTTTTAATAACACAACAATAATTATGTGTAAAGAACTTGAACTCACAAATATAAACATTCCGCGTTAAACTTGCAAAGCCAACTCACATGTATCTGGGTAGGAGTCCAAAGTGTATTTCATCATTGTTTGTGTTTCTATGAGATAGTCATTTGAAAATTCAAATTAATTCCAAGAAATATTTTGATGTAAAAGAAATGATTTATCGCCGCCAATTCATGCATGGTACGCCGCTAAATATCCTGGTATGTCCTTGCAGTGCTCCTGCCCTAGACCTGCTCAAACGGCTTTAGCTAGATGAAGGACTGCCACACTAAGAGTTTGACCTTCAATGGAGACGAGAAGACATATACCCTTTGTCAATGTTCGGCCATCGCGTCTCCCTCTCATCTCATCGATTGTATTGGTGCCTCTGTGAGGCAACTGTTGAATGAAGGAGGACCGTTTACGATCTATTGATCCAGCATGATCTACTGGACTTGGTTTAGGATTCAAATCAAGGGGATAAGGAACAACAACAACAACAACAGAAATGATCTAATAAGTGCCTTCACATTCGCGATTTCTGCTTCAGGATTAACATCTAGTAGGATTATGGTATATATGTCAACGTAGGATTTTGGTATAAGTGTCAGAAAAATTTTGTTAAAATATTAATTTCAAACCTTTTTCAATTCTTTCTATTAGCTCACACTCTCCCTATATATATCTTGTTCAAATTTTCAATCGTTATTAAAATACTTTTCATTCATCCACTCAAGTTCAAATACATTTTTTTAACTTTAGTGGATGACACTGATGTTAATACAGTTTTTTCAAACATTAATGCAGTAATTAAATTTAATTAATTTTACTTTTTTTTAGATTTATGTTGCATATATCTACCAATAGATGGCGCTAGATAAACTCAAAAAAACAAATGAAAATTATTTATAAAGGACTTTCTGCAAAAGAGTGAAAAAAAAAATAGGAATTGACTTAAATTTTTTTTTTTTATATATATTACTTGTTTTCCTTTTTTTTATCAGATGTACTGGCACATAAACATTAGGTTATATATTTTCATAAGCAATATAAAAGGCTGATTTTAGAATATCATAGAAATATTTAGAAATTAGAATATCATAAAATACACTCTTTCCAAAAATAGCCAAAGTGCTTCTAAGTCTTTGCTGCGTGACAGCCCACATCAATATTTCTGGGATTTAATGAATAGATTAGAACAGGGATGGGCAAACTTTTTCGGTCGCGAGCCAAAAAAAAGTTTGGCGGGCCAAGATAAATTTTTCTAAATTTTTAAAAACAATATACAAGTATTACAATTTAAATATGCTAATGAGAGGAATGAAATTGCTGTTTCATTTTTAAAAGTTCCTTATATTGAGGTTCGAAGTGAGATGGACTGATTCTAAGGAACGAGGCTAAATGCTCATCTGTCAGTCTACTTCTGAAATAATTCTTTCTAAGGTTCATAGTTGAAAACACTTGTTCACATATATAAGATGAAGCAAACATAGCACTGATTTTCTGGACATGAGAAATTAAATTTGGGAAACTTATTTTCGATAATGATTTGTAAAACTTTCACTTTGGCATATTTAGAAGCAACTGCTTGAGATGATTGTTAGATATTGCACTCAATTAATTCAACCCGCAAATCTGCCCTCACTGCTTCACAATTTACGTTGAAAGGCATGGTTAAAATATCCAATTCTGTTTGAATGGCACTGAAATCTCCGTTTGAACTCAAAATGCAGTTTTTCCAAGCCATCTTCATAATTCTTAAGCTTCTCTTCATTTACTGAGGGTATTGAATTTAACCTCGGGAATGAGACAAGTCGTTCTTAGCTAGCTGCCCAGCAAACGGATTAAGTTTTAGTTATATAATATATAAATATATATTTCTTTTAATTTGCCTCGGACCGGCAAATTAAAATTCTAACCGCTGGCCATATAGAAACTTCCGACGGGCCGCAGTTGGCCCACGGGCCGTAGTTTGCTCATCACTGCATTAGATAAATTTGCTTAGATACAAATTATAACATTAATGTAACAGCTATTGCGTCACCATGTACTTAACTTGGTGTACACTAATGAATCTGGTTTATCATTTTCAAGTCAAATTAAAGAAATATATAGTTGCCTCATTCATTATGTGTATTATCAAAAGCATCAGCGCTCTCTGTAGAAGGTTTCGGGTTCGAATCCATGAGATTTTGAAGACATTATTGTTCCTTTCTGAAACAATTTAATTCAAGAATTTAAGAGTACACTGTGTTTAATGATAAGAATAGTTAACATTAAAATGGAATACAAAAGATGACAAATAAGCTCTTCTAATAGAAAGTTGATAGAATATACTCTGTGTTAAAAATTAAAATCAAATCAATAATAGAAAAGTATTTATTTATACATTTATTTTCTAATATACAGTAATATTCAACGCAGCAATTAAAATTGTCTTGACAAATATATAAAAAAAAATTATTAGCTAATATTATTTAAAATATAAAATCGTCCAAAAATATTTAAAGAATCATAATTATAAATTAGAGATAAATGTATAAAAAATATTCAGCTTAAAAAACCACACAAAAATGAATTAAGAATTATGTCAAGCACATTACATAAATAGCACACACATAAACAATTGAAATAAGATTTATAAATTTATAAAATCGCATTTTTTGTTTTGAATTCAAATGTTTAAATCCGACATCATACAGAAAGAATCTAAGAACTATATCTAGCATACTACATAAATAGTATACGCCTAAGCACTTAAGTAAAATAAGACTTATTTAAAATATAGCATCGTTCAAAAATACCCACAGAATCGATTATAAATTAGAGGTAAATGTATGATAATTATCCAGTTTAAAACAACCCACACAGAAAGAAATTAAGAAGAATTATATCCAGTATATTATATAAATAGCACACGCATAAACACTTAAGTAAAATAAGATCTATAAATTTATAAAACCGTATTAAAGTAAAACATTTAAATTAGAGAATGCTTTTATGAGATGAAACATATCCAAATGAGATAAGAAACTAGAAAGACTCGAGATTGTTTCAGGGCACAATATTATTTTGTCTTCATCGCTTTGTCTCCTAACAAACATTCCTGTTTCATTTAACTTTCCTTCCAAAAAAGATTTTTCATAATTCAATAGTATGAAATCATGATAAATAGGAAATCGATCTTCCAATAACATTTTAAAAACGCCATGAGGCACATCAGAGTGGAAGTTCATGTGAACGTCAAGTACATTTCTCATTACGTATGAATAGATTGACTCCTCGTCATTTAAATATTTTGTCATCATGTCTTGAACCTCTAGAAGACATTCTGTCGCAAACATACACAGGTCGGACAAAAAGCTGTAGTCTGTACTTAACGGTAACAAAGTATTTCGAAACACCAGTACCTTGCACTTGGCTAATATCTTCGCGACAGCTAACTGGGCAACTGGGTCACCTTCATGTTTATCCACAATGTGTTTCACTATGGAATAAACCATGTTATTCATCATCAACTTGGTGCAAGATTTGTCTATGAGGTCCAAAATTATGAACATGTTTGGTTGGGGATGATCGAACGCGAAATGCATTGGCATCTTATTCTTAAGGTTCTCTTGAAGAACGCTGGCATCGAATTGCAACAGTATTTTAACGGAATTGCGATCATTGCATCTAACAGCCATCATCAATGCACTTTCTTTCATTCTATTCCTTGCAGCCACATCCGCTCCCCAAACTAAGAGATACATGACGAATGTATAATCGCCATGTTGATAATTTGGTGGACAGACATGCCTGTTGTTGAATCTCTTTAATGCCGCGGAGTTATCGATGGCATAATGTAAAGCAGTGTTGCCTTTGTCGTCCTTAAGATTCACATCCGCCCCATTTTCCATGAGGGTTGCGATTTCTTTTTGCTTGCGACGGATGACAACGAAATGCAGAGGGGTGTTGCCGATGTTGTTGGCAATGTTCAGTTGGGCACCAGCTGAGATCAGCTCTTCTATAATCTGCTCATTTTCTTTCTCATTGAGCGCTGCCAGGTGCAGTGGCGTGTTGCCGTCGATGTCCCGTTTGTTTATGTTGGATCCAATCTTCAAGAAATCCCGAATCTGCTCCAATTTGTTCTCGGGACTCTTGACCAGAGTATGCAAAGCTGTGTTTACCGACATCCCGTTTTGAAGTTAGAACATGTCAATGAATACTTTTAATAAATTTATTACAATCATTTAAAAAAGTCTAAAAAAGGATTCGGCTGTAGAAATTGCTTAAATAATTTAGGCTTATTCATTGAAGATGCTGTTTATTGCTTTAATTCAATCGAATTGATCCAACTAAATCGTAATACTGTATAACTTTATTGTACTATAAAACACACGATTTGTTTTCTTGATTGCATAGAGATTGTTGAGTTGTTTATTTTAACTTGATTCACGCAATAACCGTCATGCTATAACAAACGAATGACAGTGTATTCTTCTTCATTGGCGTAATAGCCCCATGGTGGGCCAAGGCCGTCTGCCTACTGACAAATTTCGAGACGTTAGATATTTTCTTTTTTACGGGGTAAGATTGTCAATCCTGCTTCCCCAACTCTACAGTCACATTAGACCGGGGGCTACGGTTTAAATTGGATTCGAAATCATTACAAGCATGCATGGCACAGCCGGAACTCGAATCCAAAACCAGTTCCTCCTCTAATTAGAGCGCTAATCGCCAAAAGTATAGTCGCCTTGATGATGATTTGGTGGACAGACATGTCTGTAGTTGAACCGTTTCAGTGCAGAGCAATTGTCAATGGCATAATACAAAGCAGTGTTGTCTTTGTCGTCCTTAATGTTCACATCAGGACATGCAAGGCTGTGTTTACAGATATCCTAATTGAAGTTTTAGAATTAAAACATGTCAAAGAATAGTTATAATGAATCTATTACAATCCTTTACAAAAATGTTGTAATGCAGAGAGATTAAAAAGGATTCGGTTCTGAAAATGACTTAGTTAATTAAATTAGGCTTATTTAATGAGCATGCTTGTTTGTTGTAGGTGAATCGAATCGATTCAACTAAATTGTATTATAAACTGAAGCTGAGCAACTGAATGGTAACATAAATAACAGGATTTGCATTATTGATTGAATAGAGATTGTTAAGTTCCTTATTTTAACTGGACTCATACAATTTATGTCATACTATAACAAATGAATGATAGTGTATTCTTCTTCTCCTTCATTGGCGCAATAGTCCATGGTGGGCCAAGACAGTCTGCCTACTGGCAGATTCAGGACTGGAGATGTTTCCTTTTTTACGTGGTAGGGTTGTCAACTCTACTCCCAAAGTTCTGCAGTCATGTTAGACCGGGGACTACGGTTTAAAGTGGATTTGAAATCATTCCAAGCATGCATGGCAAAGCCGGGACTCGAACTCAAACCCTGTGCCACCGGGAGTTAGAGCGCTAGTCGCCAAAAGTATAAAATGTATCGCCATGTTCATAATTTAGTGGAGAGACGTGCCTGTTGTTGAATCTGTTCATAGGAATAAGTTCATAGGATTTTCAGGAATTCGCGTATCTGCTCCAATTTGTTCTCGGGAATCTGGACCAGAGTATACAAGGCCGTCTTAACAGACATCCTTTTGGAAGTTTTACAATTAAAATATGTCAGGGAATAGTTATAATGAATGTGTTACAATCCTTAAAAAATGTTGTAATGCAGAGAGGTTAAAAAAGAATTCTTGATCTAGAAATGACTTGAATAATTTAGGCTTATTTAATGAACATGTTGTTTTTTGTTTTAAGTGAATCGAATTGATCTAGCTAAATCGTAATACATATTGAAGCTGCGCAACTAGATTGCAATATACTAAATAACAGGCTTTGTATTCCTGATTGCATATAGATTCTCAAGTTGCGTATTTTACCTTGATTCGCGCATTGAACGTCATACTATAGCAAAAGAATGACAGTGCATAAACTGTTAATATTAATCCTATAGAAAATCATGTTAATATTTTAATACTTGCAGATGGATCATGTTTTTCTTTTAAGATATTTTTGATTTGGGATCATTTCCCACTAAAGGATATTCACCAATAAATGGGATACACCAGGGACAAAATGGCACAAGCATTGCGTCACCACGATCAAAAATGGACAACCTTAAGGGTGGCATCCAAACATCTAAAGTGAACTGATCGTCAATTGTCTAGTACTCTGGTCTTTGGTACCACAGCTCCAGGTTTGAATCCTGGAGGTGGCATGGATGTTTGTAAGGGGTTCGGAATCCACTTTAAACTGTAGGTCTCGGTATAATTAATCCAAAGTGTGCACAAAATGATCATAAAGCGACAAAGCAAACTAAACCTAACATTCTCGACATGGTACTTTAAGGCCTACGGATTTATCATGCCCATCCCTAAAATAGACATGGAAGTATTTGGTTTGACAACACTTAAATGAATTCCAAGCAATGCAACCTTACACAGAACTATCACAGAACCCAATGTGTTTACTTAGCACAGAACCCAATGTGCTATCAAACAAGTAGATACACTACGTATATACGCCTGACTCATAGCCAAATAACAGCATGGTCAACTAACATACAAAAGGGGCAAGGTTCGAATCCATCGACGACATTGTTGCAATGTGTCTGTTTTCGAAAATAGGGAGACTGGATAGCGATGATTAAACTGTGTGTAAAACATATCGCATTGGCAGTCGGCTGCCTGGTGCGAGTGTTCCGGGTTTTTTTCCATGAGACACAAATGGGGGTAGTTACCTCCGAAAGTTCACCCGCAAGAAACTGTCATCTTCTCGACACCCATTGATGGATAGTATACAGGAGGCTGAAAAATGTTCCCCCACCCCCTTTTCACTGGTAGGGGCTATGTAGTTTTATGTATTTTTCAAAAAACGTGCGGGATCACGTGAATTCGCCTACGTACTTTATATAATAAATTAATAATACGTATGCTATATAGTAAATTATAATAATATAATAAATTGCTCATCGGAGTTGTGAGTTGGGTCAGTTAATCCTCACGTTGATAGTTTGGCGATTTTTGACAATAATCGGTCAATGTTGGCCATTACTTCTCTGTGCTATTGGCGCGGAAGGAGAAATATATCCATCACACAACAATTTTCAATAAAAATGGTTCATTACTTCAGTTGTAAATAATGCAAAATTAATTTTTTATAAATATTTGCCATTTATATTCTATTCATAAATTTTCCTATGTGATATTTTGTCTCCAATATGATTAAGAAAATAAAATGTTAATTTTTTTTTAGTTTTTTAAATGCTTTTTATATGTCATGCAAAATGCCCAGAATTATAAACGAAATAAATTTCGCGTAATTATTTACCTATAGTAATCACATATTCAACAAATATTTAAGAAAAATTTCAGGTATTTTTCGAAATTTTCAGAATCACTTCATAACATGTTTACGTTTTTTATAATTGTCAGCGAGGAAAAGGAGCCAAACGGCGATACAGCGCCAATTCTAGTACGAAAATGACAGAAGAAAAGTTTCTCCAAACTTGCTATTCCATTAGAATAGATGAGCTCTATTTTATTACTATCTAAGGACGAAAACTTGCAACAACTTATAATGCTGATGTACTTCTCAATATTTACTTCTGACGCCATTGCTTCGTTTATTTTTGAACCAATGACTGTAACGGGAACTATGAACATATTTGAACTTACTGTACACACTACCGTACTGCTAGCTGTACACACTACCGCTGTGATACGTACTACTTTGTCCAAAAAGTAAGACCTATTTTCAATTTAAAATTCCGGGACTTATGGAATTTCAATTTTTTTTTTTTTAGGTTGACACCTGTGTGAAATTTGACGTCAAAATATTCATTAGTATTAGTCGTTTGAGTTACGCTTGGCTTTGTGAGACGCTAAAACTGATTCCGGCGATTTTTGAAATGTCTGAATTAATTGAGCAAAGAACTTGCATTAAATTTTGTTTGCGGAAACGTATAGAATGTTGCAGAAGCATTCATTGAGCATTCCTATATTGGAAAGAAATGTTTAGAAGTGGTTTAAACAGTTCAAAGAAGGCAGAGAAAGCGTTGAAGACGAAAAGCCCTCTAGTCGACCATCAACCCCAATCAACGAAGCTCACGTCCAAAAAATTAAAGATTTGGTCTCTCAAACCGTCGATTTACAATTAGAGACCTGGCTGCTGATGTTGGAATTTCAAAAGGATCTGCTAATTCCATTTTTGGGCCTCAAACGTGTTAAATCTCGATGGGTACCGAAACAGTGAATGCTGCACACTGCATTGATTCTTCGTGACTTTTTCGCCAAAAATTTTCCACAACCACCATATTCACACCGTGCGACTTCTAGTTATTCCCTAAACTCAAAAGACCACTCCAGGGACACCGTTCTGAATCGATTGAAGAGATTCAACGCGAATCGCCGCGCCCTTTGAATGTCATCCCTGCCGATGACTTTTTAGCATGCATTGAGGATTGGAAAAAAAGTTGGCATAAGCGCATCGTGTCCGGAGGGGATTAGTTTGAAAACGATGAAATAAATGTGGAAAAATAAATAAAAAATTTTTGAAAAAAAATAATTGATCGTACGTTTTTGGGCACAGTAGTATCTATTCGCATATAATATAATTTATTTTTGTCGTTTCTTTTGAGAAAAAGCGTTTTTATTTCTTTAATTCCACCACTGAATGTGTGGAAAATTGGCAAAATGCCAAGTTAGATGGTTCTAAAAGCGAGGTCTAATAGAGGCGAAATATATTTTCGGAGTTGTTTTAATAATAATAATTGTAATTAGCAAACATAAAAAATCATTTTAATTTTCAGTAATTAAAATTTTAAATTACTCTATATCAAAAGAAAAATTAGATAAAATTTCTAATATTTATTATTTTTTTTTCTTTCAAATTTGATTTGACCTGCCTAAACCTGACTAGAATCCCTGTTCATCCTAATGTGGGTGTTTATTTTTCTATACAATCGGTGCTGAATTATATCTATTCCGATTCTTATTTTATATAAAATTTTGAAAATCTTTTACACTTTTGTTTTTAGACAATTTTAATTCTTATGTTAAATTATTAATTCCTAAATAATAATAAGCCTTATTTTATTAATTCCTGAAATAAGGTGTTAACTAAAATAATGTAAAATAAGTAAAATAAAATGTAATATAATTCCAATCTAAAATAATGTATGGAATTAATCTCATAGTGTTATTTTTCTGCGAATATTGCTTAACTATGTAATATTTTTATAAAATGTAACATTTGATGATTTTTATGCAAATTAATGCTTATTTTTGTGAAAAATAACTAATAGTTTGAGGAGTATAATATATCTTTTTAAAAATAATGGTATAACAAACCGTCTGCATACCGTAGGCTCTGAAATCAGAAGTAGGGACCACATAGAATAAAAGAAATAAATTGTCGCAATTTTTTCTGTGTATCAAAATTAATGTA
The DNA here is from genome assembly GCA_021605075.1 of Caerostris darwini. Lineage (NCBI taxonomy): Eukaryota > Metazoa > Arthropoda > Arachnida > Araneae > Araneidae > Caerostris > Caerostris darwini. The sequence goes on along the minus strand of BPLQ01010982.1, from coordinate 20,753 downwards.
CATACCACATTTAACAAATAGTTATATTAAAACAAACAGTGAAAAATTGCTCATTGCTATTTTACAATAGTAGCAATAGAACAGATTGCTTTCGCATTTCTGTTCAAGTTATTCATGTGAAGAGGTTTTTGACGTGATGACCACCTGACGGGGTAGCGGAGCTTTGAACGCGGAATGTTAGTTTGGGGCTAGGGCAAATGCCATTTCGAAATCGTTAGTTCCCAGATACTGTGTCATTTTTGCCGATATGAAATTTCAAACAAACAGCCAATACAAGAGTGGTCGACCGCCTCAACAACGACCGGGTCTCTTGAAAGTCTTTATAGGTAGCTTAAAAAGTAACAGACAAGGCATGCATTGCGAAAACCATTACTAAAATCAATGTGGGACCCTAAAACAACTTGTCTGTTAGAACGTACATATAAAATTTGAGAACTTTCTTGGTCTATTCCAGCAGAAGACCGACTCGAGTGCCTTTACTGACAGAACGACATCGCTAACAAGAATCTCATATTTGAAAATATACCGGTTGGTCCCTAAAATTGAAAACCATGGCCTGGTCCGATAAATGTTATTGATTTCGGTTGATCCCAATTGATGGTAGGGTTCGAATGTAGACCAACCCCACGAAGCCATGGACCCCAAACTGTCAGCATCAAAAGGCACTGTTCAAACGAGAATATCCCTAATGGTCGAGGGCTGTTTTCATGGCATGGACTTATTCCTCATGGTGCGACTGGACCGAACATTGATGGCATTGATTATGTTCGGCTACTTGGATTTTACTATTCAGCCATTAAATCCGGAAATGATGTTCCCAAAGATATTCAATATTTATTGATACAATGCGCCATGTGACCGGGCCACAACTGTTACAGCATTGGTTTGAAGAACATTCTGGACAATTCCAACGAATGATCTGGCCACCTAATCTCCCGACATGAATCCCATCGAGCATTTAGTAACATCATCGAGAGGTTGTTCTATCCCAAAATCCTGCCATCGACAGGACGTCTATCCGAGACAGCATGGCTCAATCCCTTCAAGAAGACTTCCAACGACTTGTTTAGGAGTCACTTAGTACCCGACACGATGTATCCCATGACTTTTTGTCATGTGTATAATATTATGTACAAGAAAGATTACTTATATTGCTTCAAATAAGGCAAATAATGCGTATAATTTTTGACAAAATTAAAACAAACAGCACAAGACTGTAATTTCAACAACAATGTCTCTTGAAAGTTTTTATAGGTAGCTTACTATACCACCATTTAGAAAAGTTTATTAGTTAAAATTAGTTATTTGGATAAAACAACCTTTGTTTTCTTATTTACATATAAATATCTTTTCATTTTATTTAAATTTAGCATTATTTGTTTTTGGTGTTTGATTTTAAAAGAAAATTACACTGCAGGAAAAAACCACACTGCAAGTAGAAGGACATTAGATTATTTTTGATAAATGAATAATGACGCATTTTTTAAACAATTAATTTATTCACAACGTTTTTACATGCAGATACCTGTATCTAGACAAAACAAAAAGTATACAATTAAAAAAAATGTATACTTAATAAAAAAATTGTTTTGACGATCTCATGATCAGTGAAAAAGTAGAAGGACACTTCTAAAAAGAGGTGTACTATATAAATTAATATGGAATTATTTTCCTGTTGGGTCGAATTACTTCGAAGATCCTATTTGGCATCGAACTGTATAAAGATTGAATTTTTGTTTGGCAAAAATTGTCCCATACAAAGTTTAATGATTTCTGCAGCTCAGCTACAGATTTAAACTGCTTTCCACCCTTGTAAACACGACATACAATCATTGCCCATATGTTCTCTACAATGTCGAGATAAGGACTTTTAGCAGGCCAATGTAAAAATCGAACATTGTTTGCTGCAAACCAATCTTTAACACCATTTGCAGTGTGAAATGAGGCTCCATCTTGCTGAAAAATCCAGTCATCTCCTCCTAACTCAGTGCCATACGGGAGAAGATTTGAGTTTAGAGTCTGGATGTAGTCTGTATGGTTCTGTCTACCATTTAGAAAGACTAAACTTGTCCTGCCTCCATAGCCAACTGCTAACCATACCATTAAACCACCTCCTCCCATCTGTCGAGTAGAATAAGTTTCTTCTTCAATACCAAGACAGTGCCAGTAGTGCTGATAACCATCTGGACCATCCAAATTGAATTTTTTCTCATCGGAAAATATAACTGAGGTCCATTCTGAGCTCCAGGACATGTGGTCTTTAGCCCACTGCAGTCGGTTCTTCATGTGTCCTTCATTCCACTTCGGATGGTGCATCCGTTTTTTGAAGACGAACTTTTTTGAGCGTTTTATGTAGTTATAGACAGTTCTTTTGGTTACATGTGTAATTCTTGATTGAAATTGCGCCTTGCCGACACTTCCACCAGTCTTTTGAGTTCACGAATGATTTTTCGTTGATCACGTTGGGTGAGTTTTTTGGTCTTCCTGTCTTTTTTCTTCTGTCACTTTAAGGGTTTCTTATGAAGTTCGAAACAGTATTAGGACTGATTCGTAGTTGCCGTGCAATCTCTCTCACACCTTTGCCTTCATTTTTATAGGCAACTATTTGGCCCTTCTGAAACTTACTTAAGGGTATTCCTCTGGGCATCCTAAAACCAATAAAAACTATGAATTTCTAGCTAAATATTTTATTCTTGTTAAAAAGGAATTAAAAGAGAAAAAAAAACACTTACCTATAAACTTTCCAACAGCTTCTAAATAGATTTTTTTGGATGTGTCCTTCTACTTTTTTCACACACACAAAGTTATTAAGTATTGCATTCCTAAGTTAAAATGATGGTAAATAAAAAAATCTCATTTAACTTTCACTTAACGTAAATTAAAACTCTAACAAAACAACTCTCTATAAAAATCAGATCAAAAGCAGTAAAATAAAAGCATATTGTACAAAAAAATGACTGTCCTTCTACTTTTTTCACACAGTGTAGCATTCAAAATTGTTTTAAATTATAAAAAATATAAATTAAATAAAAAGATCTTCGGTTCTGAGATCGGCCTTTTTTTGTGAGAATATTCTAATCATTTGCTTTTCAGATCACCACCCTGGCACCCACCGTTCAGCATAGCCCTTTCCCTGTTTTGTTTTACATTTTTCAAATCGACAACTGGTCCCTAATTGTACTAAAACTTTAAGTTTTCCCCCTGCTGGTACTTCGTAAAAATTTAAAAACTGGGAAATAAAATTCATATATATATTTAGAATTCTAATAGTGCTTTAAGGTTAGTACAAAAATAAAAATAAAGTTTCTAAAAATTAAAAATAAAAATAAAAATAAAAATAAATAAAAGTAAGATACAATATAAAAAGAATTTAAAGTTAAGTTTACATTCGGTACAATTAGAGACCAGTTGTCGATACCATAAGACTATTGAAAAACGTAAACAAAACAGTGAAAGGGCTATGCTGAACGGTGTGAGAGCCCAAAAGATGATTTGAAAAGCAATTGGTTAACGAAGTATCCCCCCCAAAATTTTTATAATTTTTTTTTTAAATTCTATTTCAATCCTTTTGTTTTCCTTATGAAAAAAGGGGTAAAAAAGCGTACAATAAAAACCTTAGAGCGACGAGTCATGATAAAGGGGTAAAAAATGCAGATTCTTTTTGTCCTTGACTTTGCAGTACAAAAACATGCCTTGCCTTGCAGCACAAAGACCCTAAGGTAGAAGTCTGATTTATCCCCCTCACTCGATTATACCCTCAGGCATTGAGTACTAATTTTAGTCGCCTTCTACAACATGTATGGGCTGCAGTGGGGCTATTCTAACCCGGACACACACTGGAATAAGTTATTTATAAAATGTTTATAACAGAATTAGATTTTTAAATTATTTAAAAGAAATTTGAAACAATTTTCTAAAGTATAGAATAATTAAACATTTTTCATTATACAAAGCGTTGAGAACAAAATAGATGCATCAAAATACAAAAACCATTGCTTTTGCTCAAAACCTACACACTTTTCATATTAAAAAATTTAATCTTATTTTTAGATGTTATAAAGCAAGTTTATGAATGCAAACATGTCAGCATTAGATTTGAAAAATCGACAACTTCTACATAGATTTTTCTATGTTTTACACAAATAACTTTTCTGTAAAAAAAAGATTTTTTTAAAATGCCTACTATGAATTCACGGTAAATAGGAAACCAAGCACTCAATATCTTATTTAAAGGCTTTTCATACACATCACTATTAATAGCCACAAACATTTTAAATGCAATTCTCGATTTCAAGATACAAACAGATAAATTTGAACTTAAATAATAATTCGTCTTTTGACGAATTTCTATTAGACATCTGTTCTGATAATACTGTAATTCCTCAAAAAAGATGATGATCTTCATTTAAGAAGTAGACTGCGCTCCGAAATATTAATGATTTAGCTTTCATTTAAGAAGTTGACCGCGTTTCGAAATATTAATGATTCAACTTTCATTTAAAAAGTTTATGCGTTTCGAAATATTAATGATTTAGCCTTCATTAGTGCCTCTGCATTTGTTATTAAGACTGTGGTATTGCCTTCATGTTGATTTATAGTTATATTTAAAAGCTTTTAATCCATTAATTTATATAGCGCTGTCAGTTAATTAATATCAAAAGGAGACAGATTGTTATGAAATGTTAGCTATTTTTTCTGTTATTTGCTGAGTTATAAGGTAGAGAATTATGAATAAGGTGGCCATTATTATGGTAAAGTCAAAGTAAAGTAGTCATTCATTAGTTAAAGTAGCTATTTATTATGAATAAGGTAGTCTTTATTATGGTAGTTAAGGTAATCATTATTAAGGTAGTTAAAGTAGTCATTAATTATAACTAAAGTAGTCATTATCGCCATGTCAAAAATCGACGGAATCAGTTTCAGCGTCTCACAAAACCAAGCGTAACTCCAGCATTAATGAATATTTTGACGTAAAATTTCACACAGATGTAAAGGGCAGTCCCAACAACCTAACAAGAAAAAGTTGAAATACCATATTCCTTGCATTATTTATTTATACATTTATTATGTTATTTATAATTTCTTGAATTAAAAATAAACTTCTTGAAATTTTGATAAATTTAGGAGATATCTTTGAACATGTTTCGTTTTTCACAAAATTCATTTTGGATTTAAATCAAAGCAGAATGAGAAAAAGAAAATATATACTAGCCTTCAAATATTCTTTATTAGGGGTAATAAAAATACTAAATAAATATTAACTCATCTACATGTTTGTAACTGTATTAACTCCTCTAACTATTTATACTAGTTCTATCTAGGAAACTCTGTTAAGAAAATAAATAATGACTTGTTAAATTCAACAACTTAAAACATTTATCAAGGGGGCCTGATGGCGAGGGACTAGCCACAGGTATCGGGTTCGAATCCCGGCGGTGCCATGGGTGTTTGTAGGGCTTCAGAATCCACTTTAAACTGTAGGTCCCGGTCGTAAGAGGATCGTAGAGCGTTGCGGGGGCATTGTTACTCCGCGTCCGTGGCCTACCTTCAGATTACACGCACCCCCTGGGTAATGCAAAGTGAGTAACGTCGGTGCAGCCCTTATGGCATAAAAAGATCACATTCTGTTTACCAGCTGCATTAGAAAAAAAAACATTTATGAATAAGAAGTACACAGCAGCAAATATTTTTTACGCGTTCTTAACATATCATTATATTTCATTTGTTATTTAGACTCAGATTTATAATTATTCAGCATAATTATTTAGCTCGCCATTGCAAGTGCTTAAATCAAGAGTGGCCAACATGCAGGCCGCATGCTGACAGTCTTGAATATTTGTCCGGCCCGTGAGATTTATCCCACTTTCACAAAATATATTTATTTTATAATGGCCAAAGTAGTGAGAAACAATGTATTAAAAAATGCATTATGTGTGCATCCCTATATTCAAAAATTACCTGTCGAAATGATGAGAAAAAAATTAACTTTGATTTTAAAACTATATTCTTGCTAATATAGGACATATATTGCCTGTTTTATTTATGACTTTGCAATTATGAGTTCGCAGAATAATTAAATTATATTCTGCGTACTCATAATGCGCGCACATCTTGAACATAGTATAACATAACAGGTTCTATGTTTCACTTTACGAGACCTCAGTGATGAAGTGTCCATCCCTAAATACGTACAGTTGATTGTTGATAGCAGAGCAAACCAGACTCTTCGTTGAAGTTGTTAGTGCTTTTGGTTCAACTTACACCTGCAAATCGTTATTTTTTTTTTTATTATTATTATCGAAAATTATACTGACCAACCACAAAACAATCTCAAACATAAAGGACGCTAACCTGCAACACCCTTTACGATGTGCAAATACCCAAATTGAGATATATTTGCAAAAGCTAGGTGAAAGAGTGGAGAAACAAATATCGCTCTATAGATTTCCATACGACTTCATTTTTTTTATTTCGTTTATATCTATATATTTTTATATATTTCATTTTTTTTTTTTGTCATATATTTCTTACAATGCGTGTTTAGTATCTTTATTATTATATTGTCTATGTTTACATGTAAGAATAATAGTAAACACAAGAACAATAACTCAACATGTTTCAATTTTTACTCAAATAAAATGTCTATAGTGGGGCTAAATCTAATAAGGGGATATATAATTTTATACGCTGCCCGCGGATTTAGGATGCATTTCCATAGTGGCCCGCAAAATGTAAGCGAACCTTAGTTTGTTTTTTCATTTACAGATGTTTTTTAATGAAATCACACATATATTTCTTTATTTATTATTATCATAATAAAAGGCAACAAAATATTCAATTAATGAATGATTAGCTTGAAATAATCAATGATTAGCTTGCAATATTCGATTTGGGGGGGGACATCGCATCTTTACAACCGCTGCGTTTTGTGCCTACCTACCTACATGCACAGAAATATATATACATATATACACAGTCCAGTCACATTAATGTGACCACCAGCTACTTTCGACATCAACGTGAAATAACCAATCACAAAAGGCAGGTGGCAGCACATTGCAGTGGAGTGTATATAAAGAAGTCCACTTAATACCACATTCCACACTCCACTTAAAGCCAGAATATACAAGAGTGTATATTCTGGCTTTTGACAGGGGTCACATTAATGTGACTGGACTGTGTATATATATAACAGAGAGAGAGAGAGAAATATTCCATCGTACACACTGGCTGTCGAGGCGGAGACCTTTAATCACAATTACCATTTAGGCTCCTTATTTCTGAAATGGACGCCATCAGATAATTTTACTTTACATTCTTGCACTTCACTTACAATTATACCGACCAGACGATTTCTCTCCAAAATTACTAATTATAACTTTTAACAATGTTCATCTTGAGATCCACTTATGCATTATTAACTATAGCACTGAAGATAGAACATTGAATTCTGGTAGGAAATTTGTTTGTAATTGCCTTGCATTTGGATGTCATATGAAAGAAATTGTTGGTAGATCACACCAGGAAACTGCATACACATTTTCATGATCATCATTCGAATCTCCTTATTTCTGAATTCTGTCATTACAAAGGTTGTCGCCATAGTATTTGAAGCTATACCCACCTGAGGGTTAGCTGTACATATAACTATTGTCCAAGTACCTGATAGCTTTTAACAAAAAATTTCATTGCAAATGTGAAAACCTTAATAGCTGACTGAAAAGATATATGGATATATGGCTGTTCAATCTGACTTAAGTTTTAAGACAATCTAACCTAACGTATGTGGACGTATAGCAGCGTGGTGGTCAAAATCATCATCAAATCTCCATGTGTTTGAAAGCAGTCATCGGTTCACTAACATCGTATTTAAACCTACATGCAAGCGAATTGTGCATATATCTATTGTGTCAAAAATCTGATAGCCTTTAACAATGAAAATAAAAAATTCCATTGCAAATGTGCTAATCTTAATAATTATTTTTTGTTCTAATGCAGCTGGCAAACACTTAGACAGCTTGGTCTTGGAGTCCTTAAGGCAAGCGCTGCACAGACGTTACTCACTTAGCATTATCCAGGGAGCGCGCGTAACTTGAAGATACGGACACGGAGTAACAATGCCCCCGCAACGCTCTACGATCCTATTAGGACCGGGTCCTACGGTGGATTCCGAACCACTACAAACCCCATAGCACCGCTGGGACTCGAACCGCTAGTCACTCGGCCATTCAAGCCCTTAATCTTAATAATAGCTGTCTGAAAAGAAATATGGCTGTTCAAGTCGACCTAAGTTTTTAAGACTATCTACATAACGTATGTGGACCTATAGAAGCCTGGTGGTCAATATTTTGAGAACTTAAAGGATAGGAATTTAATACCAACCAGCGAACCGAACCTTGAAAACTTGTTAATAATGGGCGCTATAAATATGACATCCGGAAGGTATTCCTAATAGATTTGAAGATTTGGTTAGCTTCGTCGCTCTACGGTCATTCTGTGCTCACTTTGGGCTAATTAGATGGGAACCTAGAATTTAACTTGGATTCCGAACCACCAACAAACGCTCATGAAACCTCCAAAATTTGAACCTAAAGCCTGTGGTACCAAAGGACAGAGAGCTAGCCAATTGGCCATCAGGCCGCAAAGAGTTTTGAATAGGATAATTGAAGATCAGATCTTTTCAAATACTCTTCGTATGTTTAATTCAATCGTATGTTTAATTTGTGATGAAATAATGTATAGCATGCTTAATTAATTCCTTCTTCAGTATCTAAAAATCTTTACAAAAATTATTTGTCTTATTTTTTAAAATGTATATGACGAAATCGAGCTGTACATTTTTGCTCTAGTGTGACATTAATCCATTGAATAAAATCAGACAAACAACTCACAAAATAATTTATTTTGATTATACATCTTTCCCATAATTTCATCTTATTTTGTTTTCATACACGCCGAAGTAACGAATCGAAATGATCTTCACAAAATAGTTGGTTATACGAAATTTATCCAATTTTATTTTTCTTTTGAAACGAGTGTTTTTCATTTTTATTCATCTAGTTTTTGCATCTGTGTTAATGCTATTTGGATAAGGATGGAAAAAGAAAATAAGAAAGGAAAAACAATTTTAGAACGTTTTCGAAAACGAAATCCAGGACAAATTCCATACCAGAAAAATGAATATGTGAGCACAGTTCTGCACAAATTAGCCAGCAGCAGCGACGCAGACAAACTGGAAGAAATTGTAACGTATCTGTTGTCTGGATCGGATGTCAACAAGCGCGGTGTTGATGGTAACACAGCTCTTCACCTGGCAGCTTTGAATCCGATCGACAACTTGAAGACAATTTCGACACTCATCAAGTTTGGTTCTGACGTGAATGCCGAGAATTCAGACAAGAACACAGCTCTGCATTTCGCCGCGATTCGTGGAAAAAACTTGGTAATCTGTTTGCTTCTAAATGAAGGTGCCGATATAAACCATCAAGATTCGTGGGGTAATACCGCCTTGCATTATTCTGTTGATAGTTGTAGTTATTGGAAAAAAATTAATCGCCATCATCAATGTCCAGCTAAACATAACCATGGTGATATTAAGATCTTAAAAAATTTACTGACTAGTGGTGCTGATGCTAATCCTTTGAACAGATTTAACGATACACCACTGATGTGGGCGACACGAGATGGACACTTTGACATTGTCCAGATGTTGTTGGAGTTCCAGGCTAGCATTATTTTGCATAACAACGACTTAAAAACACCGCTACATTTTTTTTTCGATAGTCGACAGCCAAATTTCAAAAACATTGTCGAACTAATTAAAAGAGGTACAACTTGTCGGATGTTGGACGGTCTAACAGAATCCTTAATAGTTCATATCGTGCAGAAGCATGAAAGTTATCAACCAGCTCAACTAGCGAATACAAAAGCATTAATAAAAAGTAAAACATTGGTATTCAGAGATTGCTTTGCCAGTGTACCTGGAGACAATGCTGCTATGGAGAATGTGCTGGTGGACTATATGGACGAAAGCTTTCAAGAAGTATGTTTTATGGAATCTCTATATTTAAATCCAGAATTCTCTATATATCATTTTGTTATGAATAGTTTTAACACAGTGCCAACCTATATATGTCCAAAATATTTAAATTTCATGTTCTCCTTTTTATTGCATGGTCATTTTCCTATTTACTACGATTATATACTGCTTCAGTTTGAAGAACCATATGTGAGACAGAAATTTAGTGAAACTATAATTTATGCAAAGAAAGATGATCGACTGGTAATAATTTTAGAAAAAAAAGAACTTCTTAGACTTTCCAAGTTCTTATCAGTTCTGGACATGTTCCATCTTATGCAAGCTTTCTCGATTTAAACCATTTTATTGAAATCCTTTTAAAAAAGAGCGCATTACAATTTTTGACAAGACATTGAATTTTATTGCTAGCATATTTTTTTGTATTAGAATATCTATTTTTAATAATTGTTTATAATAAATATTTTTATCGTTTATTTCTGTGGAATTTCTGGTATGGAAGATATACATTTACACTCAAAAGCCAAAACATTATGACCACCTGTCAATAACGAGTTGGCCCACCTTTGGCGCGCAACACAGCTTCAACCCGCCTTGGCGTGGATTAATACCGCCACTTAATACCAGTTAAATACCACTTCCCCCTGATCACGTGCCTTCCACGTCATCCAGGCGAGTTCATTTATATTCTACCAGTTATCCAGATAAAAGGTAAACATCCGGTTGAAAAGCAGAAGCAGACGAATCGATTATTTGTTAGGGGTGCTTATCAGATACAAAGTAATTTTGTGAAATAATTCTTAACTATTGTTTATTTGTTATTTTTTATTTATTTAATATTATGTAATTTAAGACATTAATTATTATATTTTTTTACTGAAACCTTCCCGAAATTACTTTTATCATCTTTTATACCGCTGTATTTGAATCCTTTTGGCATGGTTGTTTGGTAAATTTTAACGCAATAGCTTGTCAAACTATATGCAGACAATGTGAATTATTCATAATTATTTATTTAATATGACTTTTCAATAAGAAAAGTTTAAGTTCTCATTTTAATAATGAGCTTTATTTTTATAACGTTGCTTTATGTTTATAATTTTATTTTTAGAATGAATTTTATAATGATGCTTTATTAAAAATAGAACTTGACAACGATTTTCATGTCCAATTTTTAATAACACATTCGATTATTAAAATAATAGTTGTACTACTACAGCTGGTAAAACAGAAACAGTTAATCTTTATGTCATAAGCAAGGGCTGTACTGCTGTCATTTACTTAGCCCCACACAGGGGACGTGTAGCTTGAAGATATGCTACGGACGCGAGTAACACTACCTCCACAATGCTCTACGATCCTTTTAGACCGCGATTTACGGTTTAAAGTGGATTCCGAACCACTACAAACATCCATGGCATTGGCGGAATTCTAGCGGCCTGATGACAAATTGACTAGCGCTTTGGCCTTTGGTACCACAGGCTCCAGGTTCGAATCCTGGCGATGGCATGGATATTTGTTAGTAGTTCGTAATCTACTTTAAACTGAAGGTTCCGGTCTGTTTAGCCCTCGTCTGCTCAAGATGACCATAGAGTGATGAACCAAACCAAAGTCGGGACTCGAACCCAAAACCTGAGGTACCGAGTGCCACAGCGCTAGCCACTCATCCATAAGGCCATTAAAAAATTATTGCAAATGATACACTGACAATTGTAAAAAAAACACGTTAAAAGAAAATATTTATATAAATATTAATATAGAAAATATATAGATTATTATATATATTTTAATAATATATATTATTTCAACGAAAAAAGATAATAAAAGATGCGTTTATGTAACTTGAATTGTAAGATTAAAAATATATGCTATAATTATTTCGGAAACATCTTATCTGTAATTCCTTTGATAAAAATAATTTAGGCCAAAAAAAATTGTGACTGCTTATATGTCCTAAGGACAGATTATGCTTAAATCTGCTTCTTCATACAATTTACTAATTGAAGCTGTATACGTATAATTTCTTTTCTGGCGCTCGATACCACAGGTTTTGGGTTCGAGTCCCAGCGGTGTCATGGATGTTTGTAGTGGTTCGGAATGCACTTTAAGCCATAGGGCCCGGTTTCATTTGAAGGTAGAGCGTCACAGAGCTCAATCAAACTTCTTCTCACCCACATCATTCCCAAACTGTAAAATGGCAATTAAGCTCTAGGCACAGTGACGTGGTGTGTGGTAGTAGTAGTATATAAAACGTTCCATATATATTTTTTCTACTGTCGAGTATAATTCATAATTTTTATGGAATAAAGCATTTTCGTTTAATTTTTTTTTTTTTTTTTTTTTTTTTTTCGAAAGGAAATTTTTGCTGTTTTCTTTAGGTTACCGTACAATTCAAGGTAAAAGTATTTATTGCCACAGGGACGAGTTTAGGAGAAAGGGGGAAACTTTTACAGCATGTGTTAGGAGAAAGAGTTCGTTGAGTTTCACACTGATTTGCCTTTTTCTGCTTTAAGACTTTGTAATGGCACAAATTTATTGATGTTTGTAGTAAGTTTGAATCAAATTCTCGGTTGGAATGGTATGAAAGTAACTAATTTAACTGGTTGTGCTAAAGGGAAAGATATCTTCATTCCGAAGTGTAGCTTGTTTTTTTTCACGAGAAGAATTTTGGCCCATTTATAATTCCCACTAGATATAAATGTGTGTTATTAGAAAAATATATAACAAACCTATCATTCAAAATTTGACAGCAGATGAGTAGTGTTGTGGATATTTATATTACATGCAATTAGTGTTTTGTGCTAATGAAAGCAACCTGTCACTCAAATCTGATAGATGATATTCGGTATCATGTATAATGAGGAAATTAGTGAATGTCTGTGCTACCTTTACAGGTCGAAACAACTACAGATTGAATATGATATACCATGAATTGTTCCTTAGTGATTCGTGATAGATCACGAGCTGAGAAAATTTCTACTCCAATGAGAAGTGAGGGAAGCTGACCCATCTCCCCCTTGAAAGATTTTCTGAAAAGCAGGTTTTTTTTTTTTTTTTTCTAAAGAAGGGAGAGAGTTCTGTGACGTATCGATCAGAAGTGTTTTTTTTTTTTCTCTGAAGTGACTGAATAGGCCGGAGTTTCCATTTGTTTACAAAGTGAGCCCCTTGTGGTTTCTCGTACCACGCCGTGTGATAATGAAGGTCTGCCGCAGACCAAGTGTTTAGATTCGTCGTAGACTCGAGAACTCTGAAAATCTCCGAACTTGGAGTAAACTACACTTGTGGATCTAATTTATATCCTTAATTTTCGTTGGTTTTTTGTAAATATATATATATATATATATATATATATAGTGCTTGTAAATAAAAACTGAAGTGTTCCCATGAATCTGAAAGTGGCTCTATTCTTGAAGCCGTTATAGGTCTAGTAAAGGCCGAGACGTTACACCAGAATAGCTTTGACAACATCCGATACGTCGTTTGCATTCAAACGGCTACAATTCCAAATACGACTTAATTTTACTATGTTTATAAATAAAGTATGAGGCCAACAACTTAAAATTTCTGAAATTGATTTGAGATCGGACTGTTTTGCTATGGTCACTTACATGTGGTAATATTTAGAGTTGGGAAAGGAAAAACTTTATACCTGCTAGCAGACAAAAGGAAAAACAAGGAATGCTGTTTACTATCGAGCTGTAACTAATCGACAAATATAACTTCTTGATAATTATTTAAATTTTTGCAAACTAAGGTAACGTTAATAAAAATAAGGTGTTGCATCTTGAATTCAAACATTTTCAAGCATATATTTATAGGTTGCATATATTTATATTCAAGCAATACTACACTCAAGAGCCAAAACATTATGGCCACCCCTACATTCTGCAATAAACTCGCCTGGATGACGTGGAAGGCACGTGATCAGGTGGAAGTGTTATTAAGTGGTGGTATGAATCCATGCCAAGGCGGGTTGAAGCTGTGTTGCGCGCCAAAGGTGGGCCAACTCGTTATTGACAGGTGGTCATAATGTTTTGGCTCTTGAGTGTAAATAAACAACATAGTGATTCATTATTCGCATTAAAATGTATTTCACTGGCATCCGCGCTTTCAATGAAGAAACGAGGTTATTCCTTGGATATAAAAAATGTATGTAGTGGGTGTCCTTAATTCATAGATTAATATTCTTAATATATGAATTACATAGTTCATATCTTAATTCATATATATATATATACTTAATTAATAGCAGGAACAATGAGTATGTCGAATCCATTATTTCATATAGTTTTTACTAGGGGATTGAGGAGAAGTTGCCGTTCTATGCTGACTGTAATTTATGGAATATTGATGCACAACATGGGATAATGAAGAATGGATGAGGATCATTATGCCATAATGGCTGTCAATGCTAAAGTATTCAATAGTCGTTACGCAGTGGGTGTCCTTAATATATATTTAAATGTATTTAATATATGATTAAATATATTAATATATGTATTACAAAATTATTTATATATATTTATACTCCATATACTTAATTAATAGCAGAAAAAAGGATTGTGTTCATATAGTTTTGGCTGGGGATTTCAAGAGAAGTTGTCGCGTTTGTGCATCTATGGCGACTGGAATTTATCGAATATTAATGTATAACAGGGCATAATGAAATATAGATGAGGATCACAAGACCATAATTGATGTCACTGTTAAAGTATTCAATAGTCTTTATGCAATTTATGTCTTTAATTCATCTTTTAATATACTTAACATATGAATTGAATATAATAATATATGAATTGTATAGTTCATATCTTAATTCATGTATTTATACTTAATTAATAGCTACAGAAACTATTATTGTGTCAAAATCCTTAGTTCATTTAGTTTAGGCTAGGCATTTGAGAAAAACTTGTCCTGTTTGTGTGTGTATGGTAACTGGAATTTCTTGAATATTAATGCACAACATGGAATAACGGAGAATGGATCAGGATTTTAAGGCCATAATGGATGTCACTACTAAAGAATTGAATATTTATGCAGTGGGTATCCTTAATTCATATTTTAATATACTTAATATGTGAATTATGTATATTAACATATGAATTTCATAGTTCATATATTTCATATATGCATAATACATTTCATTTACATAATACATAATTTCATATATACATAAGTATAAATATATAAATTTACTTCAGATATTTAATTAATAGCAGAAACAATTGTGTCGAAACCCTTAGTTCATATAGTTTTGGCTAGGAATTTGAAGAGAAGTTGTCCCATGTGTGCGTCTATGGCGACTAATTATTAATGCACAAAGTTGCATAATAAAGAATAGATGATGATCGAGGTCGACTACGATAATGATTACCACTACTGAAGAATTCAATAGTCGTTATGCAGTATTCATATTTTAATATACTTAATATGTGAAGTATATTAATATATAAATTGCATATTTCATGTATTAATTAATATATAGATATATAATTTATATATTTATACTTCATATACTTTATTAAGAGGCCTGAATGGCCGAGTGACTAGCACTCTGGAACTCGGTACCACAGGTTTCGGGTTCGATGGTGTCCCAGCGGTGCCATGTATGTTTGCAGTGGTTCGAAATCCACTTTAAAACGTAGGTCCCCGTCTAATATGGCTGTAGAGCTTTGGGAGTAATTCTGACAACCTTAGCTAGTAAAAAGAAAACATCTCCTGTCCAGAAATCTGCCAGCAGGCAGACAGCCTTGGACCACCATGGGGTGGTTGTGCCACTGATGATGATGATGATGATGAATGCATGAATTACATATTTCATATATATATTTATATTTCATAAATTTAATTAATAGCAGAAACAATGATTGTGTTGAAACCCTTAGTTTATTTATTTTGGCTAGGGATTTGAAAAGAAGTTGTCCCATTTGTGCTTCTATGCTGGCTCTGATTTATCGAATATTAACGCACAACGTTTGATAATGAAGAATAAATGAGGATCAAAGTCGACTATGATAATGACTGGCACTACTAAAATTTTAATAGTTCGCAGTGGGTGTCCTTAGTTCCTATTTTAGTATATTTAATATATGAATTACGTATTTCATATCTTAATTAATGTACATTATATACTTAATTAATTATTAATATTGTTGTTAATTATTAATTATTAATATACTTCATTATATATTCAGTAATTCATATATATATGTCTGTGGCACTGAAATGGAATCGTCCCATTTGTACAGTTATGATGACTGTATTTCATCAGTATTAAAGCATAATATGGATACTTATCCATGCTCTCTGGAATATTGAAATGCGGATGGGAATGATGAGGTCACAATATCTGTCGTTACAAGAGAATTCAGTAGCAGTAATGCAGTGATTATGAGTAGGTCGATAGAAAACATGCTGCACTGAATTCACAACTATGAGAACAACTCTCACGTGAAATTGGTAGCATGTGTTTGTGTGATGCTATTAATTGAATTAAATTAGTATGTTTTGTTATTAACTGTTCATAATTGTCAAATGCATTGATGGTAGTTGTTGATATTGACAAAAGTCAGTCACACTTTCTGTTCAACAAGAAATTCTCTTTGTGTTAATTACTGAACAGTTGTATTTAAATTTTTTATGTGTGATGATTTTACATTTTTTTTAATAAATAAGTAACACTTAATTTAAAATACATATTTCATTATATATTAGTTATTTTGGCGTAAAAAAATAACATAAATGTTCCTTTGTATAATAAGTAATTTTCGTTAAACAAATTTGTGAGGAATGTGAAAACTCGAATTAATTAATTAATAATAATCGAAGCCTAAATTTCATGTAAATGATATGAGCACATCTTCCATATAATGTAAAATTTGGATATAAAATGTTATTGAATATTGTCTGCACATTTTTAATATGAAAAATGTTTTCGTGTCAAACAAAATTCAGTGCTACGATGAGCATTAATCTGCAAACTCCAGGTCTCACCAACATATATAACTTTTTTTATCACATTTTACTTTTGCACCACAAACTTTTGAATCACCTATGTAAAAAATATAACTGAAAAATTTAAAGCATTTAACCCAGTATAAAGAATTTAACAAATAATAAGCATATTCTATCTCCAATTCAAAATTATGGTCAGATGAATAGCATTCATGTAAATGTAGTCTAAACATAGCAAATTAAGGGGCGGTAAATTAAACCATTAATAATATTAGCATTACTAGTTAACCCCTTTAACAAAAATTAACTATTTTCCCATCTTTAGATACTGGATTCCAGGAATTCCGAACTAAAGTCATTTAAGATTAGAACGGCATGTATATGATAATTGGAAGTTATGCTGCATTATAACACCGCCACCAGGGAGGCCATCAAGGGATTGAACAATAGCAAATCTTTTCTGTCATCAAACTTAAGTGTCGGTTTTATTTGTGGTGTTTTGAACCCATCACCTTCAATTTGAAATCCTTTGTATTATCCATCAAACTGCTTGATATATACCTATATGATGAATCATTACCTTTAATTTGAAATCCTTTACATTATTCCTCAAACTGCTTCATATAATCTTGTACGATGATTCATTACCTTCCATTTGAAATCCTTTGCATTATCCCTCAAACTGCTTCATATAATCCTATACGATGATTCATTACTTTCAATTTGAAATCCTTTACATTATTCCTCAAACTGCTTCATATAATCTTGTACGATGATTCATTACCTTCCATTTGAAATCCTTTGCATTATCCCTCAAACTGCTTCATATAATCCTATACGATGATTCATTACTTTCAATTTGAAATCCTTTGCATTATCCTCAAACTGCTTCATATAATCTTGTACGATGATTCATTACCTTCCATTTGAAATCCTTTGCATTATCCCTCAAACTGCTTCATATAATCCTATACGATGATTCATTACTTTCAATTTGAAATCCTTTGCATTATTCCTCAAACTGCTTCATATAATCTTGTACGATGATTCATTACCTTCCATTTGAAATCCTTTGCATTATCCCTCAAACTGCTTCATATAATCCTATACGATGATTCATTACTTTCAATTTGAAATCCTTTGCATTATTCCTCAAACTGCTTCATATAATCTTGTACGATGATTCATTACCTTCCATTTGAAATCCTTTGCATTATCCCTCAAACTGCTTCATATAATCCTATACGATGATTCATTACTTTCAATTTGAAATCCTTTGCATTATTCCTCAAACTGCTTCATATAATCTTGTACGATGATTCATTACCTTCCATTTGAAATCCTTTGCATTATCCCTCAAACTGCTTCATATAATTCTATATGAGGATTCATTACCTTCAATTTGAAATCCTTTACATTATTCGGTGATTTCATTACCTTCAATTTGAAAGCATTTGCATTATTTATCAAACTGCTTCATATAATCTAAAATGATTCATTACTTTCAGTTTGAAATCCTTTACATTATCCTTCAAACTGTTTCATATAATCATATACGATAATTCATTACCTTTAATGTGAAATCCTTTGCATTATCCCTCAAACTGCTTCATATAATTCTATATGAGGATTCATTACCTTCAATTTGAAAGCATTTGCATTATTTATCAAACTGCTTCATATAATCTTGTACGATGATTCATTACCTTCCATTTGAAATCCTTTGCATTATCCCTCAAACTGCTTCATATAATCCTATACGATGATTCATTACTTTCAATTTGAAATCCTTTGCATTATTCCTCAAACTGCTTCATATAATCTTGTACGATGATTCATTACCTTCCATTTGAAATCCTTGCATTATCCCTCAAACTGCTTCATATAATCCTATACGATGATTCATTACTTTCAATTTGAAATCCTTTGCATTATTCCTCAAACTGCTTCATATAATCTTGTACGATGATTCATTACCTTCCATTTGAAATCCTTTGCATTATCCCTCAAACTGCTTCATATAATCTTGTACGATGATTCATTACTTTCAATTTGAAATCCTTTGCATTATTCCTCAAACTGCTTCATATAATCTTGTACGATGATTCATTACCTTCCATTTGAAATCCTTTGCATTATTCCTCAAACTGCTTCATATAATCCTATACGATGATTCATTACTTTCAATTTGAAATCCTTTGCATTATTCCTCAAACTGCTTCATATAATCTTGTACGATGATTCATTACCTTCCATTTGAAATCCTTTGCATTATCCTCAAACTGCTTCATATAATCCTATACGATGATTCATTACTTTCAATTTGAAATCCTTTGCATTATCCTCAAACTGCTTCATATAATCTTGTACGATGATTCATTACCTTTCCATTTGAAATCCTTTTGCATTATCCCTCAAACTGATATAATCATACGATGATTCATTACTTTCAATTTGAAATCCTTGGCATTATTCCTCAAACTGCTTCATATAATCTTGTACGATGTTTCATTACCTTTCAATTTGAAATCCTTTGCATTATCCATTATCCTGCATTATCAATCATTTGCATTTGTTCTATACGAGGATTCATTACCTTCAATTTGAAATCATTTACATTATCCATTATATTAAATATTATTGCATTATCCATCATTATTAACCATTATTATGCATTATCAATCATTTTCATTATCCATCAAAATGCTTCATATAGTCTTATACGATTATTCTTTATCTTCAATTTGGAATCCTTTGCATTATCCATCAAACTGCTTCATATAATCCTACACGGTGATTGCATATGTGTTGAATTAAAATAGTTATGTTTGTCAAATTTATTAAATATACAAGTGTTTTATAGAATTAAAAAACACATTTCTCATGATATAGTTAACATCGCTTAGTCTCTTGTGACTTACGTTCTGAAAGTATATTCTCCAGATAGCGTTTAATTTTTTGGGAATTTCAGAACAGCTTACCACCTGATCGATCTGCCATTACCTTTCGGGAGAGGAACTGAACTTCTACGATTGGATCAGGTGAAATACTGTTATGAGCTTTTCGCGCCGTTTCGTCGCATCTGGCACGTCACTTGTGCCGCGAACGGAAAAAGGCACCGTCAATTCACGTTACGAGCGATAAAAAACGAGATTCGGGGCGCCATTTTTTATTTAAAGAGATCGAGCAGTCGCTCACGGCTGTGTTCGAAAAACAAAATGGTGAAAGAGAGGCGTTCATTTTTCTTACGTCATCCTCGTTTGACAATGGGGCCCCGAAGGTTGAGGTGAATATCATGGAGAAATATCTGGGATAAAAAAGAACTAGAAAGAGAAGAGCAATTTAAACAACATTATTCGGAAGTTTTAAGAATGAGACGCCATATTGCACTTCTTGATTGCTGTAGCTTAAATCTGTTTTCTTTTAGAAATCCATTTGAATATGTGTAATAAATTTTGCGGATGCGAATATTAATTTTTGTAATATAAAATCCAGTTGCTTTCATTGCTTTGTGAAACGAATATATATTCGCAATAATTTAAATTCTAAATAGCAAATTAAAAATTGATTTGTAAAAAATTCAATTTTTTTTCTGTTTTTGCAATTTGTAATATTAAAATGAATATAATAATTAAAATTGATTACCAGTTTTTTTTAATATGTAATATTTTTCAATATCGCAAGGAAATACGCTATAAATTTTTTTGTTTTTTTTCCCTTGAATAGAGTTTTTTAAACGATTCCTGTAGAATGTTTCTAAAAT
>BPLQ01010981.1:92190-110104 GCA_021605075.1 Caerostris darwini | reverse complement strand
GTCGTACATACTAGGAAAATGATCAAACTATTATTTGTCGTACTGTCATCCCAATATAGAAATTATGAGAACAAGTATGAAAGTTTTCAAAGAGCACGTATATTGCTTAGAAAGGACCCTACATAATTTTTTTTACTTTGAAAAAATTTAGTCAAATTTTTTTTGTTAAATATAAATATGTTTGTAGTGCTATATTGAATAATAATAAAAAAAAGTTTATAATGAACAATTCATTTTTGCCTACACAATCCAATACAACATTAATTCAGAAATTGCTGCTAAAGAACTATTGAAATTTTCGGCTGTTCAAATATACTGAAAATTAACTTATCCGAGTTTGCATAAATGAATTACATTTCGTCTTTTTGATTTTTATACAAACTTCCGAAAAGCAAATATTGGCAACTATGTTAATATTAAAAAGCAATGAAATGCTAATTAAAACAATTATGCTACAAATATTGGCAACATGGTAGAAAATTGTCGTCTGATACTATTGTTGGCAAATTTATTTCTAATGGAAATTTTTGCAGTTGAATTTTTTAATTCATATTTAAAAAACTAAATGGGTTTTTTTAATTTAACAAAATCCTCCATTCTGCACCAAAATATCTCCATTTACTTCATTTGTCATTTTTAAAAAAATTAAATATAAAAGCAATCAATACCCGATGAACATAAAATAGATCAGAACATTTGATTGTCATTTGACATAAACAGAACAAGAAACATTTTGAAATAAAAATCTAAAAACTTAACAGGTGGGCTGAAATGCAATGATCTGTGATGCAATGTTAAATGTGTAATTATCGGACCCTATTATTGTGTTCTACTATTATTACTGTATTACTACTATTATTCTGACCTATATACTTTGCAGTACTCTGGGTGTTTAGTGTATAAAAATTAGACTATTTAATAAATACCAATGTATGAAAAAGTAATCAAAAAATTGTTTTTAACAAAAAGAAATAAAAAGTAGCAGAAAATTAAAAGTTGAAAAATCAGTTTAATTATTATATTTTGCACATTCTTACATTCAGTTATAGTAAAAATTAAGCTAATAAAGTGTTGACTCTAGATAATTAAAAATAATGTAATTATAATACTATTTAACAGGTGGGCTGAAAAGTTGATAGGCTGACACATAGATGGCGCTACTAGTATTAAATCCATATGAATTAATACTAGTAGCATATTAAGTCTAATCTTCAAAAGACACGTGTATAAATTTGACAGCTGTTGCACTATTAGTATGTGAGTTATAGCATTTTTAGTGAGGCAACTTTTGTTAGATTGAAAAAGGTTTTATAGATACTTATGAAAATATTTCGAAGATCCTGAAGATTTGAAAAGTGAGTGTGATGAGTATTTATGCGGGAGTTTCTAGTATGATGGAGAGAACTGATTGCCCGAGTTTCCAGAGTCAAATCGCCATGGATCCTACTGCTGATTTGGATTCTGCTGCTTGCAATTCGCGTAGCTCTTACAAGATTTGGCTACTTTCAAGAAAAATTTTCCAACCATGCAGCATGTTTTTCTACGGGAACGGTCCTCTTAAGGACCATTTGCAAGTACCCAGTTCCAGCGCTGCCGCTGAAGCTATGTTAACGGAACCTCCCCTGCTCTCTGATGCCGATCACTGCACCGCCATCACTGCGGCTCGCGCCCAACTCAAAGACAAGGAGAAGGCTGTGGACTTGATCCAACAAATTCTACAGAATCAAAACATCCTGATTGACGGAGGTGTCATTCAGCGGACTGCCCTTAAACCCACCATGGATGGACTAAAAACAGCGGAAGCAGCCTAGCTGAGGCAACCAAACGGGTAAGTGAGCTTGGATTATGTCCACTTACTAACTGCGCTAGGCACAGTAATGCGCAGGTAAGTTAAGCTCCAAGAGCAAGATTAGTTCTAAAACTAAAAAGCCTAAAAGACCCGCTGCGGCTGCTCTAGTGACGGCTTTCTTAAACCGCCTAAAAGGCATACTGCTCGCATTAGTGTTGAAACTAATATCACTAATCCCATTGCTACTACTAACAATTTTGAGCAACTATCTGATGTTGAGATTGAAGATGACAATCCTGCTGACATGCCTGTAGCTGCCGAGCCTAAACTGCCGCCCATCATGGTGCGGTTCACTGACGCACTTAAATTGCACGTTGCTGAAATCAGCACTCTGCATAAGAATGATGTTCGTATCAAGCTTGCCGGTGAGCAGCTGAAGATTTTCCCGGCCAACACGGATGTTCATCGTGCTGTCACCCGCTTTCTTACGGAGAAGCAGCTAGAATTTTTTGTTATAACACCAAAAAATCAACGCCCGCTGAAAGCGGTGCTTAAGGTCTGCATGTCACCCACTCCTCTGAAGAAATAGCGGCAGGACTCTCTGAACTCAGGTCTCTTGATAGACCAAGTCAGACAGTTAACAAACTTGAAGACTAAGGCCCCCATCCCGGTGTGGCAACTCACATATCGCAAGGCCCCCGGAGAACGTCAAGCTCTTCGAAGTCAACCGGCTACTCCACTACTCGGTCCGAGTAGAGAAGTTTAATCGTCGCCCAGGAGCCTCACAGTGCTTTTCTTGCAATCTCTTTCACCATTCATCCAAGAATTGCAACTATAAGAAGAGGTGTTTAAAATGCGGAGGTGAGCATCACCTAAAAGACTGCCATATCAAGGAGAGGATCGAAAACCCCACCTGTATCAACTGCCACCAGATGGGGCACCTTGCCGCTTGGAGAGGTTGCCCGATGTTTCCAAAGCCCCGCCTACCACCCAATCAGGGCCATGCGCCAACAAGACCTGCCTTCACCAGCCGGCAAGTCTCGGAGGGCGTATCCTACGCAAGTTTCTTGCAAGGTACACCCAGGATCTCTCACGCTGCGCCGTTGGTCACAAACCATCTGCCTCAAAATATCAACGATGACAATACTGATCTCACTACGGACTCTGCCACTAAGGCAATGTATGTTCTAAAAGAAATTGTTAATCTCTTTAACACGTTTGGAGGGCTTGACAATATTTACTCACAATTTAAAAATGCTACTAACCCCTTTGAAAAAATGCAGCTTCTTTTTAAATTCATTAAGTAATTGCGCTTGTTGCTTCTTATTTAATTATTTTTTAATTGCACCTTTCTTTTATTTACTCTGCGTTTTGTTTTTACTCTCTTCTTTTTTGTACTAACAATGGACATAATCATGCTCACTGCTTTTGTTTGTATTCATGTTTTTTGTTTCCAATGAACTTTATTCCTCAAGATTAGGAGTCTTAAGGCCATACACGGCCAAGGTACTCCGTGCGTTGAATGATGGATTGAAAAAAAGGAATTTCTTGTGTTAATAAAACATTGCTCTTTGGCGAAAAAAAAATACTATTGAAGCCAAGGCTTGGCTTGATAAACATTATTCGGACTTTGCACCAGGAAAATCAACCGTAGAGAAGTAATTTGCTAAATTTAAACTAGGCGAAATGGGCACCGAGGATGATGCATGCAGTGGACGCCCCAAAGAGGCTGTTACCGACGAAAACATCAAAAAAGTCCACAAAATAATTTCTGATAACCGTAAAGTGAAGTTGATTGAGATAGCTGAGACCCTAAATATATCAAAGGAACGTGTTGGACATATCGTGAATGAATATTTGGATATGCGAAAGCTCTGTTCAAAGTGGGTGCAGCGCGAGCTCACAATCGACCAAAAACAACAACGAATTGATGATTCTAAGCAGTGTTTGGAGCTGTTCAATCGTAATAAACCCGAATTTTTGCGTTGATATGTGACAATGGATGAAACATGGCTCCATCCTTTCACACCGGAATCCAATCGACAGTCAGCCGAGTGGACTGCACGTGATGAACACTAAAAATGCTATAACTCACACACTAATAGTGCAACAGCTGTCAAATTTATACACGTTCTTTTGAAGGTTAGGGTTAAAAATCATATCGACTTAATACTAGTAGCGCCATCTATGTGTCAGCCTACGAACTGTTCAGTCCACTTGTTAGCTGTCCCAAATAGATACACAACAGCTGCATTACACCTGTTCTTATCATGTTCACACATGATAAGCAAGTTTGTATTGTCCATAAAAAATGGAATGCAATTAAAATCAGTTTTGAAAATTGATAGCTTGTAGGAAGATTATATCCAACCAAGGCTATTGTACTATTATTGAATATGAAATCCGGAAAATTCACAAATCACAGCAATAATAATAAATAATTAAATAAAAATTATATACTGCAAAATTTTGAAGAAATTTAGGCAATTATTGTAGAAAAAAAAAATTAAACGTATGTCGACAATTGGAATTTTGATAATTTCTACTAAGTTTCTGTTGTTGTACTGTAATTGTTCTTGTTGGAGTTTCGGAGTGAAGACGTTCTGGAAAAAAGAGGAATGAATGCTGTTAGAGGGCGCTGCGACGCGTAGTTAATTGGGTGAAAGAAGTGCGAGTCTGAGAGCGTGCTTGGAAAGCAAGAAAGACAGAGGTAATCTTAGAAGTGTGAGAGGTATATTGAGAGAAATTAAGTTTTACGGCATTAGAGATTAAAATTTGTGGTATTACTATTAATTTGTAAATATTGTACAAAGTTTTAATTATTCCTAGTATGTGTAATAAAATAGTCAAGAATTAATTCAAGAGAGCTGATTTATTTTGAACCACCAACAACTTAACAACATTTGTGAACAACTAAAAGTACCCTGTGTTTGACGAATTCATTTCTATCTATTTTCGTCATAATTTTTTGGTGCATCAAGGCCGCGAAGAGGCCCAAAGTGTGTGTTTTAAAGTGATTTCATGATCTAGAAGAGGGGTGAGTAGATTTTTATTTACTAATTGACTGCGAGGAAAATGAGTGAAGAGGAGAAATTGAAAGTACATCCTGAACCTATTGAAAAAAATAGGAGAACTAGAGGTTCATTAAGGGCAAATGTTACAAAATTAATTAAGAAAATAGATGAGGAATTAGCAAGCGCAAACCCTAATGCAGACAGTTTACAAGAGTCGCTTACTATATTAATTAAGCGAGAACAGAAACTTGGGAATTTAGATGATATTATTATTTTTCAAATCCCAGATGCAGAAATTGAAACTGAAAAGGAAAATTCTCTAGAATACAGCGAACAAATTATAAAATATAAGTCGCGAATTAACAGATATTTGAGTGAATCGGTACAAGTCGGTAAAAACGAAATTAATAAAGGTCCTGTAGTTACTAGTGAAATCAAAACAGAGTGTAATACAACCCCCCCCCGAGGTAATTTGGAGAAGTTTAATGGGGATATCTCGAGATTTCAAGAATTTTGGCAGCAATTCACATCTGTTATTCACTATAATCATAATCTTAATGATGTAGAAAAATTTAATTATTTGAAGACCTTACTTACTGATTCAGCCTTAATTACTATAAGTGGACTGTCCTTCACAGCAGACAACTATAAAAAATGCAATAGACATTTTAACTGATCGTTCCGGAAAAACCGATTTATTAATTAGTACTCATATGAATGTTCTTCTTTCGTTAGAACCAGTGTGAAAATCTAGTGATGTTTCTACTTTAAGAAAATTGCACGATGAAATTACTATTCAAATTCGATGTCTCGAATTACTTAAAGTGGACATTAATTCTTATGGGAATTTATTATTACCAATTTTATTTAAGTGTATCACAAATGATTTGGTATTGCGATTTAATCGCCAAAATTCTGAGACTGAGGTTACAGTAACAAGTTTACTATCTTGTATAAAGAAAGAAACAGAAGCGCCGAAAAGACAGTTTGTTTTAATCAATCAAAATTTACGAGAAGCGAAGATAAAGGTTTTGAAAATTATCATAAAAATTATGTCCCAACAAAAAGAAAATATTTTCTGCATCAACTCTAAATACCATAGTAGAGAAAAAAGTTTCCGACTTCTGTTATCAAGACCACGAATCGAAAAACTGTCAATTGTAAATGTCAGAGCGGCATAAATCATTATATGACCATTATACACTCATGTCCATAAATTAAGGATAATTCAGAATCACACAGAAATTGAACTCTAAAATAAAAATTTCACCTGTAGAAATATCACACACATCTTGAAGAATATGCAAATTACTGGAAACCACCAGATGGCGCGGATAGTACGCCTGTCTCGTCAGCTCTCTTCAGCTACCGATACGACAGTTTCAAGGCAGACCGTGTACAGACGCTTAGGGCACATTGGTCTATATGCTCGTAGGCCTGTTAGATGTGTTCCACTTACCGCAACTCATGTCGCCTGCGATTAACCTGGAGTAGAGAGCATGCATTGTGGACACCGCAACAGTGGTCTGGTGTGATGTTTTCCGATGAGTCCAGGTTTAGATTGCAGTCTGATTCTCGCCGGACTTTCATATGGAGAGCGCCAGGTACCCGTTACCACCAAGAGAACACCATTGAACGACACCGTTACGGTGGTGCAGGATGGCTCGTTTGGGGAGGAATTATTCTTGGTTCCAGAACTGACCTGCATGTTCAGAGTGTAACGATGTCAGGCCACATCTATCGGGATGTCATTCTGGAACAACATGTACGTTTGTTTCGAGACGCCATGGGTGCTGAATTTCTGTTTATGCATGACAACGCTCGTCCTCACCGTGCAAACATTGTAGACGAATGCCATCAATTGGAGGATATCACCCGTATGGATTGGCCAGCATACTCACCGGACTTGAATCCAATAGAGCATGTGTGGGATATGCTTGGCCGACGAATTGCAGCCCGTCAACCTCCTCCCACCTGTCAACCGGAACTTCGAAAGGCATTGCTTGATGAGTAGTGTAATATTCCCCAAGATCAGATTAATAATTTGATACTCAGCATACCTAGGCGTTGTAAGGCCTGTACTGCATCGCCCGGGAGACATACTCCATATTAACCCTCATACTAACCACGTTATACTGTTTTTAATACGCTTTTAATAACTTCAACTGTATGTTTGTATGTAACTGACTCTTTGGGCTCGATTTTAGGACTGATGGCTCCATCTACTAGCGAATCAGTCAACTGATCAAAACCTACCTATTTTGTATAATTATTTTGTTTAATCTTAATTCCTTTTGTTTTATTTTACTTTTATCTTAAAATTCTCATTTTAACTTTAACCATTTTATTTTGGGTATCGTCAACGGACTCTTAATTGTACCGATAGCTTTAGCTTTTTCGATCTCTTGCTTTAACTGTTCTCAAGCAGGAGATGTTTTTCCTAAATTTTAAATTTATTTGTTTATTTTTAATTATTTCTATTCATTAATTTAAGAAACTACAATTTATGCTAATGTTTTAATTAATTTAAGATGTGGAGGTTTTTTTGATTCTTAAAACCACCAAGGAACTCCGTAACCGATACGCCCGTTGCCCAGCTGTCTTTCACCCCGGGTAAAAATTCAGTAATATCCGCGATCGAATTGCGCTCTTCCTATTGGCCGAAAATTTCGGTGGCTAAAAAGAGGCGGATCTCAAAGGCATAGGAGTGCGATCATCTTCCTATTGTTTACGTTTTTGTAGAGAGTCAGTCAGTCAGAATCGACATCATGGATTCAGAGTATTGATACAGTCAGTCAGAAATTTTTACGCTCCCCGTTTCGTAGTGATCATCAGATTCATTCAGAGTATTCGTCAGTCAGTCTCGCCATTTTTCACCGTGAGTTTTTGACTTTGATAACAGGTACGCCCGTTGCCCCTAAGTTTTTGTATTTGTTTACGGCATCGACAACTGGTCCCTAATTGTAGCGAATGTAAAACTTAACTTTTAAATTCTTTTATTTTTTTATCTTACTTTTTTATAAATAGTATTTTTTCTTTTTTTTTTGAGTACCTACTTAATTTGAATTTTTAGAAACATTTATCTTTAATTTTACTAACAATAATTAAGCAGCCATTTAAAATGCCAAGCATATTTATGAATTAAGATGAGGTGGTTTAAGGGGTATTTCCCCCTCTTGGTACTCCGTAATCGGTACGCCAGTTGCCAGTCTTCCTATTGGCCAAAAATTTCGGTGGGTAAAAAGTATGTAAACTTAGCGGAATTATAGTTTAAAAAACTAAAAAAAACCACGCTTTTAGAGTTAATCAGACTAAAAAGTAAAAAATAAATTAATAGTTTAAAAAAACTAAAAAATACGCTTTTAGAGTTAATCCATCTAAAAAGTAAAAAATAATTGTTAACATAAGAATAAAATGACTGACGAGAAAATGAATGTCACTGTTCTAAAAGCGTGAGGTGCTTTGTATGACATTTTTAAGCTAACTCTGCATTTCGGAATGAAACTAGTGAAAAATTATAACCATTGATATCGAGCATCCCACGCGTTTAGAACAGTGACATTCATTTTCTCGTCAGTCATTTTATTCTTATGTTAACAATTATTTTTTACTTTTTAGATGGATTAACTCTAAAAGCGTATTTTTTAGTTTTTTTAAGCTATTAATTTTTTGTAAATGGGTTTGTTTTTGAAATAAAAAGCCAGGGAGTAAAAACCGCAATTTTTATTAATTATGTCAAACATATAGCATCTTTTTCGCTCTTTACCTTTTGTTTAATAAATAGACTTTACAAATAAGTCAAATTTGTTTTGCTTCTGTCTCTTTCTTTGCCTGCACTTCATTATCCTTAATTTATGGACATGAGTGTAAATGTAAGAGGTGTTTAAAAAAGGGTCACAAGAAGCCACTCTACAAAGCGAAATGGGTTAAATGTAAATTATGCAATTCACAATCGCATTTAGAATGCCTATGTTACTCACATTCTGTGGTGCCACCCGAAAGCAAAAATAATAAAAAGGAAATAGCATCGGAGATCAAAGTTAGTTTCCTTTCTCCCGGAAACCCGAGTAAAGATATTCCAAAACAGAAAATATACTATCAAACTTTGAGGGCGCAAATTGTAAATAATAATTGTGCATATAATGTAAGAATAATTTGCGATTCAGCTTCTGAGAGATCTTATATTTGTGAATCCATAGCTGAAAGAGTTGGATTAAAAACGGTAGGGAAAAAGAAACTAAAAATCTTTACTTTCGCGTCTATCGAAGCTTCAGTATCAGAACTAAAGAGAAAACGAACCACTTTGAGAAACTGCACCAGTGATTTATTTATTACCCTTTAGAAACCAAAACCATCTGCACATCTAAGATTTCTGGTCCATCAACAAGGAGGGTTCAATTAATGCAGAATGAAGGGTTTGAGTTATCAGACAGTGGGGCCAGTAGTGGGAGAGTAGATATATTAATTGGGAATGACTATCTAGTGCTGTTTTGACAGGGACAACGCATCGTTTAAACAGCTGCTTGATGTTATATGAATCTGTGTTTGGCTGGATTCTAAGTGGGAGAGATGGTGAGGTTAATGAGCAGACTGCAGGAAAAGAATCAGCTGGGTTTATTCGAAGTAGTAACGAAAGTGAGGATAATTTATCGAAAGAAATTCGAGCTTTGTTGGAGACTGAAAATCTAGGGATTTGTGATTCTGAAAAAAGTGATAAGCAGGTCATAGAACGGTTTGAAAAGAATTTAAAGTTTATTGACAATAGATATGAGACTGGATTGTTATGGAAAAGAGATCCAGGGAATTTAAGTGACAATTTTGATTTAGCAAGAAGGCAATTTAATAAAGTGCGGAAATAGTTAAAAAATGATACCTTTATGAAAGAACAGTTAATGGAAGTAATTAAATATAAAAAAGAGCATAATATTATACAGGAGTGTGATGAAAATGAAAAGGGGTATTTTATGCCTTTTCGAGCTGTGGTACGCAAAGATAAACTAAGTACCCAGGTCCGAATGATGTTTAATTGCAGTAGTTGTGCAAAGGGGAATTTGTCATTAAATGATTGTTTGGATCAAGGACCGAATTTAAATCCGAGTGTTTTAGATATCATTCTCGGATTTCAAAAATTTAAGATAGGGTTTTGCGGTGATATTGAGAAGGCTTTTTTAATGATTGGAATAGCAGAGGACGATAAAAAGTATTTGAAATTTTTGTGGTATCCTGATGACGATAACGAGGACTTTAAAGTTATGCAAATGAACCTAGTAGTGTTTGGGTGTAACTGTTCCCCATTCTTGCTGAGTGCCACCATTAAATATCATACAGGGAATTATTCGGAAATGAATAAAGGTTGTTTTGAGATGCTTAATGGTTCCCTGTACGTGGGCGACTTGTGTCATGGTGCAGATGACGTCGAGTCAGCATTTAATCTATCTTCAGACGCGGTATCTATTTTGAGTGATGCAAGTTTTAATTTAAGGAAGTTACACACCAATTCGAAACAGTTGCATGATTTGTGGATTCAGAACGGCTTGTGTGAAGAAAATAGTTTTGAGAAAGATAATAAGTTGAAAGTGTTAGGGTTAGTTTGGAATTTAGAGGAGGATATGCTGAGGGTAGATGTCACATCACTGTTGGAGAGTCTTAAATTTTTGGAAAATACTAAGAGGTCAGTTTTGAGTACGGTAGTTATGTTCGATCCAGTTGGGTTTCTTCCACCATTTGTTGTGCGAATTAAGAGGCTTATGCAGGAGATTTGGGAGAGGGGATTATATTGGGATTCGAAGTTACCGGAAGATTTAGAGTCAAAGTGGTGTGCGGAGATTGAGGTATTAGGTGAAGTGAAATTAAAAAGATGCTATTTTTCGAAGGTTGTGGAAAAAATGGACTCGGTTGAGGTTCATATTTTCAGTGATGCGTCTATTGTAGCATATGGAGCTGTTGTCTATTTTGGGTATGTAAATTTGAGGGGAGAAGTTAGTACGTCGTTTGTAATGTCAAAAAGTAGAATATCGCCGTTTAAGAAACTTTCACTTCCCAGGTTAGAATTAATGGGAGCCCTCATTGCTGCAAGGTTGTGGAAGTAATTGTCAAAGCTGTTTTGTGGTTTGGTAGACGGGGTGTTTTTGTGGACAGACTCAGAAATTTGTTTGTATTGGATAAAGTGTTCGACACGTTAATGGAAATAGTTTGTTCTAGAAATTCAGGACTGCACATCGCCTGACAGATGGAAATTTTGTCCAGGTCTAGAAAATCCAACAGATAAATTAACACGTGGTGAAAATTCACATACATTGTTGAGCGATAGTGTTTGGTGGCGGGGCCCAGTTTGGGTGAGAGGTAGTAGGAATCAGTGGCCGCGACAAAAATTTGAAAGAGTGTCTGACGAACAGAAACTAGAGTAGTTAAATACTTCTGTTCATGTAATTCTTCCGCAGACAGAAATGATCTTGGATGAAAATAAATTCAGCAATCTGGGAAAATTGCTTCGAGTTACAGCTTGGATGAAGCGATTTGTTGACAAGTTAATAGAAAAGACTTGCGACAGTGGACCGTTGCAGAGATTAAAGAAGCTGAGGAATACTGGGTAAGAAGGGTGCAATTAGAGAATTACTGCTCAGATATTCAGTTTTTAAAGAGAAACAAACCAGTACCTCCTCAGTCAAAAATTTATAGCTTAGTACCGTATGTAGACGATAGAGGAATCTTGCGTGTCAAAGGACGTTTGGAGCCATCGGAATTATTTCACAATGAGAAACATCCTGCGATATTGCCCAAATCTAAGTTTACTGATTTAATTATAATGAGCGAGCATGTAAAATTCTTTCATTCGGGAGTTGCGTCAACTCTATCTAGAGTCCGGAATAATTTCTGGATACCTAGAGGAAGACAAGTGGTCAAGAAGTTTATTAGTGAGTTCCTTATATGCAAGAAATATGCACTGAAACCTGCCAAACAACTTACAGGACAACTGCCTAGAGATCGTGTCATCGAAAGTCCTCCATTTGCTGCTGTAGGAATTGACTTCACGGGAGCCATAACTATCAAAGCAGGAGATCAAAGTTGCAAGAAAGTGTACATAGCCTTGTTTACTTGTGCAGTTACACGTGCGGTACACATTGAAGTCATCTCAGACATGTCAGTGAAAAGCTTCATATTTGCTCTTTGACGTTTTTTTATCAAGAAGAGGTGGCAGCAAAATGATTTACTCAGATAACGCGAAAAGTTTTCGCTGTGCATGTGAAATAATCAAAGGGAAAATTATCGTGTTCAAGAGTTCATATCGTCTAAGGGCGTTGCGTGGAAGTTTATTCCTGAATGTTCGCCATGGTAGGGAGGCTTTTGGGAACGACTGATGAAGAGTATCAAAGACCATCTGAGAAAAATATTGGGCAAGGCCCTTTTGACTTTCGAAGAGCTCACGACAATAATGACAGAGCTCGAATGCGTCTAAAACAATAGGCTAATAACGTATGAAACGAATGAGTTGGGTGAGCCACGTTCTCTCACACCTTCTATGTTCTTACTTCCAGGACGTGATAACGGCCTTCCTGAACATTTCTTAGGAGATTTTCAATAAAGTTGCTGATAGAGAGACTTTGACCAGACGTAAATTGTATCAGTCCAGACTTTTAAAACAGCCGTGGACTAAGTGGATAGAACAATATCATTTGCAACTGAGAACTGCTCACAATTTTACTAATCCTTTGTCAGAACGGAATTTTAAGTCCGGGGACATTGTTCTTGTGGAAGGAGCTCCTCTGGGATATGGGATTGGTTGAACAAGTGATCGTAGGAAGAGACGGCCATGTACGAGCATGCATTGTTCGTACACCCAAAGAACAATTAAGAAGAGCCGTACAATTATTATACCCATTTGAAATTTAACTCAGATATTTGAACTTTTTTTTTTTACAGAATTGAACTTTTGTTAGAAGTTATTATTTTAATAATTTTGAACTTTTATTTAGAACTTTAATGTTTGATTTATTTGCATTTATTAGTTTAGAATTTTGTATTTCTCATTTAATTTCATGTCATGATTTCATTAATGATGTTATTTTATGTGTTGTTTATAATGTGTAAATTGAATGTGCAGTTGTGTGTACTCTTTAACAAGAGTACAGGAGGGAAAAAAAAGGAATGCATGCTGTTAGAGGGCGCTGCGACGCCAAGTTAAATGGGCGAAAGAAGTGCGAGTCTGAGAGCGTGCTTGGAAAGCAAGAGAGAGAGAGAGGTAATCTTAGAAGTGTGAGAGGTATATTGAGAGAAATTAAGTTTTATGGCATTAGAGATTAAAATTTGTGGTATTACTATTAATTTGTAAATATTGTACAAAGTTTTAATTATTCCTAGTATGTGTAATAAAATAGTCAAGGATTAATTCAAGAGAGCTGATTTATTTTGAACCACCAACAACTTAACAACATTTGTGAACTACTAAAAGAACCCGGTGTTCGTTTCTATCTTATTTTCGTCAGACATTGGCTAACTTCTAAGATACTGTACCTCGAAGAAGTTGCAATCTTGCAATCAGGAATACTTCGTCAATTTCTTTACAGTAATATTAGTTCAATTAGAGGAACTTTTTATTTCTTCTTTTATTCAAACATTATGGAGACTGTTTAATGTTAATTTTGTTATTGGCAGAATTTTTTTTTAAATAAATATGAACAGAAATATATTTAAAAAAAAAAAAAAAGAATATTATTCCTATGAAAAATATCTTATAACCACATATTGGCCATTGATTTTTTGTTTTAATGCAGCTGGCAAAAGCTTAAACGTCTTGTATTTGATGTCTACCCCTTACCTGCCGAGGAAAACTTACGAGATGCTCTCCCCAGTGCCACCGTTTTTCATACAGGCGCGCGTAGTTATGCGGTGTATTGGAGGAAAACAAGAGCTGCGTTTTGCAACATAAAACCTTTTTACTTTCACAGAAAAAAAAAAAAAAAATTCTAAATTTAAAGTATAGAATAAAAGTGTAATAAAACAGATGTTAGAACTTATCTGCCGTGTGATATTTCCTAAAACAAGGTTGAACACATAAACCAACATCACATTCATTGCATTGATAGCAGGTTTCACGACGAATTTTTGTTTTTTTTAGCAAACAATACATTTCCTCGATGCATTTTTCTTTGATGACGTTGATGGTACTAAGTTCGAAAAGTGCTAGGAGTAAGTCGTAAAGGACAATAGCTTTGCAATTTCTGTCGTTTGGCAGATCGTGGTGCAGTAACATGGAAGTTTTCTATTATGCGTTCCACCAAATCTATGCGGAAGTCGTAATTGTCAATGTTTGGAAGTTGCTTTTTCCGTAAGATGAAGGCATTCCAAATAGCCATATCCAACAGATGGCGAAATATTGTTATATAATACCTCTTCTGTCTTTTTCGAGTTGTTGGATAACAAACTAGGGCCTGATCCGCTCTGTCTACCCCGCCCATCGTCAAGTTATAATCCATAACAACAGCTGGCTTTATGACTTTTTTTGCTGTATGGATAGAGCTAAGAAGCGACACATATTTTTTATCACTCCATCTCAATACTGTAATTTTGCCTCTTTGAAAAGCGGCAATTTCACTTTTCTTCAAAGTAATTTTGTTGAAATTTTCCGGCAAATCACCTCGATTAGGACGAAGAGTTCCCTATACATCAGTATTATTTTGAATAAGAATGTCTGCTAATTCTGATGAGAGATAGTAATTGCCAGCAATTACACAATAAACTTTTCCCAAAAACGGTTCAATAAGCGTCATCACTGATTTTGTAGTGACCCCGTAGTTCTCATACTTTTTATCAAAGATTGTACTCGTCCTTGTGTATACGATTGTATTGTGAATATAGCCTGACTCTGTTTCAGCAAGTACAGATAGTTTTACTCCAAACCGAGCTCTTTTCAACGGTATGTATTGTACCCATGATAGTCTGCCTTTGAAAAGCATAAGCTCTCATCAATGCTCAGATCCCTTTCGGATGTATAAACACTTGAAAATTTCTTCATCAAGTCATATAAAACAGGCCATATTTTTCTGAGTTTGGATGTGAATTTTCATCAAAAGTACTATTACCAGAGAAGTGCAAAAACTTCATGATAAGCTGAAAACGATTTCTACTCATAAGTTTCCCAAAAATTGGAGTTTCGATCAATTTATTTTTAGACCACTAAAGCGTAATCTCAGGTTTTACTGTTACTCCCTGTAAAATGAGTATACCTAAAAAACATATATTTCTTCTGTATTGGTTGGATACCAAAACTTTGTTCTAGATTTCTCTTTTCCAGGATGTTGGTTGATATATTGTGCTTCATATCGTTACCGAAACTAACCGTTTTGTAGACCAAGCTGCTCATCAAAAAATAACTCAAAGAAGAGAAGTGGGTTTGAAGGATCCAGAATATTTTTCTTTATTCCTGGCTGTCCCAAAAATGGAAACCGAGGAGGTGGCATAGGTAAAGTTTTTATATCCAGTACGACGTACCCAACGTCGGGCGTCTTTCAGAGAATAGTCGCAATCAGAATCCTCTTCATCTGACGTAATATCATATTCCGACGTTTCTGATCCTGAAGATGACGGAAAATAGCCATCTAAATCACTCTCAGACATTTTCGTAAAAAGATCTTCTATTTCGCACAATAAACGAGGAAGCAAAAGAAGAATAAAAAAAGCACAACCTACTCAAACAGAAACAGAAGCAAAAACAGCAACGATTCTGCAGGTGTAATTAGTGATACATGAGGAAGGGGCCGCGATGTTTCTGCGGGTCCTTATCCTCAACATAGACAGACATCGTAATTTCTTCATCGCAGTCCTCTTTTTCTAGAATGAATTTTTCTTGACAAATGCCTGTCACAAGAACGTTTCTGTCATCTCTCAAGTTTTACTCGAAGCTACTTTTTCTGTAATAAAATGCCTTTTTAACTTTTTGATTTCTTGTTTGGATAGTTTCGTTTACTTATCCATATTTTCACATCTTGGAGATGTTATGGTATGATTTGAATGGATGTGGAACACTTCTGCATTAAGTTACATTCCAAAAAACGTTTCGTCTTTAAACTTTGCACAGCAGTGTACTAAAAGCTAAATTTTCTGACCGCAGAGCAAAACAAATTCTGAATTTTCCTATTGCCAGAAAAGTTACCGAAGAAACTTAAAACTAGAAAAATAAATCTTTATTGAATGACACTGGAGATTTGCACGAGTATTGGAAATACATGTGGTGCGCCTTTCTTCAGTCCTTTTCCGATATATCCGCCTTGAATAATTTTGAATAGGCACTGCAAAAATATAAAAAAAAAAAAGAATCATTTTAGTATAGGTCATTGTTTTAAAATAAACAGCAGTGTTTCTGTTTTAAATATATTTGAAACGTAATATTTCAAAGAGTAATTTCTATTTCAATTGATTCATTATTCAGAAATTATATATATCCACACACTTGCTAACTTTTTCGAATTTTTAAGTATATTGCATACATTACACGATTTTATGCTTGTGTAAATATAATCTTAATGCTAATCAACAATTTAATATTCTTATCTTATAAAAATTTTCCTTTAAGATTAGGTACTGCTTTATGCAGAGGTAAGAGAAATTGATGAATATTCTTTCATCAATATTAAATATTTTGCCGACTAATTCCTTTCCTTTTAGCAGTTAACGATGATGTAGCTTAGGAAGAGATTTGTAAGTAATTTCTTTTTTTTATAAAGAATTAAAACCAAATGAAGCCAGCTCAGATACAAATAATGCTGATATAAGGTAAATGAGTACTTTGTCTTATTTAGATCTTCCATCCAGAGTTTCTAAACCATGAAAAGGAAAATTAACAATTATTCATAGTAATATTGGATATGAATGAATTTCCAACATAATAAAAAGGAAAAGAACCTAATTGAAATTAATTCTACACTAACAATAAAAACTCTTGAAAATATTCAAAATGCGAAATGTCAAGAAAATACGGAATGTAAAAAAAAAGGTAAATAATTGCTATATTACAAAATAAAATCATGTTTTATAAAAATAAGCGTGGCTAGCAGCCTTTGGACTATGTAGAAATGCAATAATTTGTTTAACTTTTTCATATAAAATTGGCCCTTATGAGCTTGGATCCCACAAGCGTGCCACTTACATAACTAGCCGAACAGGTTTTTAATATAAGTGTACATGTCCATGGAAGTTAAGATCAAACACTCACCAACAACGGATCAATTGTAGAGCAACTCAGAGAATATTCATGATACATCGGTTATCAATCACAAAAAGCTTGGTACAGATTCAAGTTAACATGTGCACGGAAATACCCTTGTGAGCTTATAAACTTTATTTAAAAAAAAATCTTTTGAATTTCATTTAAATTTAGTTAGCAGGTATGTACTATCCATCGAAAAAGTGAGAAGAAAGCGCACTGACTTGTTGTCTTTGGAGACTTTGTAGAAGGAGTCGACGGATTCCGAATTGCCCAACAACCGGATGAAAGCCCCGTCGTGGGTGATGATGATCAACTGGAAATTGCGCTGCTCACTGCGGGACTGCACGATGCTGATGGGAAAAGGAAATTACTGGTAAATGCCTAGTTCAAATACTGTAAATGTTCAGTTCAAAGTACTGTAAATGCCTAGTTCAAAATACATACAATCTACGGTAAATGTCTAGTTCTCAAAGTAAAGTATTCAATCTGACGATTCTATTTGGCGACATTTTTAAAGTACAGCGACCTTAAATATTCATAATATAATTCACTAGACATTTTCTTCACAAATATATATATTTCTGCCTAGCTCTTAATAGAACACGTGGACTTTAAGCATATTTGTCCTTAATAATAAATAATCAATTGATTAACTAAATAATTAGTTAGTTAGTATTAATTTACTTGTTTTTCATATCAATGAAAGTTAAAATTTCTTTGCCATACAAATACAGCCTTGTCTGCATTTGTTAAAAAAAAATTATTAAAAAGGAAATTATATTTCTATTATCACTTTATTCGATATTAACATTCTATTATTATCCATACTCAATTTTCAGCATTTGAAAGTATGAATTTCTTATAAACAAGTAATATAAAAAAAAAAAAAAAAAAAAAAAAAAAAAAAAA
>BPLQ01010981.1:46016-81218 GCA_021605075.1 Caerostris darwini | reverse complement strand
AAAAAAAAAAAAGATTTTAAAAAGTCATGCAAATCATGATTTTTTAAATAATTTAAAACATTTCAATTAAAAATTTATAAATGTTAGAAAACGAAAATTTTTAATAAAAGCAAGTAATTGAGTAAAAATTAGCATATTTTCAAAAATTTCTCTTTAAAAGAAAAAAAAAAAAAGTTTTGTAACATTAATGTTTGTATCTATAACGCTGTGTTCAAGACTTTGTTTAGTCGAGTATTTACAAAGACAATGTCAAAAGCGAATGCACCAAAGTTATTCCTATGATTTTAAAATAACACAAATCTATCAATATTTATATAGCATATATATCCCAATTCAAAAACTTCTTCATAACGATTGAAATTTTTTACAAAAATAAAAATTATATATATTGTAAATGTATTTTAATATTACTTTTGAAGTTTGAATTTTTTACCTTTTGAAAGAATATTTATTCTGCTATATGCGAATATATGAATAAAATGACAAACATTCCAAACTACAGACACTCATAATTCCCCATCATCAAAAGAGTTCTTGGTGCCATTTAAATAAAATTTGCGATACAGAAGTAACAAAATTATTTTTATAACAGCTCAAAACTATGCTGTGATAATCTTTTTTATTAGCCAATTTTACTCAGAATAGTTTATTAAGATATCGACATTTCCTAATAAGCCATTATTACTTATTATTGCTTATTTATTATTTAAATGTTGCAACTGCACGATAATTATCGAAAGTTCTTCTCATGGCATGTGTAATATTAAATAATTATGGTTAAAACGGTCAGCTATTTCGCGAAATACACAGGTCAATATTTTGGGGGCCATAATAAGAAGGATGAATGAACTACTTTCACTTTAAATTAATGCACAAGTTGAAACAGGCTTAAAAAGCATTTTGCTTTTCAAAAAAAAAAAAGCTAGCCAAGAAGCCTAGTGAACAGTGACCTACCATTTCCCGCATAAGTCCTTATCCACAAATCTTTTATGATCTTGTTGATTTCCTTCATTTTCAGCAGATGATAGTTCATGATGGCTCTGTCGAGGGCCACATAGTACTTGTTCAAATCATCACAAGCCACTTGGGTCGTCTGAAATAAGGAATGAGAGTTGTTTTGTCGATAGCTTAGAAAAGGAGTGTGAACCAAACTTACCACACTGACCAATCCACTAAGTCCCAAGGGCCAAAGCCTAGATAGCTCATCATATCAACATACAGTAGTTTTGAATTTTTTTTATTTCGTAACTAGACCGCGAGTGACGTTTCTATGGCGAGGAGGTAGACTCCTCTCCATACGCAATTTCAGTTAGTACTTATGAGTCATTGCTATGTATGTGAAATTGTCTTAATGCTGAAATTAACGCCGGCATTTCTTCAACTACACATGTCTTCTGAGATGAAAAAACAAATTTCCCAGGGCCAGAGAAAAAACTTACTCATCTAATATTTCCTTTCGTTCGATTCGTGGCCCAGTGACAACGTTCACAACTAGTGTGCAGGAGGGCTGATGTTCAAATCAAATGTGATGGTATTGTTGTAGTCATTGCTTTCAGAAACGGGGAGACTAGATGACGAATGTTACAATATGTGTTAAACTGTCTCGCATTGATAGTCAAGCTACCTTGAGAATTTTCTCCTATAAAATACTCAGATGCAGGACAATTACCCATAAAGGACCTACTGAAAGGCATTGTCTTTCCCTATCATCCATGGTGGGCTGTTCAAGTTGTACACAAGGTCGACCAATGTCCAACCCACACCCTTCTGACTGGTAAGCAGCTGCAAAGCTCTAGGTATAGTGAAAAGAAAAAATATTTCCTTTATTTTTGCTTAGTTAACTTGCCAGGCGACCATTTGTTGCATATTATTTCATGCAATTTGTATAATTATTATGCCAATTCTTTGTGATGTTGCAATTTTACTGTTAGTAGCATATTTAAAAAACGTGATTATGGCTATTGTTTTTATTCTTTCTTTACATTTTTGCAATCAACATTTTTTTATTTTATTTCTTTTGCATCTTAGTTAACTTTAAAAATATTTTAGTTTCCTCACAAATCATTAAAAAAGAATTATATATGATGTAATAATTGTCATCTTTCTATGAAAAAAAAGGGGGAGGGGAAATAAAATATTAATTTGATTTTCTGTTATTGAAAATTACAGGCAGTATTCACCATTATTTTAATTCAATATTAATTATAAAATCCTCAGTAACATTAATCTAATTACAAACTTTATACATCATTGATGCTAGGATATAATTTATATGTTTTTTAATTAACTTTAGCTTATTTTTAAATTGAATTTTAAAAAATTACGAAATATTAGTAAAGGATGGGATGTGGCTTACAGTTCTGAATTCAATATTATAATAAATATATTCTAAATATTTAACAAAGTATAACTGACTTTTCATTAATCATAAAAAGTGGTAATTTATTCAAATAAAAAAAATGCTACCTTACCCTTAACTCAATGCATTTATCTTTGTGTTTCTTCTCGGCATCTTTAAACATATCATCTTGCAGTTGCTTTCGACACTCTCGAATCTTAACCTTGAATTCTGTTTCCCGAACACTTGCCTCATCTTTCTCTTTCGTGATGCGCTTCCCTTCCTCTGTCAGTCTCTCCAAATCACTGGAAAGATATGAAATCATTTTTGTGTACACTTTGACAATTCAAAAATACAATCATTTTTCAAAAGCTTACATCAGTTCATGAAAGGGGAAAAAAAAGACCACAAATATGCTTATAAAATTTCAGTAACTATTATTATGTTCAATCTTAACTCCCAAACATCATTCGCAATAAAAGACTTGTTTCCTTTAGTTAACATTCATCATCAATATAAAAGAACTTACAACAAAATTTATTTTCTATGTCTTGTTACTTGATAGCAATATTTTGGTGATAATATTTACAAAAGATATTAATAGTATAATAATTTTTCATTCAGTTTAAGAAAGATGGTGATAATTTTTTTCCCCACTGAGTATTTTAAAACCTTTTGACCAAACAAGTAGGTGTTTCCACATTCTTCTTTGCCTTCACATGAGTTTGGCAAGTCAGTTTTGCTTTTCACTTGACACCTCATCTAATTTGAGGACATCACATTATATTTAATTATTACATTAATGTATCACAGAAGTGATACAATATATATGCCAACAAGTAAATGAGTGCAAAAGAAATCTCGTATCTATTTCCATAAATATTAGAATAAAGGAAACATTAATTTTCAGACTGAAACATTGAACAAAAGAATAAACAAACAGAATAAATGGCAGACTTAGATGTTATATTTTTGCTACATTGAGTAGTAACCAGATGCTTTACCAAGAATATTCTATTTTTGAAAAATATGCCAGATTACAATATACAAGAGATAATTTTTATGCAAAAAGACACTATTACAATAGATTTTTTCTCCTGCAACATAAATCAAAATATAGTTATATGAGACATTTTCATTTAAAACTCTGTGTTCTTATTCCTTTTTTTTAAACTAATTTTGTATTAGATTTTTTGAGTTATACATTTTATGATGGGACGGTCTACTTAACCCGAGTTGATGATAGTCCCAATTAATTAATTATTAGGGCTGTATTATAATATGTTCTAATACAAAACATCTATTGCTTTCACAAATTCTATCACAGAAAAGAGGCAAATAGTGTCAAGTGAAAAGCAGCTCATAAAAGCTATAATCTACTATGAAAAACAAAATGTTAAATTATATATGGGATGTTTTTCTAATTCATTTACTAAAAAAACAGAAACAAAAATTATCACATATTTATCTTCATAAAAGCTTTTTGTCTATCTTTATTCAATCACAAAAAATTATATGTATATTGAGAAAAAAAATATTTTCTACTTTCATTTCCTGTAAGTTTGTATGCATTTGTATTGTTTTCTTCATTCAAATACCCAGTATCCTCAAATGAGGAAGTCTTGTTATTCTAAAAAAATTCAAATGCAATTAATTTCGTGGTATTAGATAAAGAGTTTGAAAAATCTGAAATATGAAAAATTCAGAAATATTTATCTATTTTAAAATTTTTAGGTGTTAATATGCTATTAATGTTCCACTTGTCGCCCAATGGCAACATGCACAGCAGCAAGCATCAGGACGAAGTTTAATTCTTCTGGCAGCATTGAGACCAACTTTTGACATTCATCTATCATTTCACAAATTTTGTCCAATAGGTTCAAGCAGCTTTGATTGTTCTCTGAACTCCGAAATTCTAACTCAAATAACAATGCTTTTAAAGCATAATAGTTTACTACTTTTGGAAACGAGGAAGATTGTGAAAATACGTGTA
Organism: Caerostris darwini; assembly: GCA_021605075.1. Taxonomy (NCBI): domain Eukaryota; kingdom Metazoa; phylum Arthropoda; class Arachnida; order Araneae; family Araneidae; genus Caerostris; species Caerostris darwini. The sequence goes on along the minus strand of BPLQ01010981.1, from coordinate 76,887 downwards.
AAGCATCTCGCATCGAAGATATGGCTGTTTTATAAGAGTTTCCAGTTTTCTTCCAAACGACACATAAATATGGGGCAGTTATCCTAAAGCATCCTTCTCTAATCATCCATTGGTGCACTGTTCATGGTATAAGTGGAACATGAGGCCCACTGATTAAAGCACATACAATAGGTATTTAATAATTAATTGAGCAGAAAAAAATGGTGATTAACTGTGATTTTGTTGATTAATTTTGAGTTTTTTATTTTAAATTTTTTAAAATTTAAATTTGAAATTTTGCTGGTAAAATTATTTGAATGTACAAACCTGTGCAATGATCTAACGTTATAGCCTCCAATTTTGTCTTTCAACTTTTGACATTCAGCCATCATTTCTCCAATTTGTTCAATAGTTTCAATCAGCTTCCGATTGTCTTCTAAATTTCGGAATTTTAACTAAAACAGCACTGCTTTTAAAATATGGATCAAAATTCATAATACAGAGAAAAACATAATCGAATAGCTGAATAATAAATTTTAATATATAAAGCTCTAATGAAAATACAATTAAAAATGGTTTTTACTAATAGTAATATTGATACTGATAGTAAAATATTGAATAAATAATGTTATTGAATTTTTAATTAATTAAGTATTATGATAATTAAAAACCTGAATTAGACTGATTTTAAAAATTACAATACTTTAAATTAACATACATTAAATTCCAAAAAATCAGATAATGTAACAAAACTTCAGTATAACTCATCATATTAAGAATTTAGCAGGAATTTAATTCCATATGAAATCATAATTAAAAAAAGTGATAAAAGGGTACTTATATATTTTAACTAAAACCGATTGCATTGCGAATTTTCTGACAATATAGCCAATTGCAGTCAAATTGAAAGAAGAACTCTCATATGGAGAGTTATGTTAACTCTCTACATAGACATCAATTAAATCTCAAAATAATAACAAATATAATTTCATTTCTTTGAAATAATTTATTTTTCGATTATCTGTATAACCTTTATCACTTTCAATAATCCATCTACAGCAACCAATTTTGCCAAAATAAAGATGTATATTTTGTCTATTTTTACCTTTAAGTTTAGATAAAACTATTTCACTTGAAATATATTGCGTTTATTATTTTTTTTACATTAGATATATCAATTTAAAATTACAATATTACTTTACAAATTCGAAGGAACAATTTTCAGAAATGCCTACAAATATGCTATAAATATACAAGAAGTGACTATTCAGCAGAAAATTCTAAGGCAGGGTAGCATTGTTGGCCAGGCAATTCAAAGTATTCTGAATTATAATCATCGAACAGTAGAGTTTTGTAATAATGAATAAGTACTAACAAATGGCTAAAAAGGAAAAAAATTGGTTTGTCCTTATTATATCCAACAAATGGCCTACATTCTTAATCATGGACACTTTAGTCTGCCCATGAATTCATATCATTTATAGACACTAAGCACAGGAAGGTGATAATTTTAGTGCCAATCAAATGACAGTGAAAATGGGGGAATATGGACAATTTTCTTTTGAAATAAAGATTACAACTATTAGCCTGTTAACAAACAACTTACTTCCTGAGAATTGATATCTTGGTGGAGTTCTTTTTCTGTTTTAGCATGTTGATGAAGTTCTTCTGTCTTGGCTTCAATTTGAGAGGTTATTTCTTGTATTTTCTCTTTATGTTCTACTAGCTCACCTTCTTTATTGGCTTGCACATATCTGAAAAAGACAATCTGCATTAAAAGCGTATTTTTTTTTCTTAGGATTTTTAAATTTTAGAAAATATTTTATTGTTTTCTGCATTCAGTAAAAATGAGATTTTTGATAATTTAATATTATATATACTATTCTGTATTTAAACTTAAACAATAATGATTTAATGAATATTCCAAGTGTATTATGTACGTTTATATGTGTTTTATATTCACTAAAATTTCTTTGTTATTAGCATGATATTTAACTTTCAGTTGGAAAGTGTTACATGCAAGTCATGTATAACATGTTAATATAATATGAAACATGTGATACACTAGAAATATCATTTCAGGATCATTTATGTATTTGAATTATCAATGTAAATCATTACTTTTGGTGCTGGAAAAAAAAATCTGATATCAGTGATTTTGAAGATTATCAGTCAATTATTAACTTAGCCTTCCAAATATCGTCTTTAATTATTCATTACTTTCTCATTCATTTTCAGATATTCGCATACACCATGTATTCCAGTTTATCTTATTTCATAAATGTCCAGTCCTAATTTAGGTTTTGTTACAGCCTTAATTTATGTTTAAAATTCATTTACAGGTTGCACAATTTTTACACTTAATTTTCGAAAGAAAAGAAATATTTTTCATCTCTGACACAAAATTCAATATCAATTATCTTAACAAAAAACATTTTCTAAAAAATTAATTTAAGCAGAAAATTCTCCGAGGAACTTCTTCACAGATATTAAATTTCCTCACAGATGTATACAGTGGTCAATAATGTGTAACTAGAAATTTTAAGATTTTTTAAGCATATAATTTATCATGTTATAAACTAATAATATGCTATAATCCAACAAAAAATATTATGTTTTATATTGTATTATGTTTCTATGTTGGGAATACATTTATCAAACCTATTAATTTAAATTAACATAACATAATTTAAAACAAAGACTCCAGTATATAATTAAAACTTTAGAAACAAAATTTAAAATTCTAGTTAATTCCAAAACTTTATAGACCTAATACAACATAGTTCTAATCTGAATTTAAAAATAAATTTATGTTTCCTTTTAAAATCGCTCAAGCACTTTATTGTGCAAGGATTTCTTTAATTTTATTGATAAATTCCTTTCACAAGTGTGATCCAACAGGATATTTTTGTTGGTGATATCAATATATAGTTGTTTGTAATGTCAAACCAATTTAAATTTTTTAGCCACTATCATACAAATTCTACATATGAAACGAACAAAGTTTGGAAGTATTTTGATGCATAAACAAAAACTGCTCTTCCCAGACAATTTTAAAAATACATATTGCAATATCTTCTCATATTTACTTTCTTTTACTCATGGACATAGGTAATATAAAAATTTTAACACAAAACATGGTGATGCCAAAATCTAAAAACAATTTGAAAAAGCTTAACAATATGCTTAGAAGGTTAAAACCAATTGAGCCAGACAGCCAGAGTGTTGCTTTCGCTCAAGAATTGAACAACTATAGCAAGACATAACAGCATGAAAAAAAGGCAACTCAAATGATTAGGCTTGTTCTATCACCATGCTGCTTTACTGCATCGTTGGTGAAAAGTAGATCCGTTTTAAAGCACTATTGTATTTAGTAGTGCATGAGTCGGGTTTTTATGTATTTTGACATTATTTTTCCAATTTTTAAAAATTTTCAATAAATCTTTGTGTGTAACTGTTAAAACTCTGCCATGCCACAATGTGAAACGCATGACTTGGGTTGGCCTTCCATGATATAAAATCAATTATTAATAATTTGAAATAGTAGATAGTTATAAATTATTAGTTTTTAATTGGTACAAATATTTAGAAGAAAAATATTTCAGGATATTTAAAAAAGAAACAGAGGAGTAGCATAATAAATTTAAAATATATATATATATTGCATTAAGTAAGTTATTTACAGCAATAAAACTCTTACTCATCTATGTCTCGAGAAATTTTTTCTATACTTTCAGTTTCACGTTCTTCTTCTCTGATCTATAAAGAAAACAACTTCCATTAATCAAAAAACGTCTAAGTAAATAATGAATATGATTAAATCTAAAAAAAAAATTAGATAAGTATTTGAGAATATAACAAAATATATTGAATAATAAAACCTTTCAAATTTTCTTTATAAATTTGTAAGAATATAATCATGTGCAAAATATCATAAAAACTTCATTAAATAAATTTCACAAACAAATTAAGTATAATGAAATATAAGGAAATGTTGTAGCAATAAAAGGCATGATATTATTTGATTATTAAAAAGGATTTTCCCTAAATCCAATCATTTTAGCTGTTGCGACTTATCGTCAGTGTGTGGTAGAGTGGGATGGACGCGCATGAGTAGTCTACTCATGAATGGAGGGCAGCTTCTATTGTAATGGAGCACCTGCATGTAGAAGCCTGACTTGGCTCCAAATCGCTGAAGAAGGGAAGTTTTGGGGGGAAACTACCCCGCATTTGTGTATAGTATGGAAGAAACCCCCCACCAGGTAGTCTGATTAACAAGGCAAGATACTGAACATCACAAACTCCATCGAGTCTCCTCGCTTTTGAAACAGTGTCTACAACAATGGAGCCAGTGGATTGAACCTCAATCATACACTACCACTGATCCACAAGTCGGGCAATCAATTTAGTAGTTCTCATAAGTAGGTTTAAAAGATAAGGTATGAAATAAGATAATGTAATTTTTTATTTAATTTCTTGATCCCTAAATAAATTATGAAATTAATAAATTTCCCAATTTTTGTTTATTTCCTGTTAAAAATCAATTAGTAGATAGATGAAAGAGCTCTAACAATGGATTTATCATGTCTGACTATGTCTTTTTTTTATAAGTTAAACAAGATAAAGAATGAACTTGATTACAAGAAATGGGGCGAAAAAGGTTCAATGAATTTATAGAAATTTTATGAAAATTTAATTAAGTTAAACATTTAAAGTATTAGACTTGGAATTACATACACAAATTCTTAAAATATAATATTAACATAATGTACCACTAGATGCAAAATTATACTTAATAAATTTTATTATTATTATGTTATGTTTAATAAATGTTATGTAAAAGAAAACCTAGCAGTTGATATTTTATTAAGAATACGGAATTGCTTTAAGTGTTACTTAATAGAAAATGTTGCAGGTGCACATAAAATAATTTATGCAAAAATACTATCATCAAAGATTAGTAAAAAGCATCTAGACTACTGTATGACTAACTAGTCTATACAATAGATGCCAATTTCATTTGAGTATATCATCTGCAGAGTTCCTATATAGTGAAATTCTCTAGCTATTATTAGTAAATTTTTAATACTTTTTCAATCAATTTTTTTTTAATTTTAAGAACATACAAAAATAAAAACATATTTATCATTTGATGTGCATTATATTTATCAAGTTCTCTTAGGATTTCAAACTAGTAGTAGTGTAAAAAATATATTGCATCTATGAATAGAAGATTGGTTTCAGTCCTAAGAAATCGCAAAAATAATACAATAAACCATTAGATCAAGGTATAATTGCCTTTTAATCCTAACTGATGAGTTTTCAAGTTAGAATCTTAAACATTCCATTTCATAATGATTGCACATCGAGGATACAAAGTAAATCAACACTTCAAAAGGAGAAAAAAAAAAAAGCATGTCACTAATTCATGAACACAAAATTTGATCGTATTAGAAACAATGCGACTTTTGTTTTTAATACATTCTAACCAAATAGCTTTCCAATATGTTGATGGTCATAATTCAGCTAGCGCTAATTCAATTTGATCGATCCAATCCATAACTGAAAATTTCTTCAACATATCAATGCCTGTTAGTGTTTCATCGTTAAATTTATTCAAAATGTTTGCTTTATGTAGTATGATTTAAATGTTGCAATTATACCTTGATCTAATGGTTGTGATCAATGATATAGTAATAGAGGTGGAAAACAAAATTGCACATTTGGATATTCTTAGAATTTGGGGAGATCATGTTAAATCAAAATAAGTCTTGTAAAAAGGGAATTAAATTAATTAAATTTTTTTTTCTAATCTGTGTTAAATCAAAATTATGCAAAAAGAGTTCAAGTAAAAACAGAATTGAGTGCATTTCTAATAAAATTTTAAAATAACAAATTAATAATAATTATAGTAGAAATATTGAAAGTTTGAATAATTTTAATAAAGTTTTTTTAATATTTTGATTAAAACTAAACTTTCAGCACTCCCAATATATTTTGATATCCACAAATGAGTATAAATATGTTCAATGGCTGCTTTAGGAGTAAAAAGGATTTACGCTTATCAAATTTAAAAATAACAACCAACAATAAAAATGTAGATCATTTTAAAGAATATTTACTGCACATTTTAAAAGAAATTAATTTATTTTTAAATACCATTTTTTTTTTGTCTTTATTTCAAATGCAAAATGCTTTTTTTTTTAAACCTCAAAAATAAGAGCTTTTCCTAAAACATAAAATTATATTTAAATAATACAAAAACAAACCTCTAATTTTCCTTTTTATAAAACAAATATGGATCCCTTTCTCATTTGTAAAGACCATCTATTCCTTCTATTATTATCCTTACAACAAATTTCACTAAGTTTTATCTTCATTAAAGATGCAGTTAAGTATGTATTTTTTAAAAAGTTTCAAATGTTTATCTTTAGCTGAATCATCATTTATGACTGGTTTAATTCTGAAAAAGATAAAAAATATTGTACCTTGTTCCTCAATTTTTGCAAATCATTCTCCTTTATTTTCGTAGCATTTTCTTTTTCTTTCGCTAATTCTTTTATACTAACCTAAATGACAAAAACATTTTAAAACATGGGAAATTATTCATTTAAAAATTAATTAATGCAGTAGCACTTTAAAAATTTACTCCAACAACAACAGTATAAAAACTAATAAAAATGGTGATATATCTTATACTTATTTCACTCACTAAATATATAATTTTTTGTAGAATATATAAAGTAAAATATAATGTATGTTTTTAACATTCTATTTAAGGCTGAGTTTGCATATTATGAAAGAAAAGGAGACTAAGGATTAAACCAAATATGTAACTTTTAAAGTCATGCTTTCATATATCATTTGAATTTCATTAAACACCATTTGAATGAGACTATTTTTAATCATATTCATATTTAACATTTTTGCTGCTATAGTAACAATAGTGAGAAGAGAAGATTTAAACAGCATAGATAGAAAAACATTTCTCTCTGTCTCTCATATATAAAGTGTTGTTTGTATGTGCAATGATTTTAAATTTTGTTGCTGCAGTTGATCCACAGTCTAAATCTTAATAAATTAATTTTCATTTTTTTAAACTTTTTGTCTTTTGATGAGAATACCTGGGAAGTAAGTGAAAATTTAAAATCAAATCTTATTATACATAAACCCTATGGCGCCTCATGTTTGGTGTACTCAAAATATTGTTTAAAATCCAAAATGTGCATAATGTACAGCAATGAAACTAAAAATCATTAGGCAAATAAAAGTATTAGCAAGATAAATGGCTACAACTACATCAGCAGAACAAAATGTCACAAATCTATAAAATTATAAAAACATGTGAATAGTTTAGTAGTAGTCTAGGGAATATACAAAATTAAATAATAATAATAATAATTAATCATAACATCCTGAGAGTAGCTTTATTATGGAATCTTCTATATAAAACACATATATTCTGATAATATGGAGGAGACAAAACAATCTTCTATTTAGTGTTGGTAAGGTATAGGAATGAAGAATAGCACCTTTGCAGGGTAGCGTGTTTTATAGAGGACATCACACACACTATATATATTTGTACACTTCATTTATTAATATCAAAGAGACAAACGACAAACATAAAAGATATATAAAGTAATTTTGCTGAGGAAATGAACTGTTCTCCCAAAATCGAGATTATCTGCCATTTGGTTAGGAATATTCACTACAAAACTGCAACAGAGTTTCGTAACATTAATTAAAAGATTTGTTATATGCAGAAGCAAAATTTTAAATATTTGATTAAAATATTGTCTATTATTTATAGTGACATGTGCATGGAGCATAGATACATAATGCACCAAAGAATTTGTCCAAGATTATTCAAATGAAGACCGAAGCTTTCGCTACTTTTGAATACCAACTCTAACGATAATGAATATTTTTTTTTTTATAAAAAAACCCTAACTTACTCCGGATTGTCTCCTATTAAGGATTTAGAAGAAACCAATTTAGGCACTACATTAGATTTTAGGTTTAGTAGGAATAGGCATACTAGCAAAGTATTTAAATTAATACTAGACTAAACAACAGGAAATCAGGAGCTACAGGAATTGTTTCTGCATCAATTATAATTTTTATATTAGGGTAGTGATTAAAATAGTTCTCTATATTCTGCACATTGTAAGAAGCTCTTCTTAAAACAACTTTTATGGCTAGCTGTCTATAGTTTTTAAAGCCTGGCATAAGTTACTCAATAAAAATACTTTTGTAATATGAAATAAATCTCTATAATTATAAGTTAAACAACAAGCACAGTTTTCTACTAATACATAATTGAAAAAAAATTGTTATATATTGAATGTAATAACAGTTAAATATTTATCTACATAAAAGTTTTTAAATATAGCTATAAATAAAGTTCAAAAACAAAAAGATTATTTTTTTAAATATGAAAAAATTAAAATAAAAAATAATTTTTAAATATTAAAGAAAATGAATTCACCTACTTTTAATTTTGTAACTTCATCTTTCACTTCCTGGACATAAAAGAAGAAAAAAAGGAACATATGAGATTCATACATTAAAAGCTGTTGATTTGATTAAGGTTGAAGAAAGAAATTCAAATAGAGTGATAAGTTGGATAAAATAAGGTAGCATTCCAATTGCAGAAAAAATAATGCAAAGAGGTATGCATTTTTATTACACTGAATTTTTTTACCTTTTAATTTCTATACAATAAAACTTCTATACAAATAACTTTCTGGCATATGTACAGTTGTTTCAAATGAACTTTTATATCATTAAATTTGTTTCAGATAAGTGAATAAAAACATTAAGAGGATTAAACTTTATAGTATCGCATGAGAGTTCAAGAAAAATAAAATTCAAAATATACAAAAGGCAGTATAATGATAATATACTAAAAACTGAGAATTTGTTAAACATGTTTTACATCAGTCGATGAAAACAGAACAAATAAGAATTTTAGAATACAATTCAAACTCTTTATATACTATGATTCTCTCTCAATTAAATTATTGTACATGCTAGTATAGATTCCCTAATTTTTCTTGTTGAGGTATAACAATTTTCTATGGAAATAAATAACAAACATAAATTCTACATGAAAAATATACGTTTTAATCAAAGGAAGAAGTTTGTACAATGCTTTTAAATGGACACTTTCTTGCAAGATGTTCATTACTAAAGTTTTACATTTTTTGTGGCTTTCATGCAAATTTTGATTATTGTATTTAATGTATTAAAATTATAATATACTTGTAATTTTATTTTTTTCTTTATTAATAACTCAGAAATCATTTTTATTTTCAAAGTTAAATAACCTCATTTTGTACATAATATTAACAAAGTAAGGGATTATGAAGAGTATAGGAACATCAAAAATAATTCGGTTTATTATTAAATAAAAAAAAAAAAAAAAAAAATTTAAATATTTGTCTTATAAATTGAAACCTATTTGTATATTTAAAATTTTAGTTTCCATATTTAAAGTGTCATTTTAATAGATAATATATTAGGCAGAAATATATTATGCATTATGTTAATTTTGATGATCAAACTAGAAATGTAATTGTAATATATTGGCAATATTGTCCAGAAAATTTTAATTTATTCTTTAAGATTATTTTTATTAAATCAAATTTAATAAAGCATATTAGGAGAATGATTGCTTGAACATAATGAATAACTTTTCATAACTCACTTTAGAAGTTACAGTTAGAGCTTCATTTTCTTTAGTGAGGCTATCTGCCTGGTCAACAAGAGCTGATTTTTTCTGCATGTCACTGCACATTTGATTTTTTTCTGCTTTCAGATCATTCAGCCTCCCTTTTAACTGCTGCAGCTCCTCAATGTGGCGATTAATTTTTTGCTGAGTCTTTTCAATGTCACGATTCAAAGATTTACTGAAACATTGAAATCACATAAAAAAAAGTTTTGGTCTGTATACAGACTGATTCTAAAATGTTAATACAAAATTTAAAAGTTAATAAAACAGACTAAAACTTTTTAATGTATATAGGTTTGGCAAACCAAATTCATCCTTTTTCGTTTTCAATTTCCCATTTCTACAACTCAAATTCACCATTCTGCTAAGAATCGATCAGTTACAAAGGATAAAGATGGAGGAAATCAATCCAAGTATTATTTTGTTCTTTTATTTACAAGTTGGAAGATTGATACGAAGGTTTTGTTGATCCATCATGGCCAATGGGGATTTATAATGTCAAGAAACTCAATATGTAAATATTCTAATAGTTAAATAAATGCACCAAAATGTGAAATGAATTTACTGATGATGAAAGGCAAGAAGTTAAATGACAATTTTTCTGGAAGTATGACTTCCAGCCACCCATAGCCAACACTGAAAATGGGAAGACAGTGTAGTATATATTGAAAGAAAATCTTGAGCGTTCTTCTACAACCCAATTAGTAAGATTATTAAGTGAATTTTTCAAATAAAGATTTGATCCTGATGGAATTCATATTTTTGCAAATGAGAAGAACAGAAGCAACTGATAAAGGATGCTGGTTTCGAATTATTATAAATATTAGTATATTTTCAACTAATTAAGGACTACTACATGATTTTAATAATGTTGTTAAAATACAATAGCGATAAAGTGACAAAGTATTTAACATTTGAAAAGTTTGAAAAGAATTAATTATTTAATCTGATCGGGCCTGACAAAAAATGAAAGATCATGAAGTTGTAATTGTAGAAGCTTACACTGCAACACCAAACAATAGCTTCATTGAAGTTGCAGAAATGCAAGAGCAGTGGTCCCACCCTGAGTCAGAAAATTAGGACACATCTTGGTTCTTTAATTTGTGATTGTCACAATAAGTGGCATAGTGTAGACAAGTGCTTAAAAAAGAATAATATGTTTAAATGAAATCTATCACAAAATAGTAAAGAGCTGACTTTTTGAAAGACTAATATATAAAGAATTTATTCCCCTTTCAAAAACACTAGTAAGATGATTCAATTTCTAATCAACAGTCAGCACATCTCATTTATGTACTGGAAAAAGTGATCTTCCAACTATAAAAGTTTAACCCCATAGGCAGTTCTAATTAATGACAAAAACAGTAAGTCAAATATTTTTGGTGTTGGTGATATATTCAATGTGATAGATAATTCTGGGGCCTGATGGCCGAGTGACTACACCACAGGTTTCATGGCACCACAGGTTTCATGTTCGAGTCCCGGCGGTGCCATAGATGTTTGTAGTGGTTCGGAATCAACTTTAAACCGTAGGCCCCAGTCTAATATGGCTGTTGACATAAGGCTGACAACCCTACCTGTAAAAAGATAACATCTCCAGCCTAGAAATCTGTCAGCAGGCAGACAGCCTTGGCCCACTATGAGGCTGTTGCACTACTAATGATGATAGATAACTCTAAGAAATTTTCAAATAAAGTTAATTATATATTTTATCCTCTATTAGAAGAAAATTAATAAGTGGTGCTAACATGAGTTAAGCAGGTACGAATATGAAATTGGATAGTAATAAAATGATCATGCCTAACTGTAATGATTAACACCTATTTGCTATACCTAAAATGAATAAATTATACATTTTGGAAGGATTAAAAACTCTACCTACATCCTTCATTTCTTATATAAATGACCAGTTAAGTGACATATTTGAAAATTTTTATAATGTTGAAATTCCAAAAAACCTTTTTCCACCAAATCAATCAGATATAAATGAAAACAAGCTGTAACTAATGTGGTAGAAATTATGAAATAAAGGAAAGTACACGAAATCGTAGGTAAAACCAGCATATGTAAGGGTAATATGTACATGTACACGCACGCACACATATACTTCCATATATATATATATAAGCATACATAAATATATAATCACATATATAAACATATACAATGCACAAATATATATTCTTTTATAAAATAGAAGTATATATTTTAATATACATGCACACTGAACATATATGCTTAGATACATACGTCAGCACATATAAATATTTGCACACACATGCAATATACCTAAATTCCTAAACATACATACATCCAAAATACACACTCATATGTATGTACGAACGAATACACACTATACATACAATTCATATATATAATTATGAACAATATATATAAGGACCTACATATATAATTACACTGTTCAATCTTTGTATGTCTTTTTTTATATATGATTACATATGTTTGTGCAATTTTATGAATATAAATGCATAATGAATATAAATGTACATTGTACATAATACATGTTGTATTGATATAATACACAATACATGTTGTATTGATATAATACACAATACATGTTGTATTGATGTTTAACTATACACTTGCAGCTGAGTGTACACACATTATCTTGCTGATTGAAAAAGAAGCAGATTCAAGTATTTATACCTTCATGTGTATTCAAGCATAAATTTTATCCATATGACTACTCATTGGATAAACCACTACAGGTTTCAGCACTTGAAAATGAATGGCCACACGAATACTCCCCCAAACACATAAAAGCACCTTTTTGGGGAGTAAATCTGGCATATTCCGGGAGGGATACTGCCTTTTGCATTTTGAATTATCACGGAGGACACATTCAATTTATTCTTACTTGTGTGTTTGCAACAATGTTTTCAACGGTAATGGGAGATTTTACAAATAGTGAAAAGGCAGGTATGTATCTAATTTACAATACTGCTCTAGCCCTACAGCTGTATCAGGAATATGCTAAACCATAAAATGTTTGAGCAGTTGTAACTTCAACATGGCTCATTCCTCGCCAGCTCTGACAGACTGGAACAAGAACTGTACTACAGCCAAATATAAAGAAATCAACATTATAGATGAAACACCCCACATAAGTACAAGAGCTATTATATATTGGGTACATGTGTGTTAATCTACCATTTGAAGTAGTCTTAAATAAAGAAAGATTACATCCATTTCATATTCAAAAAGTTAAAGCTTTGCAAGTAAATCATTACTCTAAGTGCATAGAATTCTGTCAATGGCTATTGCAATAGTGTGCTTTCCAGCCGTAATTACCAGCTTATATGCTGGTAATAACAGGCAGCACAGATGAGGCAGCTTTTACAAAGGAAGGCGTTTTCATGTGTTATCAACAGAAAATCCACACACTACATATATCTGCATGCATTTCAAAAATACATTTCTGTGAATGATTGGGCAGGCTTGTGTGAGTTTGCATTTTCTTATAACTTAAAAACTATTCAAACTATTAAACTTTCAAAAAACATTTTTTTCCCCTTTCTTAGAATTCCTTTTCCTTTGAATTTATTATATTTTTATTTGATATGTAACTAAAATTCCTGAAAAAAAATTAACTATTTTGTTTCAATAGATATTGTAATTTTTGATAGTAAAATTAGATTTCTAAATTAAAGATAAAGAATCATCAGCTTTGAAAATCATTTTCTTAATATTCAGTTAATAAATATAAGTAATATCATTGGTGAGGGAATTAAATCCTTTTTTAATGAACTGCTATCACTAATATGCGATACTCTTTTGAGGTTAAGAGAATAATGAATAATTTTTTGAGGTCTATTAAGATTCAGAAACAATTGTCAAGTCATACTCCTATCTATAAAAATTTGATTACACATAACATTGATTGCAATCACACAATAAATGATCATGGTAGCATTAAATTATTTATTTATTAACAAATTATTAAATAATTATTATTAATTAATTTTTTTATTTCAATGCTATCTATTTAAGATAACTGGAATGTAATTTTATTTTTTATAACCATAATATGTTTAATTGATATAACTTGAAAATTTTTGTATTTAAAGCAAAAAAGATTTAACATATATAAGTCAAGCACTTGCTCTGTTAATGCACTTTCAAAAATATAATGCTTTTTATATCATGCCATGGACTATTGTATTTTTATACTTATTTTTTTTTTTTGGCTGAACAATGACTATTTTATATTTGAAAAATATTATTACATGACCTTTATTTAAATATAATAAAAATTATTCCTAGATATCATATGAAAATAATTTACAATGGTTTAACAATTTCTTTATTCAGCATATAAAATATTTAAAAAAATATGGAAAAGTAATGATGTTGATGTTAGTTTAATTTTTTAACATAAATGACTTTTTTTAAGAGAAGAAGAGTACTCACATATTTTTAAAGAAAATCTGAAGTTAAGTTGAAAACTATCATACATTTAATACACATAGTATAAACAATAAACACTTACATTTGCACTTGAATAGCATTTTGTTCCTCATTTACTTGTTGAACATTTCGAAAAATATCTGCAAAAAATCATGCAACAAAACAATGAATAAGTATAAGATACATGCGTACAGCAAATTTGTAAAAAATTGAAATATTATCTCTGTAATAATATTACAAATCCATTAATTAATAATATCATTAAAATATAATTGGGATTGTTAAACTCAAAATAATATTTTAATGCTGAATATTACACAATACAATACAATTTTTTTTATCTTTCAAAATTGCATTAAAAGTAATGTTTCGCCATTAAAAAAAAATAATTAATAGAGAATCAGCCTGCCAAATATGCATATATTCTTCTTTATACATAGCTGTTTGTCCATATTGATTCAATATTTTCCAACAAGCATTTAATAAAAATTAAAATATAAATGCTACAGGAGATCATAACTAAAAGCTTGCTTCAATTTACGAATAAAATTAGTATGAAGGATCATAAAATTTCAATTAGGATACGTATTTAATAGAAATAGAAAGATAGAGGGAAAGAGAAAAAAGTAATTTACCTTTACCACCAATCTGAACTTTTAGTTTTGATAAACGCCTTTCTAAGCTTTTCTTCTCACTCTGGAATTGATCAAGGAGAGACAGATCAGGAATAAGACCAGAAGCTGTCTTCATGTCACTCAATTGGTTATCCAGCACCTCTTCCATCTGTTTGAAACAAAACATTGTAAATAATTAATGCTTTTTTTAATGTGTAAGCTTTTTGTTACAACTCTTCATTAGATTAAATTTTTAAAGGCAAAGTTAACCAATATTTCAAAAGTAATAAAAAAATATTCAATATTTTAAAAAGATACCTGAAACAATGTGCATTTACAGGTCATTAGTAATGATACAGAATGCATCTAGTTCAAGATGAAAAACTTGACTAAAGGAATTGCAAACAAGAAAATAGATTTTCGGAAAGTATATAAGCAAGCGGTTTTAAAAATTAATTTTAAAACATTTATTAGGTATTTTGTAATTTTCCCTTGAAATGAATTTTGTTTTGTAACATGTTTGTTTTTAAAAAATCATTCCCTTATATATGAGAATTTAAAAAATAAATTTTTCATTTAATTCTATCAACCCACAAACTTTTTTCAAATAATGCGACTTTTGTTGAAATCAACAACTTTCATCTAGTGTCACAAAATAATCTTAATGATCATGCAATGGAGTTTACCAACATTATATAAATAATTTTTTCTCTACATCTAATTATAAAAACCTATAGGACATCTTACATGGGTGTGTAATAACGATATATATAGAGTGAGTTGAGCTTCTTTTTATACAATATAAATCACTTACATTCTAACCTGTTTTTATGCTGTGGGAATTATTTTCCTCCATGATGTCTAATAGCTTTTAGTTAGTTTTATTAGCTTTAGTGTTTTCTAGTCAATTAAATACTTGATTCCATTTTTTTGTTAACTTTTATATAAGCATAAAAATTATTAATTAAATGATTTTCAATATGTGTGAACATGATGTTGCCTTATTTAGAGAGAGATTTGTAGTATCTTTGAAAATGTGAAACTACAAAATAAAAAATAAAGAGTATAAGTTATTATTTAAATCAGATTAATCTCCTTGCGCAACACAAGAAACTTTTATTTCAAATCAAAGCAGATTTTCAAGTGATTTTATTTATGTGTTTTAAAACTGGCATGAAATGTATTGCTAAATTGACCAACATCATGCCACATGCCTTCTGCCTCAGTTTGAATTGTCTGACTTTCTAAAAAATATGTTTTAATATCTTCAAAATAGTGTCTAAGGACTAGTTTATGCTTATAAAAGTTAACTTAAGACTTCTTTGCCTGAATTTGGTAGTGCTTCTTATAGTATTTGAATAATTGCTTCTTGATAAAGTTCTACAATTATTAAATTTTATTATATTCCAGTTGCTATTGAATTTAATAGTTCCTGTGATGATTCCTATTTGACTAAGTCTCTTTTCCACACCAAATGATATCGCCAAAACTACAAGGGAAAAAATCTCCAAATGAACAAACAGAACTTAAAAAGCAGAATTCCCATTCTCGTATTCTGACCAATTGTTTCGTAAATCTCTTAGTCATTGAATATTGGTATACTCCCATGTGTATTTGTCCAGCAAAGTATGTTCCCACATGATTAATTAAAATTCATGAAAGAATTTACGTTCTCATTCAATAAGATTCATTTATATGTGCATCTAAACAAGGTTTCACTATTAATGTATTATCTATTAACAGTTACATTCAATTTGTGTAACCTAATTTTGAAAACAAAAATGGAATTTCATAATAAAAATACAATAAATAAAGAAAAATTGATTTGATAAGAATTCTGCATCTAGGGTAATATGTCTTCAACAAGGTATCTTCTAGTTTTCAATGAATTAGAAAACACTGAATAAAGTATAACCACCTTTATTGAATATTTATCTTTTTTGAAACTAAGCTGAATTTTCTCATTAATTTGTTTTAAATAGTCATTAAAATTTTAATTTTTAAAATTAAAATCAAAACTATAATGAAATTTATCACTAGAAAAGATTAAAAAGTAATAAAAAAAATTACCTCAGAAATTTTTGAAGTTGATTTTGATATATCATCTGCAACAGTTTTTAATTTATTTTCTAATTCAGGAATATCTTTTTCTAAAAGTACTGAAATCTAAAATTGAAAAAAATTGATTAGATATTATATTTTAATAAAATAAGTAAAAACCCTTTTATATAAAATAACATTAAAAAAATTAGGTCACAAACAAGGTTAAAAACTAATTAACATTAGCAGTCATCAAATTATTAAATCCCTCAGAAATAGGAGAAAAATTATAAATATAAATAACTAACTCAAATAAGAAAATTACACAAAACATAAACAACCATATAACTATCAAGTCCTGTTTTAATATCCATGGTAATAATAATAAAATATTTTTAAATATTAAAAAATAGTTTTTGAAACGTATATTATAAATTTAAGATAGTGTAAATTGGAAAGAAAATATACATTTACGAAACTTGATGAAAACAAAATATAAATATATTGATTAGTATCACAATTAATCATTAATATGACCTGCAAAATATTTTAATTATCTATTCTTTCATTAACTTTCCATCTATTAGTAGATACAAATTGTATTTTGTCCACTTTTTTAAAATTCAGATTATTTTCCATTGTCAACAATGTTATAGTTCCAATGTTTAAAGATTATTTGTCTTTAAAATTTGATTATTTAACTGAAATGTCAATTTTTTAGAAATATTTTCTGGTGGCAGTATTATAGAACTAATTTTTATAAAACTTCTAACAGCGACCTAAGGGTTTTTTTACAACTTACAATCCACAAATTCGATACTGGAAGTTACGGTATTAAACAATGATTAGTTACAAGAAGAAAATAATTAAAAAAATTGTAATTACCTAAAAGATAGAAACTTTAGATTTTAAAAATCTTGTAGAAACAAATTATTTAATATTTATTAAGCAATATAAAAACAGCCTATTTTAATTTAAGGTTTAATAAAACTTTTGGAATAGAAATCAACATAGATTTCCCGAATTTTATATAATAGAAAAATATCATAAAAAAAATTTAATTTATTGTTGTAAGTACAAATACAAAAACTGAGCTTACAGCTTCTTTAATGGGTTTCATTTCCACCATCTTATTCAACTGCTTCTCTTTCTCCATGATCAGGTTTGACTTCTGCTCCAGATCACTTGGCACATTTTGCCGTTTTTTTTGGAGCTACAATAACAATTATTTTTAAAGGTATTAATTGCCATAGTCATAAAATATTTGGAGATGGTGTAATTATGCACGATAGAAACATAAAATTTGATTGAATAATAATCAATATTTTAACAAAATTCTTTTGTTTTACTCATTCATTTTTAATAAGTATCATTGATTTGTAAAAACCTATCGATTAGAAACACAGAATTTTCCATATGAAGCATGTCATTTGATTTGCCTAACATTGCTAATAAGCTGCCATTAGAAACAAATCGATTAGTCTTAACTCTGTATAATCAAAAGAAGTTAACATTTATGCAGTAGGTGCTCTTTAATCCACCATGTGTGGGACCATAGCAGCACTAGATTAGCAATTTCGCTCAATTATTAAGTGGAATACTGAAAGTCACTCTAGATAAAAATTTAAACATGTATGTAATATGTATGTGTTCATGCACATTCTGAACCAGTGGTCTGGTCACCACTGGTCTTATAGACCAGTGGTGGCCAACCCAAATGAGCTTGCAGGTGACTTTGGAAATGCATCACAACTCTGTAGGCAGCATATAAAATTGTATATCCCTATATTAGATTTAGAACCCCCCTTATAGACATTTTTTAGAGTGAAAAATTTAAACATAATGAGTTATTATTATTGTGTTTACTGTTATTCTTACATGTAAACATAGATAATATAATAATAATGATACTAGAGGCCCATTATGAAGAAATATATAACAAAA
This sequence comes from Caerostris darwini, assembly GCA_021605075.1. Classification (NCBI taxonomy): domain Eukaryota; kingdom Metazoa; phylum Arthropoda; class Arachnida; order Araneae; family Araneidae; genus Caerostris; species Caerostris darwini. Next base: position 58,146 of record BPLQ01010981.1, on the reverse strand, counting down.
AAGAATGGAATCATAAAAAAATATTTAATTTGCTAGTGCGATATTTGTTTCTCCACTCTTTCACTTAGCTTTTGCAGAGCGATCTCAATTTGCGCATTTGCACATCGTAATTGGTGTTGCAGGTCAGAGTTCGTTATGTTTGAGCGTGTTATGTGTTGGGTCAATTTCATTGTAGAAAAAAAAAAAAAAAGTTTCGCAGGTATAAGTTGAACCCTAAGCGCTAACAACTTTTTGTGCCAGATTTCTCAAACTGGAAAATTTCTCTTTTGTGATGCAAGTGTTATAAAAATCTATTTGACACTGATGTTTTAAAAATGCGTTTTAATTCAATATTGCATTGCCAGTTCCATTTGGAGATATTCTGGAGCCGAATCGATTTCAACATGCAAAGGAGATGAATATATTTCAAAATTTTCTTGTATTTATTTAACTCTAAATTACTGAATCGGCTTTCAAAAGCAGAAGTAAATCTTATTTCTTTTGCATATTTGATGTAAATTTGAATATATGGATGCACAAATAATATATATTTTAATGCATTGGTTTTCACTACTTTGACCATTATAAAATAAATATATTTTGTAAAAATGTGATAAACGTGGGGCGCAAAAATATTCAAGGTGGACAGCATGTGGCTCGTTGGTTGGCCACCCCTGGTATAGACATTATAAATATCCAAAGAAGTATTTTGTCATATTAGAAACGAAAAAATTAAAATTCATGTATTGAAGTTTAATGCAATTGAATATTTTTGAATTGATAAAAAAACCACACAAACGAAAAATTACTCAATGATAACTAAAACAACTTGTTATAGGCAACTCTACGGCAACAAAAATACATATGAACCTGCCTTACTGTTTAAAAAATGTATTGTGTTGCTCCCATGATTTGGATAACTTAAAAAAGTTTTTACAAATTATACACAAAATTGCAAGTTCTATGTTAAACTAAAAACTAGTAGTTACAATAAATACTAAGTGAAAATGAAAATAGTGCTGAATCACAACTTGATAGTCAAGGCCAACAAATGATTGGATCCACATGAAAAACTGTGAAACTGGGCGGTTCAATAAATACCAGATTATAGAAATTGCTGTATCATAGAATTTTAATGCATCATTGAAGATCGTTTACTGAAGTTCTTCTGCTAGAGGGATCAATAAAAAAATACAGAAAAGCATTGATAATGATGTTGATAAGAACGATCAAAGGAAAAGTAACTATTGCAATTCATTATTTCAAAAATTCTCACATATGAAGAATACAAACAATTTCTGCAGCACAATATCTACATTCGAATTTTAAATAGAATTTGACAGAAAAGTTAAGAATTATATTATAAATTAAAATTTTTTTTAAAAAGTAGCTTCTTTAACTTTTTAAACATGTTTTGTAAATTAGAATTATGAAATAAAATATGATGAAAAACATCAAAAATTGATAGATTTCCACCTAATAAATAGTAAAAATGGGAAGAAATGAAAGTTCATATCAAGAATTGTGGACAGTGTAAATTGCATTTGTTAGTTTTTTAATCTTCTCTTGGTAGATGTCTATCATGTGATCTATCATATTCTGTAACATTACATATATCCTGATCAGTATAGTATGTCTGCATACACATAATATGTATGATGAACAAAATAAAAGACACATAAAAATCGTAGCACAAGGTAAATAAATTTCCATTATATTCCCTCTTGAATATTTCAAATAAAGCAGCTAGGTATACTTTTTTATTATGTTGATAAATATGCAATTTTAAAATCTAGAATAAATTAGAATGAAATGCATTTTTCCTTAATTATTTTTACATGCTTAAAAAAATCTTCTGAGGATTTCAGAAAAAAATTTAAAAGACAATGAATTTAATGTTTCTCAGTCAGAAGATGATATTCTATTTATTTAGGTAATAATTCATTCAAACCTTAAAATATCTAAAGATAACAAAATTGTTTTCATAACTTGACAACAAGTATGTTTATTATATAAACAGAATAATTTAAAACATATTTTAAAGTTTTCTGTTTTAGTACAAATAATAGAAATCAATGACAGTGATTATCATATATATGATCAGAAACAAAAAGCAAATGAAATATTTTTATATTAAAATTCAAGTTTTATTAATTTGCTATAATAAAAGAAAAAGAAATGACCAAGAAGTGGTAAAACTGACATCAGCAATGAGGATCTGAGCATGCTGTGCTTCTTGAAAGGATCGAGTGCAGAGAGGGCAGCACGGTCGAGGTTTCTTCAGTTTCTCTATGTACTCGTTGAAGAGATACAATCTTCCTGTGAGAGCACCTTTCTCACTAATGAAAACAGCAATTTATTTCAAATCAAATTATCTTCATCAAATTCTTATATATATATATATATTAGCATTTTCTTAAATATTCTACTACATAATACAAACTCAAACATAGGTTGGAGCATGCTTTTCTCTATGGCGATCCTAAATATGAGGTAAATTGAGAAAGGTTAGGCAAGAGGCTAAATCCTCCTCCTCATAAAAAATCCTCAATTATAGAAACCCAAAGCTTGCATTGCTTAATGCTAATGACAGGACATGGAAAGACTTGCAAGATTTCAGATGATGGCTATCTTGATTAGACTACCAAGGATGATATGCATGTGATGCATTAAGCGGAAAGCCCAAGAGAATATATGAGGCAGATGGAGTCAATGCCCAAGACAAAACAGATGTTATAAATTAGAACATAGAATTGTTGGCTTCTTTTTCTGTTCTTATAAATAAGCACACTTTCAGTTGATATATAAAGTATTTATTCACATTCCAACAACACATCTTTTAGCAACTGCCTGCCAACCACACTCGCGTTCCTTCTTCTGCCCCTGCTGTTACATTTTTCATCCCCGTATAAGCATTCCGCCTTATATGGAGTTGCAGGAGGAGGAGTTATGGCAGAGCCTCTTGGTCGTGGCGCCATCTATTGTCATTCACAATGACAAATAGTTAACATGCGGGCATCCTGACCAAGCAATTGCCCTCAATTGCCACACAAATTTTACTTAGTAATTACACTTTACCACATACAAAAATAAACACAATACATATATATACAGCACATAGAACATATAATAATAAAAAATTAAAGTTCCAATATGATTATTGTCCAAATGAGTTCCTAAAAAGTTCAGATAAAAAAAAAGTTCAGGAACAATGTTTATAGTTATTGATGAATGGGGCACTAGTCGTTACCTGGATTATCTGGAGAGACACTAGAAGATCCCAGGGGTTCCTCATCATCCGAGTCACAATCATCTTCATGAAGTCGCCATGCTTAAGTTGACTTACATGGCTGACGTGTGCTGTTGTGATGTAGAATCTGCCTCGTTTTTGTTCTTCCAGCTGAGTCACTCGATAAGTATCGTTGGGGAGGACCTCAGTCACAATTAGGGGTCCTCTATATTTTGCTTGAGTCTTGGTAGGTTCTCCCGTTGATTTTGCTGAACGTCGAACAACCACTATTTCACCTGGTTCAAAAGTAATTGTTCGGCATTTTTTCTGGTCGTAATACTTCTTCATTTTGTCTTGTTTCTTTTTTATTACACTTCTAGTTTCTTGTTGAACGTTTTTGGGATCAGTCCACTCATCAATACTTTCGTCTGCGACTCTTCAAAGGACTCCGTCATTAAATCTAGGTGAATAGCCATGAAGAATTTCGAATGGCGTTTTATTTGTGGTTTTGTTCACCGTATTATTCAGATTCCTTTCTGCTTGCTTTATACGTAAATCCCAATCTTTATGTCGTGAATCTTTCATGGACGTCGTTATTGTAGAAAGGACTGTTCTGTTGGTTCGTTCTACCATGCCATTGCCCATAGGATGTTGAGTAGAATTCAAGGTGTGCTTTATTCCATTATCATGACAGTACTTTTCAAATTGATGCAATGTATAACAGGAGCCTCTATCACTTATGATTCGGTCAGGTAATCCAAAATCTTCAAGAAAGTTTTTCAAAGCTTTTAAAACATGTTGGGAGGCAGTATTTTTGACTGGACAAAGTCTGGTAAATCTTGTTGAAGTTATCAATTATGATTAATAAATCTCGATTTCCTCGTGTGGTTTTCACGAAAGGTCCTAAATGGTCTATGTGAACAACTGAAAAGGGTCTTTTTCCAGGATTAATCGGGTGTAGATATCCTTTTTGTTTTCCACCTGGAGTCTTGTTGACTAAGCATTCAAAACACATTGAGATATGTTTCCGTAAGTAACGCTTCATGTATGGAAACCAGTATAACTCTTTTATTTTGCTAACAATCCTATCAACAGAAAAATGTCCCATAGGGTCGTGAAATTTCACAGCAGTACTTTTTCTCATACTTTTTGGAATCACATACAGAAGTTTCTCTTTTCCTTTTTCTTTGATTCTCCTATAGATTCGGTTTCTTTTGAAGGCAAAATTAACAGTTTGTTGCTTTTCTTCATATATTCTTTCATGCTCTTCCTTCTTAAAAATGTCAATCAATTTTCTTAAATCTTTATCAGCATGTTGAATGATCAAAATTTGTTCATCTTCACTTAGAGTTAGGCATACTTCAAATTTCTTCTCTATGAGGTTTGTTATAGTATCTTCCGGTTCCGAAACGGGAGCTCGACTCATCGCGTCAACATGTGTCATTTTTATGCCTGGTCTGTGGCGAACTTCAAAATCATATTCCTGAATAAGTATACTCCATCTTGCTACCTGAGGATTACATGATTTTTTGGCATTCATGTAAATTAATGCTTGACAGTCAGTGACAACTGTAAAACTTATTCCCAATAGAAATTGTCTCAATCGTTCTAGTGTCCATACAATAGACATTAACTCAATTTGCTTGAATGATAACTCTTTTCGGCTTCAGTCGTTTTCTTGCTAACGCAGTAAACTAGGTGCCACTTATTATCACTTCCAACTTGAAGTAGCATGCCAGCGATACCTTCCGCACTTGCATCAGTTTTAGCTTCGGGATTAAAGAGTGCTAAAGTAGTGTTTTTCTTCCCACTTAAAATCTTCGTTCTTCTTAGTTAGGTCAGTCAGAGGTTTTGCTTTTATAGCATAATTTTGAATAAATTTCCTAAAAACACTTGTTAAGCCGAAAAAGCGTCTAACTTCATGCAAATTTGTCGGTTGGGGAAATTTAGAAATTACTTCTACCTTTCTTGAGCCTGGTTTAATCCCATTCTTATTAATAATGAAGCCTAAAAATTCTACTTCATCTTTTGCAAACTCACATTTAGACAATTTTAATGTTAACTTAGCTTCTCGTAAAGCCTCGAATACTTTACCTAATTTTTTAATCATTTCTTCCCAAGTTTTGGCATGTACAAGGATGTCGTCGAAATAGCATAAAACATCTTTGTTGCATAAGCCACCTAAAGTATGGTACATTAACCGCTGAAATTCTGCTGGTGCGTTTGTTAATCCAAATATCATTCTTTCAAATTGTCCAGTTTCATCTGGTGTGATAAATGCAGTTTTTAATTTGGCTTCTTCTGTCAACGGGATTTGTAGATATCCATGAGCCAAATCGAGAGTTGTAAACAGACTGCAATCATGCAGTTGTTCTAAAAGATCATCAATTTTGGGAAGAGGAAATTATCCTTGATCGTCTGATTATTTAGTTTTCTATAGTCAATAACTAGTCGATTTTCACCAGTTTTCTTACGCACTAAAAGAACAGGGCTTGAACATGGTGAACGTGATTCTTTCACAATACCATGTTCTTTCCAATCATTAACGATTTCTTTAATTGCTTTTCTTTCGGCTGCATTTGTTCTATACAGTTTCATACATACAGGTTTTGAACCCTCAACTTCTTTAATATCCATTTTTATCAGTCCTGTACATCCTAATTCCAATATGTTTAATGCAAAACAGTCTCTATACACATTCAACAAGTCAACAATGTCCTTCTGTTGTTGTTCAGTTAAGTGTTTATTAACTTTTATTTGTTCTAAGCTTATAGGATTTCGCTCTACACTATCTGTACTAACATTTAATATTTCTACTGAAGAAGTGTCATTAGTCAAATTAACATAATTTAAATCTGGTTCCAAGTTGACCTCCTCCACTAATTCTACATTTCCAATGTTCTGATTTTCTTTTAAAATTATTTTCTTACATCCAATATTAATAATTGGTATAATAGTTTACCTTCTTTTATTTCTAACAAAGAATTAAAATTTCTTTCATTTCCCTGCATCATAATTAATCCATTATTTATTAGTTCTGTTTTCGCCTTTACAAAATTTATGCCATTATTTATTATTTTCGTAGTTTCCTCCACTTGCAATTTAATACGTGGCGTTTCTTCGATGCAGTTTAATCCAATAAATGGGTAATCTTTTGCATAACCGATATGCAAAATATCCCCCACCCTAGCATACGCAATATATGGTAAATCTAAAAAGGTGCGCCCGACTAATAAATAAGACAACTGGTTGAGCCGAATCTGGAACAATTAAAACGGGAATATCATTTCCCACTACTTCACCTATTTGAAAATCTACGACTGCTGCTCCTAAACTCTGCAAAACTGGACATTTTTGATTTCCAAAGGAATAAAGATCTTTTTTGCAAGGCGTCATATTAATTCCTAGACGTTCTGCAAGCGATTCTTTCAATAAACAAGAAGAAGCACCAGTATCTAGCAAACAACTAACAGAATGATTATTAATTGTAGCCTTTCTCAAATACTTGTCAGCAGTTACGGACGATTCATGGTCAATCACACTTAAAATAATTTCTTTTTTATTCTTTGAGCAATATTTTTTTGAATGCCCCTTTAAACCGCATAAAGTACAAGGATTTGGGCAATCCTTTGAGATCTGTTCGAATAACTTACATGAAAAACACTTGGGCTCACCCTTTTCATTACGAATAGATGAATTAAATACTTTACTACTATCGATATATGTACGCGAGTTTTCTTTCTCATTTAATTTATGACTTATCGTGTCATTTTTGTTTTCCATTTTATTAGTCTGGAATCCACTTTTATGGTAATTTGATAACCGCGAATAATTTCTTGCGTCATCCCAATGACCTCCAAATTTATTATTCTTGCTTTCATTATTTATTTTCATTCCGATACGAACATTTTCGTATTCGTCTAATATCCCTGCCAACTCTTTCGGATTTACATATTTAGGCCATGTATCAATAAAATGTTCTCGCATAAAATTTGGAACCCGTTTTTTTCAACTGATCTGTTATAATTAATTCTTTTAAGGAATCGAAATGATTAATTTTTAATTATTTCAAAGATTCGTTAAAATAATTACTTATTTCGAAAGCGAAATCTGTCCACGTACCTTTAGAATCCCTAGTATGATTGATAAATTTCTGGCGAAATATTTCTGGGCTTAATTTAAATCTCTTTAACAGTAGATTCTTGACAAATACATATTCATTAGCTTGTTCTTCAGATTCTCTAGCGATTAGTTGGGTAATTTCAAAGGGTAGCAATCCTAATAAATGGAATACAAAATCGTTTTCCTCTATACCCACTCGCTTTGCCTGCCGTTCAAATAAAATTAAAAATGACGTTATATCTCCTTCCTTCGGATTAAATCTCTGCATAAGATTTCTTGAATCAACTGATTTGTTTACTTCCGGAGCATTAGTATCATATTCAATTGACATTTGGTACATAACTTTATTTTCGTTTTGCAGTTTTAATTTTTCCAATACAAAAGTTCTTTGCTTTTCCCGTTCCTCAATTTCTATTTGTATTTGCTTTTTCCGTTCCTCAATTTCTATTTGTCTTTGCTTTTCATTTTCCTTTTCTAACCTTTCATTTTCCTCTCTTTTAATCCTTTCCTCAATTATTCTTTCGAAAACTTTCTTAACAAATTCTTCGTCATAATTTTCACTACTTGTTATTAATCTTTTAATATTAACTATGACAGCTTCCGGCGGAATCGTTACACCGAGTTCTGTTCCTAATTCTATAAGATCACTTTTACGACCTTTTCCAAGGAACGACATTTTGATACTTATACTTGAGTATACTTTAATATTTGAGAAATACTTTAATACTTGAGAAACACTTTAATACTTGAGAAATACTTTAATACTTGGGAAACATTTTAATACTTGAGAAATACTTTAATACTTGAGAAACACTTTAAACATATATACCAACTTGAAAGAAATATTCAATACTTAGAAATATTTATACTTTAAACTTCAACGTAGAAAGGAAATCATTTACCTTTTTTTTTTCCTTCACTACTCAAAACGTAATTCATGTCAGATTGTAGATCCTAAATCCCACTTCTGATAAAACTTGTTGGCTTCTTTTTCTGTTCTTATAAATAAGCACACTTTCAGTTGATATATAAAGTATTTATTCACATTCCAACAACACGTCTTTTAGCAACTGCCGCCAACCACACTCGCGTTCCTTCTTCTGCCTCTGCTGTTACATTTTTCATCCCCGTATAAGCATTCGCCTTATATGGAGTTGCAGGAGGAGGAGTTATGGCAGAGCCTCTTGGTCGTGGCGCCATCTATTGTCATTCACAATGACAAATAGTTTACAGAATGTAAATACCATGTATCAAATTGGAAAGACTAGGCAAGTAATAAATGAGATGGATAATTATAAATTTGATATTCTTAGAGTGAGTGAAACAAACAAACAATTGATGACAAAACAAAACTGTATTGAGAAATTGATGACTGACATGAAGGAGGAATGGCCCTTATTCTAAATGAGAACATAACAGACAGCTTCATTGGATGGAAATTAATTAAGCAAATAATAAATGGATTATGAATAACAACTAGAAACTAACTGACGAGAGGAAGAAGATAAAACATATAATAGAAAGAATTAAGTTAGATGGACAACTTCAGCAATATAAAGAAAAGTATAGAGAAGCTGAAAAAAAAAACACAAAAAAAAAATAATAATAAGAAATAAGAAAGATCTATAAAGCCCTTGCTGCTGGGGCACAGAGAGATGCTGAAAGATAAGAAATTAGGACAGTTTAACAAGCTAATAAACAGATTAGTGGAAATGCAAGGAAACAGGAACTAAATGTGAAAGACAAACAAAACAGTTTTTTAAGTAATAAATCCGAAATTAACAATAGACGGAGAGAACATTTTAAGGAGACACTAAATGTTAAGCATCAAGATCAGGCTATACATCATGTAGCAACAGTCAGTATTTCATTGAACCTTTCTGTTGGCACAGCTGAAATTTCATTGATAGAAATTAAGAATACCTTGAAGGCATTAAAGTCATGAAAAGTTTGCAGAAGCAACAAACCACTGTAGAAATGCAAAAAACTGATATTGATGGAGCATCTAGATGAATACATCCCTTTTTCAATTTAATTTGGTAAACAGAAAAGGTTGACAAGTAGAGGGAATCCACAATCGTAAAAATTCCCCAAAAGGGAGATCTTTCCATTTATGATAACTACAGAGGAATCAACTTAATGTTAATTACAGCCAAAGTGTTTGTAAGAGTAATAATCAACAAGTTGAAGATTGAAATCAAAATAGCCCTGCATGAGAACAGACCGGTTTCAGAAGTGGAGCAGGAACAATCGAACAAATGTATATTTTAAAAAATATATAATTGAACAAAGCCATGAATTTAATACATCATTGTAAATGAGTTTTATTGGCTTGCAGAAAGGTTTTGACTCTATTAATAGAGATATGTCATGAGACATTTGGGAATTATATGGTATTTCCAGAAAATTTATAAATATCAATAAAGAGCTTTGCAGGGATTCAAAGTGCTGTGTAGAAGTTAATGGATACTTGACAGATCCCTTTAGCATCGGATTTGGCGGTAAAGGCCAAATAAAGGCCGTTATGCCAGGACTCTATTCATAATTAACACGATGACGAGAAATACTGTTAAAGATATAAAATGAAGAATAAGATGGAATTTTACTAAAGATTATGCCAATGACATTGTTTTATTTGCCAGCAAATTTGAAGATCTGCAACACAACATAAATATTTTTAAAAAGTATGCAGAAATTGTAGGATTGAAAATAAATCCAACCAAAAACAATGAAAATAAATGATAAAACTGAACATGAAAATTAAATGGGGAAGTTTCCAAATAGAAATTGTTGACAAATTTACCCTTGGAACAATAGTTGATAAAAAAAAAAGGAGCAACCAATGTTGAGATTGATGTCAGAATTTCAAAAGCACATAATTGTTTTTAAAAAATTAAAATTAGGCATTCAAACAGTTAAATGTTAAAAATAAAAAATCATCTTATTTAATTCTATAGTAAAAAGCATACTCTTATATGAAACTGAAACGAGGAAATTAGCTAAACAGCAAAATAAAAGAATTAAACAGTTGGCAAAATAAATGCTTTAGAAATTAAAAAAAAAAATATTTTCACTGTAAACAATATCAAACTTAGATCTCTATATTTAGAAAAAGCAAGAACAGCTCTCAAATAGCATCAAAGGGAGAAGATAGGAATGGATTGGTCATATACTAAGAATGCCTTCAGCTAAAATCTCAACAATAGTGTTAACGTAGGTGCCTGAAGGTACAAGAAAAAGAGAAAGAGTCATGTTAATATGGAGGCAATTGGTAGAAAATGAGAGGAACCAGGCTGACCTGCTGCAGTTGACAGGCTGTGATGGCACAATAAGCTGAGGGCCGTTGGGTATGAAGAAGGTCAGTAAATAAGTAATATAGCACAAATGAAAACTTTATAAAAAAAATCATGAAGTATTTATTTGTTAATAATTTTTATTTTTCACTCTAAGTAAAATATCCAATTCTATTTAAAGTTGACTTATGCTTTAATATGAATAAGGAATATAGAACTTATTTGTATTTGAGATTGAATTTTCACATATAAGTTAGACTTAATAATATTTTGTGATTATGATTATATTATATTTATTCTATGACTTTGAAAAACTTTATGTGTTATGCAAAAAAATAATGACAAGCAATAATAAAAATATAATACAATAAATATTTAAATACATACATTAAAAATGAGTTTTAATTTTTAAAAAAAATAATTTTAGCATCAGAAGTAAAGATAATATTTCAATGAATAATATAATTTTTTAACTTGCTTCACAAAATTTTTCAGAAATAACTATAAAGAATAATTTCTTTTAAAAGTATTTTACTTACTCTTGCAGTTCCTTGATGTTACTTTTTAAATTATCACAGGTGGTTTCAAAATTTTGACTGCCACATGCATCAAATATCTTGTTTTGATTACCTGTTAGCAATTCCTTCTTTGATGCCAATTGATTCCTAAAATAGCAATGAACTTTAGTTTTTCACTTATTAGAGATATTTCAAGCAATTTTAGCTTTATTTCTTAAATTTTTATGTAAGAATTTTAACAAATGCTTCAATACATTGAGGATATTCATCATACATATAATTTTAGAAAATATGCACAAATAGAAAATGTTTATTTTGATTTCTATTGTATATCCGATTATAATCTTTTCCATAACATTACCTTTTGTATAATATGTTGATTATAATATAAGAATTTATTTAAATATTTATACACATAACACACATTGTTTGATAATGTATATAAATATGGATAGATGTTATGAAAGAAAATGTACAGTACTACAAAATACAAAAAGAAAAATATATATACAAAAATGTGTAACAAATGGAAATATGAATAAAAGAAACTAACTCTTAAATGCAGGTAAGAAATAAATATACAGAACATGAAACTTTTATAATTTTTTCAGGTTTCTTTGCTATATGAAAGCTATCTATTTTTTAAAGAAAACAAAATTGCAAAATATTAGTTCAAGCTATTTCTAGAAGATAGAAACTCAATCAAAAACAGTGGTAGACAAAAGGAATTGTATCTTCTTTGCAAATATTATGTTTTATGCAATATTATGATTAAAACACAACCATCAAAAAATTAACTTGATCTTAAATGTGAGCCTTTAGAAATATAATCCCATAAACTTCATTTGAATTCTAGTTACAATAAAAAAAATTCTTGTGAAAAATACAATATTAACTCAATGTGAGGAAATGTGTTACAGAGAAATTGAAATATAAATGCAGTAGTTAATAATAGATTTTATACTAATGCATGGCAGCTGATGTAATTA
>BPLQ01010981.1:0-36548 GCA_021605075.1 Caerostris darwini | reverse complement strand
CATTTTTTATTTATTCTGTTTGAAGTGCCAATGTAAAAATCCTAAATATAATTGTAATAGTATATATTAGTATTCATTAAAAGTAAAAGTAAATTAGTTGTTTGTTTTAGTATTAATTTTAATTGTTTTTAATTATGTTCAATTATTTGGCCGCCTGCGAGTATACGCAGACTAACGGCATTCTTTCTATGTCGGCTCTAACAAAGGCATTTTTTAGGAAAGGCGCTAATGGCACATAGACTGCAAGTCATCACCAAACAATTCTTGCACTTGCATGAACATCCCAAACATTCTCAAATCCACATTTATAAATCCAAACCCCATATGTGAAGATTATGAAGACACAACCATTGCAGAAATTATTCTTCAGAGTGTATAGAGAATCACTTTCAACATAGTGTATAGACGTTTTCAAAGACTGATCCAGTGTTTCTCTCCACATCAGTTTCATGCTTCAATTACAATATGAAATAATTTTTTAATTAGGTGAACATATTAAATTCTGTATTAATCAGTTGCAAAACATTCTAAAAAAAAGTGAAAACTAAAAACTACTGAACTATTTGCCACAAATTGTTTACCCCTCTATATAATAGTTTTAGCTTCAACTCTGCCAAATTGATATTAATTTTGCTTAACTTTTTTTTCATTTTAATAAAACCTCATTGATAGCCATTTTCTCACCCTTATGGAACAAGGAAGTCGAATGTGCAGAGAATGGAGGAACATAGGAAGATAGGATAGAATGACCTACATAAATTGTGTGATTATAATTTCAAAAAAATAAGTGAGTTAATTGCATTGTTGTAATGGAAAATGAATTTTTTTATAGTTTAATTGAAAGAATGGGTTTTTTTTTCAATACAATTTTCAAGTTGCAAAACAATGATACATAAGGTAACAAAATTTTTTTCGTACTTCCTTCCCCTCCCATATTCAAATTTTAAATATTTCTAGGTAGCAATTATTCATGAGAGAGATTTTTAACATAATTATTCATTATGTTAAAAAACTATTTTAATCTGTCCTGTCTAAAACTTATGTTTATTTTTAATTATCTTTTAAATCCTGAAACAAAAAATTTTTAGAAAGAAACCTAATATTGTGAGAAATATTGATAAGAGAAAATATCATAGCTTTTTTAATATCTATGGTTACAAATTAATAATTTAATATATATATATTTTTCAATTTGAGGCCTAATGGGTAGATAGCAGCTAAAGTGTTTTAAATACATAAATATATTGGCAAAAAAAATCTTGTTCTAAAAGGCATATATCAAAATTAAAAGAGTATGGAAAATACAATTATTTCACTTCATAATTTTTAAAAATATTATAGATTTACAAAATAAATCCTGTAAAACAACTTAAGGATATAATTTTTTTTCTACTTACATATGAAATTTTTTCATAGTCTGTAACGAAGACAAATTTGAACGTTCTTTCTCCATAGTTTTATTCATTTCTTCAATCTTTTGATTTAAATTACTAAAATTCAAATTTTTAATAAATTTACTTAAACACTTATTTGATATTTAATTCATTTGCATGTAATATAAGGTTTTAAAATGTATCACATTAAAATATCTAAAAGATAAATATAACAATTATGATTTGGGATCTAAAATTACAATTATAAAAGACTACAATTACAAAACTAAAAAAGTTGCAAACTCTTTGAACAAATTAAATCAAAAATAACATTTTGAAAATGATAAAATTATAAGTATTCAATGCTATTACTATTAGAAAAACGAATGATATCCAATGAATGGGAAAACACTTCCCACACCTTTTTCAACATAAACAATGTTATAGTTTGAATAGTTGTAGTTATTTGTGTTTTCAATTTGTTAATGAAAGGAAAGACACTTTCTCTTTTATATAGCCCCCCCCCCCCTCCAAAAAAAATCCCAAGGAGTTGAATCATATCTTCTTGAGTGCCATTAATTAAGAGCAATCATTTGTTCTGTAACCTACCCATAGACGAATGCCACCCCTTTAATAAGGCTATTAATTCTAAAGCTTTCAGGAAGGTTGTGGTTTGGCCTTTGAGAGATGCTCAATAGAATTCAAAGTAATATTTCGATTTGGTCAATAAATTTTAGAAATTTACATTTCCTCAAATCACTTATTTATGACATGGACCTTATGAATGGATGCATATCCATGTGGAAAATGAAAAAACCCCAAATTTCAGAATAAGAAGAAAAAATTGGTTATGGCAATTTACTATTTAAATATTCAAGAACAGATAAATGCCAATGAAGTGGTAATCCATCCTGATGTCTCCAGCATATTCTGCAAAAACTACTTAAACTGTAGTATATCCAAGTAAGTAATGCAAATGAAAGTAACTCGTTAAAAAAGAATGGGCTGACATTTTCTTGCAATATGGCACAAAACTCCTTAACCTTTGGCAAATTGAGTTCCATTTCAATGGTTGCACGAGTATTAGCTGTACCCAATTATGCCAGTTGACTTCATCCATAAAGACAATCTCAGATATGAAAGAATCCTCTTTGTAGAGTTCATTAAAAACAAACTTTCAAAAATTCTCTATTCTTTATTAATTTAAAAATTAATTATCTATTTTGGCAAGAGAGTGTACCAGATGCATGGTTTGAAAATCTATCGTTGTCGAAATTTTCATACTAACGCAAGAGGCATTTGTATAGTTGCTGGCTACCTTGTCTAGTTGATTTTTTCGAATTTTTCAGCAAATCCGACTTTGATAAAACTTAATGTTTTATCTACATAAGTTATATTGAATATACAAGGTATTTACATGGGGATACCCTTCCTTTGGAAAGCTGTATCTCCTCAATCAAATAAATAAGCATTCCAATCTCCAAATCGAATCCATCATCTTAACTATGCAAGTTCATTTAGGCAGAATCAAAGCAGCCGATATAATCAAAGCAGATATTTCTTTTCATTCACTCATTCTTTCTTTAATAAGGCGAATAGTTCGAAAGCTTTTAGGGGGTTGTGGTTTGGCCTTTGAGAGATGCTCATGGAATTCAAAGTAAGATTTCGATTTGGCGAATAAATTTTAGAAATTTATATTTCCTCAATTCACTTATTTATGACCTGGACTTTATGAATGGATGCATTTCCATGTGGAAAATGAAAAAGGCCTAAATTACTGAATTGGAGAATAATAAGAAAAAATTGCTGAATATTGTCTGATAAGCATGAAAATCAACGATTCCAGCCATTATTATCACTAGACTAAGACCAAGACCAAACCTTAATAAGAATAATTACTCCTTCACTAAATTTCACAGTTGAAATAATGCACTATAGAAGCAGGTAGCACACTCTAGGTTGTGCTAGGTATTCAGGTACCTATCCATCTGAAACCCATAAAAAATATCCATCACTCCACATGATGATGTAACAATTTTCTATGGTCTAAAAGGCATTTTTTTCACACTTTAATTGTCAAAGAGCATTGAAATGGTTGATCACTGGCTTAATTGCTATAGCTTGTCCATAAACTCCCACAACACATACCTTTCAATAAATGGTACAAGTACTAGCATCACTTCAGAGATTAATCAAAAGTCTATCACTAGGGTTGTCACTAATGAATTTTGCTAGTTTTGTGTCACCACAATTTGAAGGGATCATCAGTTTTGTCACTGCTACATCACTGATCCTTTTAAGTTATTTGTATGTTGTCAAAAATTTGATGAATATAATTATTACATCAAAAGGCACCAATCATTATTTCAATTTTTATTGAAGGCTCATTTCATTAGCAGTAACTCTTACTAACAATTATTCTTATTGTGTTGCCAATGGCTTAACGACTAAGTATCTGCATGCAGTGTAGAAGGTACCAAGATTGAATGTGACAATATAAAAAGTACCTTAAAAATTGTTTTTACTTTATACTTGTTTGTCATTTCGAGAATATTTCTTTACTTTATATAATTTTATTTCTACATCTTTCCAAGTCTGAAAACCTAGATATAAGTTGTTGAAATCTCCATTTTGAAAATTAACATCTCAAGTTCAGATTAACTTTTGTTGTCATCCTTTATCTTGCCCATGTACTTTGATGTATGCTACAATATAAATGAAGTTCACAGCCGAAAAAGTTTGTAGTCTTTTTAGACAGTCTTTCATATGCTGTAATATATAAAATAAATTATACTTCCCTTTTGGTAATGTCATGTTATTAATTATAATATGTAAAAAAGTTACATATACACATATGTACATAACTCTTATTCATATTAACATGCAAGTACAAAATTTAGTATTTTTTATTTTATTTCCAAATGAAAATAATATATATATTCACTTACTTCACTAATGTTGTAACCTTTTCACATATACCTTGTTCTGGTAATTCTCCAAGTAGACGTACAAGTGTGTCTTTGTGTCTCATCAGCCTGAAATAGAAATGCTCAATTTCATTTCAACATACAGAATAAATAAAGACATTGAAATACTAGTAATATTCTTAAGAATGATTTAATTCTCCTTTGAAACATATGATAATAAAGTAACAAGCTATCAATCGATTTAGATGCATTAACATTCCATGACTAAATATATATATGCAGCAGTGAATTACATTTAAGTAAAAGATGATGCAAATAATATTTATCTTGAAGTGATTGAAAAACTATAACTTCTTGTCAATTTTTATAATTTAAATCTATCTCTGGGCTTTCTCAAATTTTT
Source organism: Caerostris darwini (assembly GCA_021605075.1). Lineage (NCBI taxonomy): Eukaryota > Metazoa > Arthropoda > Arachnida > Araneae > Araneidae > Caerostris > Caerostris darwini. The sequence goes on along the minus strand of BPLQ01010981.1, from coordinate 31,845 downwards.
TTTTATTAAGTTAAGAGTATTATTTCAAATAATGGAAAAAATTTATCAAAAAAATCTTACACTTTGTCAATAGCATCTTGTTTAGAATTGATATCTTTATTCCCCAAATCGATTTCATGTCGTATTTTACTCTCTTTTTGGAGAATATTCATTTCTTGGCTGAAATATTGAAAAAGAAAATTATTTATTATAACATTAAAAATTACACTAACATTCAAAAATATAAAGATATCAATAAATGTAATGATTTATATTAAAAATATAATTTGATCTGAGAAATATATTAATGAAAATCAAAATCTTTTTTATCTTTCCTAAAAAATCATTTAAATAAGAGCCCCATTTTATTTTTAACAGGAATGGAAAAAAATTAGATTTCAGTGAAAATGTTCAAAATTGAAAGTGGTCAAGGACACAAAAAACACCGCTACTCAAAATAATACTCATATATTTCATGGATAAAAATACAATAGGCCAGCCTGATGTACAGTTAACGCATAAAATTATGAGTATTTTTTAAAAAGTAAAATATAAAAAGTTTTTGGTCAAAGAAGAATAATTTTTAAAAGAAATCTGTAAGTCTCTTGAAAATCAACAAATTTGAATGAAAATATTTAGTTTATGACACTAAATTTAGAATTTAATGCAAGAACAAAAAGCATAACAGCAACCATTAAAAAATAAAAAAACTATAGAATTACAAACAATTTTATAAAAATCTTTGTGAAAGAAATGAAAAAATAACAATTTCAGATATCAATGAAAATGTCTGAAATTGAAAGTGTTAAGGACATGAAATTGAAAGTGATCAAACACACGAAAAAAGCACTTCCTCAATACAATACCCATATATTGTATGGATTAAAAAAAGGCAGAATAACGAACCCATGTCTATTTCATATGTTTACCTAAATAATCATGAACCGATAAAGTTTTGTTTTCATGCCAGTGGTTATCCTATATATATATATATATATATATATTTAAAAACTAATGCATGTTAAATAAGTTCACAAGTTCAGCTTATATTTACTGATATGAAAATAAATATTTAAATTATTTTTTATAAAAATTTTTTTTAAAAACTATAGAATTAAAACGGTTTTATAAAAATGTTCGTGAAAGACATTAAAAAATAATAATTACAGATATCAATGAATATGTCCAAAATTGAAATTGATTTGATTTGATTTAAAAAATTGTAAAAGGAACTTTTCTTAAAAATTTTTTTTTTAAGATATACAAATAAAAAATTATAGATATCGATTAAAATTTAATTTTAAAAATAATCATTTCTAACTTTAATGCTGTTAACTGTTGTTCATTTTCTTCACGTTTTTGTTGTTTTACAGTTAATTGATGACGTAACTCTTCAACATTAGTAGAACTTTCCACAGTTCTTAACTCTTCTTCCTGTATAATAAATACCAAACAATTAAAGTGATTTATTTTATTCAACTTTAATATAATTCATAAAAAAGAAACAAATTTCAATTTACATGTATTGGAATTTTACTGTAATATCAAGCATTTAGTAATCTCAAGCATATTAAAAAAAATTTCAAATCACTTTTAACAAAATGGAGTGCTTATTTAAACCAAATGCAGTCTTTAAAATATTTTAGGTGATAAGTTAGAAAATATTTCATAAATATGTAATAATAAAAATGATTTTAAAGCTTCATAATGTAATTCATAAGTTTTAAAATTAGAGGATTTTTTGCTATCAAATATTTTGATAAAAGAGAGTAACACAAATATTCTATGTATACTAATGAATAATTTTAAGTTTGCTTTTTCAATGCATTTTAATACCAAATTACTTAAGGAATAGTTAACTGTCATTTAATATTCACTCAAAAACTTTATTGTTAGTTTATGAAACAATACATGAAAATATAGGTATTTTTATAATAAATGAAAGACATGAAAAGTTTGATTTAATAAATTTCATTGTAAAATTTAAATAATTTCACTGTAAAAAATTGCACTTACACATTCTTCAAGTTCTTTCTCAACATTATTTTGAAGATTTGCCAAAGAATCTAAACGGTTCAACTCATCTTGGATGTTACGTACAGTAACTTTATTCTTGGACTGTATAAATTAAGAAAATTGATTATAATCTATTTTATAAAAATAGTTTCATTAACTAATAAGCAATAAAAGTAAACAGTAAATGAAATAAATTTTCTTTAAAAAATAATTATAATTAATAAATATTCCAACTAACAAAAAATTAATAATATATAATCAAAATGAATAAAATGTGTTTAAATAAAAAATATTAAAACTAATTAAATATTTAAACTATTAAACAAATTTTGTTGAAAAAATAAAACTGATATATAACAATAATTTTGTTTAATTGAAACCATTTGTTATGATGCATTTAGATATGGTTAATTTTTCATATTGCTGTGCTTTAGTGTTAATAATAATGGTTTGCATCATAGACTAAGAACTTTTATTTAAAACTGACTATTAAGCCTCCCCTAAACATCTGAATCAGAATATGCATATGAATTTTATATTATGAGCAAGAGAAAGAAAAAAGAGTATTGTTGCATATAATGAAATTTTTAAAATTTCATATTTGTATTATACATGCAGAAACAAGTAATGAATACTAAATGTTAACAAGATAATATTGAAGCAATTTTTCCATTAATTTATTAAAAGTGTAATAAAAATAAATTGTAAAAAAAGAAAAATTTACCATTTGGGCATTGTCAGTGTTCAACTTCATCATTTTTTTAGCTTTATCCATACATGCAGTCTGAATCAAATTCTGAAGGCGATTTTCATTTGCTTCATGTTTGAGCTAAAAAAAAATATAAAAAATGCCATTTTATAAATTTGTATATACTAATTTTTATTTTTATTTTCATACCCATGTGATAGTTTATATTTGTTTTATATTTATTTCTAAAGAGTTTAACTTATTGATTTATTTAATGCCATATAAAAGTTAAACATTTAAAAGAATGCATTCAGTTTATAAAATATATTTTTTAATTTCATAATCACAATAATCATTTTAATCTTTTCCAAATATACAATCAATTGCTTTAGGTAGAGCAGTTATAGTTGTATATTTGGAAAATATTAGAAAGTTAGTTATTATAAAACTATACATGAAATTTATTTTACTTAAATTAAAAATTATTAAGAAAACTTATTATAATTATTATTTATATTTTATATACTTCTAAAATATATTATTCCATATTTTTTTGAAGGAGTGAAGCTTCCTTTCAAAGCAAAGAATGGCTAATATAAAGTAGTCTAAAGAATGAAGTAATATTTTGTAAACTTATATTTTAGACAATATTTTTTGTTAGATCATATTCGCATAGTCACATTTACTTTTCAATATAGATATGGTTCTTATATGACAACTAACTACCTATATAAATTTAATCCTTTAATTGCTTTCAACATATTTTATGTTTCATTATTATTTAGTTCTTAGTTTTTTTAAAGCTTCAAATCTGCTTACACAAAATTATTTGTTTTGCTCAAAACAAAAACAGAAATTTGTTTTATATGCGACAAATTTCTTTGATAATTCAAATATCAATCTCAAACGATATTTTTCTGCAGTGGAAAATATACATCATTGCCTTCTTACCTTTCAATAAAAATGATTAACCACCAATATTACTACAAATTTCACATCAAAAAGATGCAAAATTAACTGTAATTTATAACATTTATTAATGCAGCAATTTTTAGAAATTGAGGAATTTTTATTAAAATAGGCAAAACAGAATTTTTTAAAATAAACATTTCTGCATAAGTACTAGCTTTTTTCTGTAATTCGTTGTTAAATCAAAATTTATTATTTTCAGTTGCTAACTGTGCTAATATGTTAATAACCCAAAAAATTCAAACAGTTTACTTTAATTCAACTTAGAGAGATTAGATCTTAAAGAGTTTAGATTTTTATTAAAAATAAAATGAAATATAAGGCAACATAAAATGTATTATGAAAATATGCATGAAAATTAAGAATAACATTGCATTAAGAATTACATTGCCGTTATAATTATTTTTCAAAATGGCAGAATAAAAAAAAAATATATAGGAAAAGTTATAAAACCTTGCTGTTTTGGAATTCACTCTGGGTGGCACTGTTGCGCTGCCTCAGATTACGCATAACATTCTGCACTTGAGAATCATCCAAGGGCTCATCTTCATCGAAGCCCAAATCTCCTAAGCCCAATGTTTTACGTACAGCCCTAAGCTTTGAATCTCGGAGAGCTACATCTTGCCTATAATGCTAGAAAGAACAAATAAAAAACATATATAATCTGATATAACTGCATAGATATAAGAGAATATAACTGATTATATATATGTGTGTGTGTCCTATAAGAAAAATTTACATAAAACAATAAAATCCATTCATGGAAGATTCACTTATTTAATTATTAGATCTGTATGTTTCAGATTTAAAAATAAAAACTATTTCCTAATAAAAACCATATTCAAAAGTTTGCTCCATTAAAATAAACGTTAAATTAAAGAAAATATTTTAAAAATGACACATTTCTTTAAAATATTACATGCTTGTGTTTATTTTCCTTATTTTAAGGTAATATATTAATAAAATCAAAAGTAAATTAATCAAGATTCATTAAATAAAATAGGTAATTCAGTCACTGATTGTGTTTTGGAGAGAATATATCATCTGTTCAATAAAAACATATCCATGTACCTTATATGATGAACACAGAATCTGCCCTGTAGTTCATACTGACTAAGACAATAAAAAATTCAATATGATGAAACTTTCTGAAGTAATTTTATATAGGGAAAATAAATTTCCATCAGCAATTAGACATTTTTTTCAACCCAAGAATGCTTATTATACAGGAATTTTATATGGTGGAAAATGCAGGGGTAATTTTACAACATACAATGGATAAGAATGGAAATAATATTTGTAATATTAAAAAATACATGAATTTAGAGTAGAAAACAACATAGGTCTTTTAGTAAGAAGGAAATTCAATTTCCTCTAAAAATATTTTCAATATTTTATACCTAACATTTTGGAAAAGTGCCAAATATATTCACATTACCTTACAAAATGGTCATGGTAACAGAATAAAATTTTAAAACTTGTAAATGCTAATAAAAGATTTTGGAGCATAAATATCAAATTCTGTTTGTTCTTCACACATTACACTTAATTAATTTTTAAAAAATACAATAGCAAATTCTTTTGATTTTGGAGTAAATATATTTAAAAATAATTATACTTTTCATCATAATTTTATTATTTAACATAAAATTGAATTATTTGCTATAATCAGAATATATAACATATATATACCTTATTTTTTTAAACCTAAAAAATATAACAATCTTAAGTTGATTTATTTTTCTACATTCATCACAATTTTATATCATACAGAACCAAAATGGCACATAAACCCAAAAAAAAATTCCCCAATTTGTTTTATTATTATTAAATAAAAACTGTAATTTTTTAATGTAAAATTGCAGCAAAGTGAAACTGATGAAATATTTTTTAGTTTTTATTCAGATTTGTACTTTATCTTTTCACTTATTCATTTATTTTTTCCCATTCATCTAATGTCTTTATCCTTTATGTTTTATTTTTTACTTTCTCAGATTAAATTATGCATATAAGAGAAGAATGTAGAATAAAATTATGCATATTAGATTTTGCAATATGTTTGTGTTTTAAAAATTGACAAAAATAAAATCGACCATTATAGATAATATATATCAAAATATGCATAGATTAAATTATGTTTCTTGATCTCATCTCATGTATTAATATCTCATGATCAGCATCTCATATATTAATATCTCATGATCAGCATCTCATGTAAACAATAATCAACTGGTTGTTAGATACAGAAAAAACTTAAAACAGTTCATGCAATTAAAGTAAATGTCTGAACATTAAGATAATACTATATAGTTATAGATATCATTTAAACATATATCTTGCACGTATGACTTGACATTGCTGAATTTGCATAAAAAATATTTAATTTTGGTGGCTTAGTTGACAATATATATCATTTGCAAGATTATAAAATTTGAATTTGCAAGAATTCTAAGAGAAAATTTTTTAAATACTAAGTAGAAATTACTAATGTAATGCATTGTTTCTGTCTCCACAAATATAAATATTTAATTAATTAAACTTAATCTTTAATTTCTGTAGAAATATATTAATAATATTCCGATGAAAACAAATATTTTAAATAATTGCGCCACTAAAACTTAATTTTACTATGATAATTTACTTTAAAAAACTATGAATTTTTTTTTTAAATAGAAAAAAACTAATATTTTTTGTGATTTTTGGTTATGCGCAAAGTAAAAAAAAAAATTCACTTCAGGCAAAAGTTATCGGTGAATGCATAGGAGACATTCAGCCCAAGCACTGAATTCATTTACTTTTATGAAGTTAGTGCGATTCAAGCTGGTAGAAAATATAGGTACATGTACAAATGTTCAAAAAAAAAAATTTGTTCATTTGGTAGCACATAAAGTTTCGAGAGAGAAATAGAATAAACACAAAATTTGAACAAGGACATCAGAATTCTATGCAATTATTCTTAAGTAATATGAATACCAATGTTGATAATGTCTCATAATTCAAAATTAATCATCATACTAAAATATTTTATTGTTCATCATATAAAATTTACATAGAACTTTCTACAGACAACTTGCAAATCATTTATTTTGTTACTTCAAGTTGATGGTGCTGCCGATCATCATCCATATTGTTATTGGTTATCTTAGAGATAATATATAGTTAAGACATATATATCATTTTGTGAAAAAACTAAAATCATTTTGAAAAATGTTGATATATTGGCATGTGACTTCAAAGTTAAAGAGTCCCATAAAAGATTATTTTAAAAGAAATATAAATACACACAAATAGTCACCTCAATCTTTTGTTTGATAATGAGCTGCACTTATTATTTAAAATTTTCAGTTAAGTTTATAATCAATGTTTTTTACTTGTAGTTGTTTTAATTTAATTTTAATTTGCAATACATTATAAATCTTATAAAACAATATATGAAACTTATTTTGCTGCCCTTTTCAATGAAATTGTATATATCTATCAATCAAAACAAATTTCTCTTTGTTTGCTTTTCTTTCTCAATCATAATGAAGAAATGACATGCATTAACAAGTAATTATTCTTGTCAAATTAATTATACTACAAAAAAAAAATTAGTTACTCTATTTTATCAAATTAGCATTTGTGGAAGATAAACATAACAATAATTTTAATAAAATTAATAATGAAAAATAAAAGGTAAGAAATGAATAAAAAAATTTTACCTCAAATTCAGATTTCAATTTTCCCAGTTCTTCTAAAAGTTTGGATTTTGCTTTATGATCCACTTGATATTTCTTCTGAATGTTGACCATTTCTTGCTGAAGCTAAAATTAAAAAATAAGCACAAAAAAAGTTAATGAAATTCAAAACATTTAGACAGATGAAAATTATTCATAATATAATTCATAATTATTCATTAATTTATATTATTCATAATTTTGCTAGCAGAATAGATACATTTTGTTCTTTAAATTTTATTGCTGATAATTAAATTTTTTTCCTCATTAAGAAACCCAAAAAATTCTTAGATGAAAATGATTTGTTATTTATTTTTCCCCTTTTTATTGCATTAGATGCCTTCTATTTGGGATACATTTAACCAAAGCTAATTAAAAAATTGTTTTGATATTTTTGACGAATGCTTATATTTGCAACTCATTTATGTTAAATAACTGTTGTAATGCCAATAATAATCAAAACTGTAAATTTTATACCATGTATCTAGTACACAGATCAGCTAAAACATCAAAATCAAGTAATATAGATGAAATTATCTGCAGATCCAGTCAATGAAATGAAGGTGTTAGGTCTTGAAGCAATAAAAAAATTCTTGGGACTAGATTTTTTTTTCAAACAGCAATTTCTGTTGTTTTAACATTAAAAAAAGTTATAATTTTTGTGCATCTAACATTCATCTTTATTCAACACGAGGCCATATAACTGAACAGTGTAAATTTGGGCAACTGTTACAATATGTAGCATATAGTACGTATCAAAGATAGCTGCAAACAAACAGAACTTATTATATGCAAGATTTTGAAAAGATGAGATTCATTGAAGGTAGAAGTGAACAGTTCTTTCCTGTAGAGATAAACACATTACAATGGCAGCTTTAACAGTTAATTTAATATTAATTATGCAGAAAATGTAAATTCATCTTATACTATTGTCCAAGGGATATCAGTTTTTATATGGCTATGTGCTTATGTTAAATATGATTGGCATTATAAATTATAATTGACCAGAGTAAACATATACAGTGGACACATAATTATACTTATTGAATTCTTTATGAATGGAATAAAACTAATAAAATTCATTTTCTTTTGCATTCAATATATAGCTAGTACTTGAGTAATGTAGTGAGTGGGGAAGAGGACACATTTGATTTCATTAGCATTGTCAATTACAAAATTATAACTAAAAGAAATAATTTCACATACTTAGACATAACTTTTCGCCATCTTTCTATATTTTGATTGTATAACAGAAGTGGAAGTCTTTGCCGCAAAGCTTGTACAGGTATGGAATGTTTACTATTGTATAATGCCATCATCAGTTTAAATATTGGTTAATGCCATCCTTCAACATAAACTCAATTGAATATTTTTAGTTTCACTTGAAGTAAATAGTACAGCATCAATATCCCAATCATACAATTTAAAAGAATTAGATTAACTTTACCTGCAAACATGTGATTTATAATGAGCAACTATATGATATGATATGTTGAAAATAAGGCTCTTTTATGCTCTAAAGATCTTAAAATTTGATGTTTTGGCCAATAGATGTTATGTCAAATATAAAAATAAATAATATATATATATATATATTCATTCATTGCCTCAACCATTATGGTAGCATAATTTCTTGCCTATTCTCCACAGCAGCATATAACACAGTTCAATTTTTGGCATTATAAACATATATATATATATAGAAAATGAAAAATAGAAAAAAGAAACCCTGACTATAACAACCAATGTGCATAAGTAGTTATATTAACTGCTTATAACTCCTGAAAATTAAATAGGTCAAAGTAAAAAAAATAATTACTTCATGCAAAAATGTAATCATTTTAATAACATGGAAAAAATTTGAAATATTAAAAAAAAATTTTTTTAATTAACCAATTAAAAATGGAATATTTTTTTTCTTAATTTTGCCATTAAGTGATCTTTATAATTGCTATATTAGTAAAAAGAAATCTTGAACGTAATATAAATCAATTAGTAATTTGACCTCCCAAAAATTATATTTAATTATTTTATGAAATTCTATATTTATCCATTCACACATATTAGGATATAATGCCCACTATGTTTGACTCCTTTTATAAAAACAAGGCTACCTTTTAATATATACTACTTCTACTTATCACTTGATTTTTTTAAAGAAAAAAAATGCCAATTTATATTTTGTTTATTATGCTTGATGCACTATTAATGATCAAGTTTTAATTTAATTGCTAATGAAACATCAAAGAAAACGTTTTTACAGATTATAAGTAATGACCTATAATTTACACCATGAAATTCTAATTAAATTTCAAAATTAATGTATAATCCATGGATTAGAGGCCAAAAATTATGATAACCTAAGTCATAAGTAGGAAACTTCATTCTGAAGTAAAATATTTAAAGAAATCATTTAAATTAGATATTTTTTTTCTAAATAACTATATTAATTTTATTACATATTTAAGCAAAAATATTACTTTGGTTATCATACAAATTGCAAAAACTTAACATAAAAATACACTTCAAGAAGTACTATTGAAGAATTTATTATAGCATGGATATTTAGCACTTTTTTATTGTAATAAATTTTGCATTTATAAATTTATATTCACAAGAAAAAAAGTAAAGTTATTTTTAATAAAATGCTTATTTCGTCATAAATTAGTCATCTATTCATGTGAATCATATATATTTTTAATGTGAATTAACCTTTTCCAGCTTCTTTTTTTTCTGAGATACAAAAACATTGAAATTGTGCATCTCCTCCTCCAGATCTTCCTTGGAACCTTCAAACAAACCATCACCAATAAACTTCCTTAAATCTTTTTCATCTTTTTCATATTTCTTTATAAGCTCTAAACTTTTATCTAGTGAGAAATGAGGAATTCAATTCAATGCTTAAGGGAAAAAAAATTTGGAATTTCAGAAGTTATTATAAGATGTGTGCATAATATCACAATCATTCATTTATATAATAGTAAATTTAAGACAATTTAATTATATGTAATTTAAAATATCTTCCATTAATGGATCTTTAAAATAAAATACTTAAGACATATATAAAAAAAATGAAAAAAGAAATAAAATGAAAAAAGAAAGATCTAAAGAATGGGTCATAATACATTTTATCAATTTTTTTTTTTTTTTTTTTTTTTTTAATTTTGTATTGATACAATTTCCTAATTAACATAAATTTAGTAGCTTGTAAAAATGCTTTTTTTAAATAATACTTTTAAACAGAACAATTTTTGAAAATTTAAATAAATTATTATTAAATCTTAAAACATTCATCAATACATACCAAGTTGACCCTGTAAATTTCCAATCTTATCTTGCTCACTTCTAATCTCTATTATTTTTTCCTAAAGAGGCAATTTCATTTTAATGTCATCAAAATTTAAAAAATTATCACAAATATTTTTATTATGATTAAAATACTTAAAATAAAAAATAAAAACATTTTGAATCTATTGAATGACATTTACATCTAATATATTTGTGAAATTGAATTCAAAGTATAGAGATTATAATTGTTCATGTTATAGAATTTTTCTTCAATATTTAGATACATTACAATGCACAAAAGGCATAAATTAGTGAATTAAAAGCCATTAGTTATTTGCTCATTTAATTAAAATTAAATCAAAATGGTAAAGTAATAGAGGTAGCAGAAACTTGAAAAATAAACCAATTCAAAACTGAAATGGTGTTCCGATTCATAGCCAGAGACAATATGAAAAAATTGAAGGTCAGACAGATAGAGGTTGATTCCAATAGATGGAATACATTATAACCACTAATTTCAGAAACAAACGTGATATCAATTGCAACAATTTCAAATTGATACAAATTGCAAATTTTACGCTGATTCAGTTTGAATTTTCTAAGTTTTATCTTCTACAATACAAAAACTATTGATTAAGTATAGACAGTATTGAATAAGATATTAATCCTGTTAATTATTATTTCTGATTTAATTTTTTCCCATGATTTATCAATTTAACAGATAGCATCCATTTTACATCCATTTTTAAACATTTGTTCTGAAGAAATTAAATTAATTCATCTTTGAATTAATTAATCTCTTCTTCCATTCAAGTACAAGTAGTTTTGTATTTTAAAATAATTGCTATAATCTATTGATTTATTACCTATTATAATCTATTGATCTATTATCTAATTACATTAATTTATTGATCTAAAATAATACTTTAGTTCAAAAAAAAAACAAAAAAAACATGATTTTAATAATTTCATCGCTTAAATCTAGTTTTTGATGTAACAGAATTATCAATCAAGAGAATTTCTTTGTAAGGAAGATTCTTTTTATTAAATGCTTCTCAACTTTTAATGTATTTTGACTGGAAAAAAATTGTTAAAAAACATTTTTATTCGTTCAAACTCCTTATTTCCTAACTAGAAGGCACTGCTAATGTTTTAATATAAATGACATTAGATTTTCATTTACTGTTATGTTTTAACAGAAACGATTTACATGAAAGTATATTGGGGTTTTTTTTCAGCAGACAAGGTAGGTACTCAATAAGTTTAGTATCACAGACATTTCTCTTCAATATTACATGCCTTAATTCAGTATAGTGTGCATTTGTAGCTTTAAAGTCCACAGAAAAATTCTCCTGGAACCAGATGAATTCCATATCATTTCTTTCTATCTGTGAAATCAATTGGTACCAGATGAATTTTCTTTATTAATAACCAAATACAGAGATATATTCCAGCTTTGTAATCAATTCAGAGCATTGTATTCCGTTTAAAAGAAGCAATCATTAAGTATTAAACTTATAATCCACAACATTTCAATTTTATCAGATTTACTTTCTATCATTTTCCAACATCCAATGTTCTTGCAGTTTTTTTAAACAAATTTACCTCATTTAAACATTTTGAAGCTTTATCTTAACATTTAAAGAAAAAAACACACATTTTGTTTTCCCACTTGAAAGTATTTTGGCACACTTCTATTTCTAGAACACAGAAAGTCACTTTTCACATGTCAATATTATCCATGTTCTTCATGAGCAAAATCAACTAACATAAGCAAGGGTGTCAGAAGAAAAAAAAGGCAAAATTTTTTGAAACATACATTGCCAATGAAAGTATTGTGTATGTGTGAAAAAAATGTAGTCTCTACTTCATCAGATTAAGTAGAACGTGATTTACTGAAATTTGAAATATTGGGATTACTATATATATATATATATATATAAAAGAAATTTTTTTAATATTTTTTTATTAATCTAGTTTCAGTTTAATAATAATAAATGGCACATTAAAATGCTCAATCAAATCGAAGTTTTGAATAATATCAATTTACTATTCAGGAATCAGTCAGAATTGTATAATAGAATGAAAGCTTTATTTTTAAAAATTCCAATTTAATTTTTATAAAGATAAAAAATATATTAAGTCTAAAATAGATAAATTCAACATATAATTTCCATAGATTTGTATAAATAAAATAAATTAATAAATAAGTCTTACAGATATGGGCTTGAGTTTTTTCTCCATTTTTTGAATTATGTCTCTACATGCTGAAAGACGTGATTCATTAGATTCCAATTCCCTGTGAAACTGAAAATAAAATAATTCAAATAAAAATTTATAAATGGAAGAACAAAATTTTATAGAATTTTTTAACAAAAAAATTATTTTTTTCTTTTTATTTATGGCAATAAATTAAAAGCTTGGATTTTTATGTTAAAACCAACTTTTTTAATATGCAAGTGGGTAAACTCTGTCTATTTTAAAATGTTTTTAATAAAGGTAGTAAGCTTAATAATATGCTAGGAAAATCTTTTGAATTTGTTTTATCATCCAATACAAAAATTTATTAAAAAGATGTAATAATATTTTTAAACAAATATATGTTTAGGTATTGTCACATTGTCTAGAATTATTAGTAACAATACAGCATCTAAGTTAACCAATTCCAATTTCCTAACTTCAATTATTTTGTAGTATTCCTTATTTTGTTTTTCTTTGCTAATGTTTCAACCCTATTGGATACAAATTTATTTGAAAAAATTGTAAGTTTGAAACAGATTTAATTGCTTACGTGCAAAATAATATATAAAGGCAGTAGAATTTGTGTGAGAATTCATTTATTTTAATGATATATGATATACATAGTAATAAACTTAAACTTTTTAAACAAACATCTTCTATTATAATATCTCAAAAGTTTTTATTCAGGACTTCTTTCAATACATCTAAAGCTTTATGATTATCACCAAGTTTATGCAGACACATAGAATTGTTCCCAGATATCATATCATCACAAAATCTTTTTACATCAGCAAGATTTTTTTTCCCTCCAAATCCATTTCCCTGAAAATTCTTCACTAGAATCAGAATATTAGAACTGCTTAATAAGTGTCCGGTGCGTTTTTGAAATATTGGTAATATTTCACTACCCTCATCCTTTTCTAGTTTGCTATTGTCTTCAAAATTTTCATCTTGTAAATAACTATAACCATCATCATCATATTTCTCAAAGTATCCTCCGTTATCACTTCCATAAAATATCTTACCATATTTACAAATATATATGTTAACAAACTTGTGGAGAAATACAAAAACAGATATATTTAAATAAAGCATATACCAACTCTTTCAAAATAATGATTTTATAGGGACAATGTTCCAAAACTAGAAATAAGTTTTCTGTGTTTTAACAAAATGGGAAATACATTTATATTGCAGTACATGTATATTATGTATTAGTAACTTTTTAAAAGGGAATAACTTAAAAATATTCAAATAAATTTCTAAAGCCTAAATACAAGAGGGGTTTTATTATATGAATGATCAATTAACAAAAAACTAGAAAACTATCATAAAAGAACTTCAAATTGTAAATAAAATAGTATGAAATTACAAGAAACTGTATTTTTATTTAAAAAAATTTTACATTTAATTCAAAATTCTCTTGCATTTTTATATTTAAATACAGATATTTACTAATATTAAATAAACAAAAGAAAACAGTTTTGTTTTCATTTTATACAAATAATTTCAACTTTAATTCAATAATTATCATTTAATTCATAATTTCAACTATTTGTCTAAATTAAGAAGAAAATGGCTATCAGGTGCATTAGAAGATATTTAGTATTTTTTAAATAAAATAAATTATTTGTAGAAGTTTGACTATTCTAGTGCTAGCAAATTTCTAAATAAAAATTTTTTTTAAATTATTAAATAAAATTTTTATCATTTCTATGAAATAGAGAATGTTCATTTAAAAATTTCCGAAATTTTCAATTTGTAAATTTTTGAAGCTTTTTAAAACAGAAATTCAATTAAGCAGTAAATAAATGAAATGTTACATAATAGTGCCTGTTACTTAAAAAGGAATATCTCTTTAATGTAATATTAAAAATTATTTATAAAATAACATAATTTGTTTCATGATATTGAAAACCAATCTGTTTGTTTATCGTTTTAAAACACTTTACCCCATGTAATTAGATGATGTTGGTTTGTATCATTCTCCTTCTCTACATCAGACTTAATATAGGTTAATCAAATTAAAACCTAAAGAATTACATCTATTAATACAAAGTGTACTGGCATTAGATTAGATTTTTAAAAACAAAACAAAAAAGAACATTAAATTGCTTGATGCAAATTGCAATATTCTGCATACAAACTTTTTTTTTCTTCAAATATATGTAGAAATTAATTCTTAAATAAGCACCAACTAAGATAACTTTTTTTACAAAAAAGAGTTAGAGAAGAAAAAATAGTTTATACTGTTTAAATTTAAAGAAGTGGTTAATAGAAGATATGCTTCTGTAAAAGGAGGAATGTTTTGAAGTGTGATATACAAAATTATGCGTGAGAAAATAAAAACCATTATGCATGCTAAAAAGGGATAAAGATAAAAAAGCAAAATACATGTCAAATTCAGTAACTGACAGTGACATTGTTAAAGATTTTCACATTTAAAGAAATATAAAAATATTATATTTTGTTACATACTTATATTTCTTTATATACTTTCTTACTGACAGCAAAAAATTCAAAAATTTTTTTTTTTTCATTTCATTGGAATTAATTCTTCCATTCTTAGATTAAGCTTTTTAATTATTTTACTTTTAACTACTTTATTTTTATGGAATATATCAGGTAAATATGCATTTTTTGTTTTTATCTTAATCCCCTTATCTTGTTGCCATGTTTCTAACAAAATGTGAACTTTATTGATATATTGTATGTTAACAAAAATAAGCTGACAGGAATTGTCCTCAGATTACATCAGGTTGTTTGCATTTTTCTTTCAAATTGCTAAAAATTAAGACTACATATTACAGGTAGGAAATTAGAGTAGTCCAATATAATTAAATATAATTCATGAATTAGCAAAATTAAAAATTATTAATAATTTCAATACATTCTAGATACTTATTTACTATGTAATACTTGGTTTATTTTATATGTTATCAGTAACTGAAATTGAAAGTTTCACCTGTATATTAGCTATAAATAAAATGAAAGAGTACTACAAGAAAAAAAATTCAATTCAAACTCAAAATACCTCTTCTGCTTTTCGTTTGCTGTTCACCAAAGAATCCACTTGTGTTTGATAAACTTTAATTTCACTAGTCTAAATAATAAATAGCATTCAATTAATATTATGTATTATAAAATATTATATAATTGTTTTACAAATATCTCAGCAATTATATTAATATTTTTTTCCATTTAAAACAAAATTTGCAATAAAAAAAGATTTTTTTTAATTAAAGATATAATAAAATATTTGCAACAATGTTAAGATACAGCAAATTTGATAATTGTTGTGGAATTCTCTATTAACTTTTATTAAGAATAACAAAAATATTAGAATTACATTAATTTTTTTCAGATCATTATAAAAGAAGGCTTCTTTTAATGATCAATGGAAGGTAATTAAGACTGAATTGAGCAATAGTAAAGAGGTTTTGAATAACTTTATTGCCTTTGATTGCCAATATTTCAACAAGCTTAAATTTTGTCTTTCTGTTAAATTTTACATCAAATCTCTGCTTTTACAAGTAAAAATACCATGGAATCAGTTACATGCATGAAATAAAATATAAAAGAAAACCAGTTTGAGATATGCAGAAAATATAAGCAATACTTTAAAGTATTACCATCTCATTCTTCTTTTTTCGTATTTCTTCCAAAGCCTTTATGTAGCGTGTGGCAGCAAAAATCTCATCAAATCTCTGTTTCAAAGCTTTGCCTTCACTGAGTGGCCTGAAATTTTTTTAAAACTAAATTAAGAATATTAATAATGTGTTTGTGAATTGATTCAATACATTTCAATTTTTTTTTTTAAATTGCTGATTTTCCAACTTACAAGGTACAATAAAATGACCTAATCATAATCAAAAAGCACTCACTTATCATTATATGTTATTGTTTTTGCTATGGTAAATAATGTATAGCAATAAAAATTACATCGTGTTTTAATCCTAAATTTTTAAATATAAAATATAATTTATATTTTTTAACATTTTTTTTATAATTTAAAATGCATAAAAATAGTTTTAATTAAACTCCAGCTCTTTGAAGATTAAATAAAATCGACACAGCTCTTTGAAGATTCTTTAATTCCTCCAAAAATACTTCTCAAAACCATGACTTTAAAGGCGCCTGAAATCTTTTCTTTGTTCATGGTCAGGGTCCAAGTCTTGAAGTCGGAGTATGGTGAATAAGGATTTTGTACAATAATATATTTTAATGTATTATATAATGATATTTTAATACATTTCTCAATCCATAGAAGTGATTTTAGCAGCAACTTTATGATTCTTAATTTCAGGTAGAATTTCCTTTTATATTAAATTCAGGTCTCCGAAAAGTAAAATCTGAAACTATTTCAAATCCATTATCCTACCATATCATGACAAATAGGATCAGATTGATATTTCTAAGGACAAACATTTATCTTGTTTTATCTTGGTTGATCTATGGCTATTGTTATTAAGATCCTTTATTTCATGTAAATTAAGTGTATTAAATAAAAGAACAATAAGTATAGATGATCCATTCAATAAGCAATTCCTAAACTTTGAGCCATCAAAATTTTTTTTAATGTATTTTACTTAATGAATAAACAAACTGGTTTCAATTGAAGATCATTTTATGCTTGAATTTACTGAAAAATAACAGATCATCGAAAACAGAGTTATTTTTTCAATATCTTTTAAACCAACTTTAATTGCATTTCAAACTACATAACTTTTTTAAATAGTGTAAATGAACATGTGCAAAATGTTTTGGGGAGACACATTTCAGTGCAATTATTTCCATTAGAAAACACCCATAACTAAAATATGCTGTTTAAGAATCTCTTACATGTCTCTCTCTTGTCTCTTACATCAACAATTATTGGATAACTTGGTGCTGACTATGCAGAGATGATGCCAAACAACTATTGCAGATCAGATATACCTTGCTAAGAGAAACTGGTTTCTTCTTCCTTTGGGGTAACATTTGTATCAATGCTACTTTTTCGATAAAGTTTCTTTTTTCTTCATTTCATACTGTATATATTCTGTTCATTTTTTGTTATATGTTTTCTTCATTCTTTAAGAAATACTGTCTCCATATTCTGAATTTCATAATTTCTAAGTGATTTCTTGCACAGTTACAGCAAAAACACAGTTGGTATTACTTAAGTTTTAAACAAAAATTTCATTTGCTGTTTTTTTAAGTTAGATTCTACATGCAATTTAACTAAAAGCAATCATCTATATGGCCTGCTACATGACAGAATGATTACAAGGATTGAGAAGCGACAATGTAATGAATGCAAATTAAGAATTTATATCAACCACAGTGTGATTTCCTAAATTTGGAAAAATTTACAAAACATTGGTATAGCTAGAAGAAAATTGATGGCAGTTGTTCAAAAAAAAAAAAAAAAAAAGCTATCCAATATGGAACACCAGTGCATCGTTTTGCAAGTGAAAAAGAGACTGACAACAATCAAAAGCCAACATTTTGGCAGCTGAGCATGGCAAAAGAGCATCAAATATTGCAATTTACTGGGCTCAAATACTTTCTATCCAGAACGTCTTGATAGCCACCCATCAAGGGCACCATTCAGATTGCTGTGAAGAATAATGTTAGGACACTTTCTGTTCATGCTGTTTCAATAATAAGCCATTTCTGCTTAAAAATGAGTCATTTCAATGTCACATTCTGGACACTGGTTGATACGGAGAGGTAGAAACACTTTCATCCCAACAATATCAAGGCAAGAGAGTATTATGGGGATTCAGATTATTCACCTACACAGGCACTATGTGAATGACAACATAAAGCTCCACATTTTTGAAAGGGCAAACCAACAAAAACTACTATTGTCAAAAACTATCATTAGTCCTTAGAAGCCATTGGTGTTGAATTACATTTTATGAAATTGCCAAACCACAGTGGCTTGTGTTGTGTAGGAACTAACAGAAAAGGAAGGTATCACCTTCAATAAATTGGACAGTATTTTTCCTTGAGTTAAATCTCATAGAACATGTGTGAGATACTTTAAGGTGATATCTTTAGGCACAAACATATCCAAAGTAAACATCCAACAACTGAAACAAATAATCATTACAGAATGTGTACTCTTACATCAAAAAATGTTTTATCATTTGGTGTTGTATATGGAGAAAAGATGACACACGAGCATTGCAATTAGAGGAAGTTATGTCTCTTATTAAGGGAGAGTTTTTCAATTGGCTTACACTAATTTAGGGCTCTCATTTATACCATATCAATCTCTAAAATTTTTTTCTCATGATTCTATACTGTATTTATATTATTCATTTTTGTGCTGATATATTTTTCTTTATCTTTAAAGTAAGTTTTATGTTTCTCGATGCAATTTCTTGTGAAGCAAGAAAATATATATATATATGCTAGAGTTTTATCTTACTAGTGAATGTTTACCACTTATGATATATTTTTATTCCCTTACTGTAAAATGCAATTATGCCCACTAAACTCAAAAACAATATTTCAATAATAAACCACTACTTTTGAACTAAGTCACCATAACTGTAGATAAAACATCAGCTTATGGTATTTTCTACAGTTTAAAGAGGTTAAGTATTTACTGTATGTATAGAGGTTTTATTAGATAATGAAATATCATCTGGGAAGCCTAATGAATTTTTTTCTTTTCACATTTGCATTCTTATTTTAAAGAGCAATTATAGTTTGCTGTTATTGACAAACATTTTGTAAACAACAATATTTTTAATTAATAAAATTATTATTATTATTTCAAGATAAATGAATAAGGTAAAGGACATTTATTTCATATACAAAAACAAATGGAAAAAAATGATTTTTTAATCATCACTTTATAATGAACATATTTTATATTTTATTTATTTTAGTAAATCATTTTACATTGTTTTTTATAATTTAGTGCTATAAAATCTAAAACAACTTAATCATAAAATCAATCAAATAGGAATTCTTGAATTAATACTTAATCATTTTGAATTTTTATATTTAATTGAAGAAACAGAATGAATTTCCATACTTCAGAATGTTATTAAGTTCCAAATTTCAAGAGTTTAGCATCCAATGAGCGATACACTTTTTAGTAAATAAATTTTAAAAAGAAGAATAATACAGATATTTAGAAAAATTAAAAAGGCACATCCATTTTTTTCCCCCCATTAAACACACTTTACTGAGTAACACATTTAAACTTTTTAATACAAATAACTATTAATTTAATAGTTATTTGTATTTAAAAAATTAATAATAAGACAACATAGTTGAATATCATTACAGAAAAGCTAATTCTAAACTAATAATAAAAGCTAATAATTTGTAACTTATATATTTTAGGGAAAACAAAGAAAGGTAATTCAATTGGATAAAAAAAAAAAAAAAAATATTTAAATTATTTTTTCGTGATTTCTAAAAATTGAATCATGAATAAACTATTTTAAAAATCAGAAAAGTGGCCTTGAATAAACTGTATTCTCACCAATTTGATTCTTCCTGATGGCAGAAGATGACATGATTCAAAATTGCCTTAGAAACTCCAAGAAATCCTATCATCTGTAAAAAACACATAAAACCCTTTATTTTTTTTCACTTTATTTTATCCTTTAATTAATAAAATTCTTTTATTTGTCTAAAATACAGCGATGAGAAAGAATAAAACAGGAGATAAATAAAAGAAGAAAATTATGACTATTAATTTATTTTTATTAACTTTCATGTGTTAAGATTTAAATCTGAATTTATTTGTATTCCTTATTTAATAACTGGAAAATTGTTGAAAGAAAATATAAGCATGACATTTATTTAAATTATCATTAAAACACACAAAAATTTTAATGAAAAAATATGTACAAAACAATTAGAACTAAAATAAGATAATAATTCAATGATTTTGTCATGCACTTCAGCAATATCAAATAAAATTCTCCTTACAAATTCTATATTTACACCTACATAAAATATTTAGCTACTTTTTATATTAATAACTTTAGTATTTGCTGATACAAAAGATTTTTAATAAAAAAGTAAAATGTTGAATCAAAAATGAATTAAATTTATTGTAATAATATAAATATTATTAAAATGACAAATGCTTACATAAGTTTTTAGAAAGTATTTCCTATATATCGATGAAATTGTAATTAAAATGCTATATTTTATAAATTTAATGTCAAAACATTAAATGAAAATGCATTGTGAAGTAATAAATATAAAAATAAACATTATATTTCCTAAAAGTTTAAATTTATCTAAAAAATTATTTTATCTATTAAAGAATGCAATCACAAACCTCTGCATCAATTTCTGCACATTTGCTACTCATTTCACTTGTCTAAAAAATAGATATTTTAAAAACAAAAATAAATTGAATAATAGTATCATAATCTCAATCAATTAAAAAAGTTTCATAATTTATTTAAACATTCCGCAATCATTTTATTATAAAAACAAATTGCATCAAACTTTCTTAAAACATAAAAATTGACTAAAAAAAATTATCTCCCTAAATCATACAAGTATATAAAATAATAGTTATAATGCAAAATACAAGTATATACATAGTTAATAAACAATATTTAAAATAAGCAGAATAATATACTCGTGTTTGTAAAAATTGCAACACTGTGAAGGCATCATCAGAATTAAACAAAATTCAATACACAAACGACTCGTATTGGTGCAAATTACAGTATATTAAATGTCCAAAATCAGTATTCAGTGTAGCCACAGCGTGTTGCAATAAGTGCTGCTATATGACATGGCATGAAGTCAAATAGATTTTGAATGGCTGCCGAGGGAAAAACATTCCATGTTGTTTGTATGCATACCCATAGTTCACCTGCAGTAGCTATAGGACGAGGATCACGGGTGAGACACCTACCAACAAAATCCTACACATGTTCAATAGGCGATATATCCGGCAAAAAAGGTCAAGGGAAAAGTTGTATGAGTTCTGCTGAAAAGAAATCTTTTCTTGCAACATGTGGGTGAGCATTATCTTGTTAAAAGATAGCTCCAGGAATGCCTTGAAGTAAAGTAACAACTTCGGGCTCCAGCACTTTAATGATGTACCTGTTGCTATTAAGATTTACCACAATTCGAGGCAATTGAAATCGTCCATGATATACAATCGCACTCCAGATCATAACACTGGATGTTCATCCACTATGACATTTGACGATGCATTCCGGAAGACAAGGTTCCCTGGAATAGTTTAAAACGAAAGTGGCCATCAGGGTATCAGCAAAACGGATTCGTCACAATATAACCCCTTGTTGCCAATCTTCACATCAACCTCTATGTTCAGAAGTCCATTGTATCCTCGAGTCGATGGTTTTGCATCAAGGGAATGCTGTATAAAGGAGTTCTTGCATGCAGTCCACAGCAGACAGTAATACACTTGTAATAATGGACCCACGTGCTGCCAACTGTAAAGATGAAGCTGTACAGTCTGTCAGTGCCAAGCGTCTATCATTTCGCATTGATGCTATCTTTCGGAGTCCACTCATGGATTTACGCATTTTCCCGTTCTCATCGGTCCACTGCTTCCAAACGGCTGCACACAATCTACTATTACACAATAGGAAAATCCTCCTAAACAAAGACCGATAATTCTCCCTCGTTCAAAATCCATAAGTTTTGAAATGTTGCCCTCTTTCATGAAAGATGCATAGTTACATCTCACCCAACTTTTACCACTATCAGAAAACCATAGATTATTTTCAACGTCCCGCTTCAGCCCTCTATTTATATGGTTTCGACAGCAGTTCAGACGCTGCTCAGCTCACGAATGCATGGCGATTCTTACATTTGCATAACACATTATAATTTGCATTTGCTGAAAATTTCAGCTCAACCACATCATACCTTAATGTTGCATCTTTCACAAACAAGAGTTTAAATTATATGCTATCTTTCAAGAAAATTACTAAATTTATTTTTCAAAAAAAAAAAAAAAAAAAAAAAAACTGTTATTTCCAAATCATAAAACATTATGGACAAATTTTTATGAATATTAATAACTCATGAACAGTAAAACAGATATTTTTTATTTCTACACCAAATTTCTTTTAAATTAGTTATTCTGTTTGTAAAACAGAAAAATTTTAGTGCATGCTCTAGGGAAATGTACGACTGCTACACTCAACCAGCCTCCTTACAACCTTTCAGGCTGTAGGACTTCCTTGACAGTTTAATGGGCTTAGGTCCTCAGGTGGAGTTTGGTAATTGAGTTAGTAAATACAATAATTTTGAGCATGGAACATGACTGCTGTGTCTGTATACCTGTTTGCAATAACATTCCTTATTAAAGCTAATCACACATTGAATTTAGATACTATGTTGATTGGTATATTTCCTTTATGGTATTTCAAAGACAAAATATAAACATCTTGTTTTTTCTTTTCAGCCTAATTTGTGAAACACTGTTTGATTAATGTTTTTTCAAAATTTTATTAAAACTCTAATGAGTAGAAATTTCACAATTACGATTTTTGATTCAGGTGAAGAGTGCATGAGTAGTAAAGATGAACTATCTAAATAGTGCTTTAGATAGCACTTGAGATCACAACAGATCCACTGATGTTGATCCTTCATGCAGCATTTATTGTTATACAAACTTGAAACATTCCAATACTCATTTTATGTATCGGATTGAAAGAAAAAGAATAATAGAGAAATTGCTTGAAGGACATACAATGAGTGATTTTCGAAGTGACAGCAGCTGGATCACAAAATATTAAAGAAAAATCACTAAACTGATTCCTATGACCCGAAAAGAAGTTTGGGTCTCAGGAGATGCAAAGCACACTGAGGCACAAGGTGTAAAATAAAGTGAAATCATATTTGAGTAAATTATAATAATGTAATATTTAAAATGTCCCTGATGGATTTCCTTTATCTAACTTCAGATAGTATTTTCCGGTTTGGGTCTCTGTTTATATATTTTGTTGGGGGGGACACTTTATCTCTGTTTGGGATATCTAATTTAGATCTCAGATGACCCTCCATGTGTGACAAGTATGCAAAATAAAACAATAAAAAAACTTAGCTTTTCATTTACTACAATGTCAAGCTTAATTAGATGCATACTTACTTCACCATTTAGTCCATAGCGTTTTATAGTACCTTCAAGAGTTTTTAAAGTTAATTTTTTTGCCTGAAAATATATAGAAAGATTAAAAATCAACAGAAATACATACATAAGAAATATACTATTTAAAAATATATTTGATCTACAGGGCTGATTCTGAGCATGAGGAAAAAAACAAAATAGAATGTTTTAAGTGTTTAGTGAAAAATCCTTAAAATTTCGTTTTTACATAGTAAATAGTGATACAATTGAA
Source organism: Caerostris darwini (assembly GCA_021605075.1). Taxonomy (NCBI): domain Eukaryota; kingdom Metazoa; phylum Arthropoda; class Arachnida; order Araneae; family Araneidae; genus Caerostris; species Caerostris darwini. The sequence goes on along the minus strand of BPLQ01010981.1, from coordinate 7,591 downwards.
TTCTATCATATTGCTAATTGTTTTATCTATATTTATTTATTTTTTTAATATATAAGCAGAAAAGAAGCTTATTTTTACTGCTTCTCACTAAATTTATTTACTAAAAAAAATTTAATTTTATAATTAAAACTAAATGTACAGTATTTTATTTTTATAATTATTAAAAGTATTCAATTTATTAAAACTAATATAAATTTATTTTTTATACATTTTTAAAACAAAATTTATTAAATTTGTTATCTAATTATTAATTTTTTAAAACAAATTTTTTTATAATTATAAAAAAAATTAACTGAAACAAAAGGCAAAATTTATTAAAGCAATTTTTTAATTGTATTAAATTTTATTAAAATAAAAGGCCTCTGCAATAAAAAACAATAAATATTTTCAGTAATTGCTATGCATATACAGATGCTGAATTAACAAAACTTTAGCAAAAAATGAAATTTGTGTGAGTAGATATTATTATTTCATTATGACAATGGGGCAACTACCCAAAATTTCATTTAAATGTATCAAAAGTTAATTTAAATAAACATATGAAGACTTTTTTTCCCTTTTGTTAATGAAACTTATAAATTTAATCTTTAATGATGCTGCAAATAACTTGGGAAATTTTAATCACTCAAGAACTTTTTGTTTCGTTCCTAATGTCTGTACTTCACAGTAAGTTTTATTAAAATAGCATATGATGTTTTTAGTATTCATCAATGTTATTATAACTTATATGAAAAGTCATGAAGAAGTGACATATTAAAATATAGCTTATGCAATATATGACAGACTAGCAAAATTTTATCTCAACAAGAAGAGATAATAAATAGCAAATAAAAGGGGAAAAATTAGCATGTGAAATATCAATTTTTGAGTTTATTCATATAATACTCTTATTTGAAACTATTGTTGAGTATCCACAATCTCATTTAATTGTTTGTTAACTCAGATTATTGAAATTTCACATTATGGGGATCCACAAATCATAAGATGAATGCATCCAAAAATATTCAAATATCAAAGACAAAATCAAATTTAATGAAAAATTTAAGTAGTACACAGAATTATATGTGAAATTTATCTCAAATAACATCATATGTGCTTGAGTTGATCTAAAAAAGGCTATAGTTGTTCGATTTCATAGTAATTCTGTACCTTGCAGAGTTGTCTCACTAATTTTTCAAAATAGAATACACAGAAAAAAAAAAGTAAGTTACTTACTCCTTTAGTTATTCCACATAGCAAATGGCAAGATCTAATACTGCCGTCTTACACATGCAAAATAAACTTTTTTTTGTGGCATCTGAATTTTCAATTTAATCAATTTCCTTCATTATATTTTATTCCTTTATTTATTTTAAAGTAACCTACTAAGTTCTATTTACAAATTTCACAGGGGAAAAAAATCTGAAATTTTATTAAATGTTTTATCTAAAAAAATCACATATTTAGCTATTAAAAACATTTTTAAGTTTGTTTCTAAAGTCATTAGAAGTAGAGACACCGTTGTTTTACCACAAGTTATTATGATACTGAATGCATGCATTTAAAACTTTCAAATAATTTTCTGAAGAACTATTTTTTGCTACAGTACCATACAAAACGGTCGTAAGTGTTATAATAATTTTTAGAATCGAATGAAATTTAATTGTATTGTTTAATGATATTATGTACAGACTGACCCAAAAGGTTTCAAATAGAGATTCATTAGAAAGATTCATTTAGAGATGAGTTATTTGAATTTTTGTTAAAAACAATGATTTACTGTAACTCAGCTATATTTTATAATGTCACAATCTTTTGATTCAATGATGTATGCATTGAATCAAAAGAATGTAAATGTAATTAAAACAATATGAAAAACATTTCACAACTATTTCTGCAAAGTAAAACATTACTATTTTTTGTAAATTTTTCAAAATTAAAAAATATATACATGCATATATTTTAATTCCTTTGTAAATGTTTCATAGCCTACTTTGACATCAACATAAAAAATTATTTGAAAATTTGGCTCTGAATGTGGTTGATTACCTTAATATCCCAGGAAAACATTTTCTTTCTCTACTCAGATTATGACCAGCCACACCAATCAGAAATAAAATTGATTAACCCAAATTAAAGTGGCAGGTAAAATATAAAAGAGAAGATTAAAAAAAGTATTTGCATGACTAGTGAAAAGCTTATATCTACTGTAGAAAATGTAAGCAGCATATCTGAGCCTCCTTTAACTAGTCGGAACTTGATTCACAAGGACTTTTATCACAAAGATTCCAGTGTATATAAATTTGTTGAAAAAGTTCACTAATCATTTATAAGGGAACAATCTTATCTACTAATCCATCAAGGTTTTTAATTGCCTAGTAGATATTTGCACAAACTCAATCAAAAAAATTTTTTAAGTGGAAAAAAATTAAATATTGATATGATTTATTTGGCATTTCTTCATTAAATGATATAAAACATGACAATATATTTAAATGCTGCAAAATGTTACGTATAATAATATTGAATAATTTTGATAATGAACTGATAATTTTTTCAAGTACCTTTAAAAAGGAACGAAATCACATGATTTTTTTTAATCAGATTCAATATAATAAGTTGAAATATTGTGATAAATCTATTATATATACTTATTTGAAATAATTTTATATCAATATAATTGTAAGTAAATAGCATTTATAATTATATAATTTTTAATTATCTAGAGTCAACACTTTATTAGCTTAATTTTTACTATAACTGAATGTAAGAATGTGCAAAATATAATAATGAAACTGGATTTTTCAACTTTTAATTTTTCTTGCCACTTTTTATTGCTTTTGTTAAAACAAATTTTTTGGATTATTTTTTCATACATTGGTGGTATTTATTAAATATTCTAATTTTTATACACTATGAACACCCAGAGTACTGCAAAGTATATAGGTCAGAATAATAGTAGTAATACAGTAATAATAGTAGAACATAATAATAGGGTCAGATAATTACACATTTAACATTGCATCACAGTCTAAATAAATTTAAAAGCCGAAAAACTAAAAAATACGCTTTTAGAGTTAGTTAATCAATCTAAGAAGTAAAAAATAATTGTTAACAAGAATAAAATGACTGACGAGAAAATGAATGTCACTGTTCTAAAAGCGTGGGGTGCCTGGAGACAACGTTATAATTTTTCACTAGTTTCATTCCGAAATGCAGAGTTAGTTTAAAATGTCATACAAAGCACCCCACGCTTTAGAACAGTGACATTCATTTTCTCGCCAGTCATTTTATTCTTATGTTAACAATTATTTTTTACTTTTTAGATTGATTAACTCTAAAAGTGTATTTTTTAGTTTTTTTTAAACTATTAATTTATTTTTTACTTTAGTCTGATTAACTCTAAAAGCATATTTTTTTTTAGTTTTTTAAACTATACTGTTTCTACTTTGTTTTCCACTTCCTGGCCGGTTATCCGCTAAGTTTACATACTTTACCCACCGCGATTTTTCGGCCAATAAGGAAGAGCGCAATTCGACATGATCGCACTCCTATGCCTTTGAGAATCCGCTCTTTTAGCCACCGAAATTTTTGGCCAATGGGAAGGCGCAATTCGACATGAAATCACTCCCTATGCCTTTGAGATCAGGCTCTTTTAGCCACCAGAAATTTTCTGACCAACCAGGGAGAGAGCGCAATTCGATCGCGGATCCAGTTGACTGACTCGCCAGTAGATGCTGGCGCCATCAGTCCCAAATCGAGCCCAAAGTGAGTTACACATACAAACATACAGGTGAAGCTAATAAAAGCGTATTAAAAAAGACAGAGATATGACTTACACAGTTTGTGTCACCATAAGAGATCTTGTGACAACAACCTTTTTGCCTAATACATCTTTGAATTTTAATTTAACCTGGGCTTTCACTTCTGTCTCACCTGCAAACTACAGATATTCAATGTAATGACACAATCCATAAATGTCAATTTCTAAAATGTTTTTCTTACCATTATATGTTAACAACAATTCACATCTTATTATTAATACTAATGACAAAAATTAACGCATAATAGACTAAACTGATAAATATACAAAATACACTTGCTTTCATTGATTGATACATAAATTTACATAGGAGAATATAAAAAAATAATTTAATATATTTGACATAAATCTGATAGGGGTATATAAAATCTTTTTCAAAATTATCTTAAACATTGTATTGAATATTTTAAAGTTAATTATATTTAACTATTTTAAAAGGTATTGATTAGATAATGAAGATATAAAGTATTCTGTGTTTTGATTTCTCAACATTAAAAATTTTTTATAAGGAATATACAAGATAAAAAATATTAATTACAAGCTATAATCATATTGAAGAATATTATCAGCAAATTTCAATTTAGCAACTATTGTCTACTTGATCTACTATTGATTCCTTATAGATTTTAAGACTTCAAAATCTTAAGAACAAACAATAACAGTTTTTTTAAATTTGCAGAATGAGATATATGAACATTAATCATTACAAAGAAAAAAAAAGAAATTTTATTTTATTTTAATAAATGAGAAAAAATACTTTTAAATATCAAGAATTCCATACAGAATTTTCTTCATTCATATAAATCTGCATTGCTGTACAATTTATACATTTAAAAAAATATCTGTAAAAATTAGCATAAGAATCTCATTCTTAATAGTCCTTTTTTTAATTATAAAAATGCTTACATGATTCTATTTATAAAAATTACAAAACCTAAAAAAATTCCCAATCTTAAATGTATACAAAAACAAGGAGCTAAATTTGTTAATGTGAAACATTGAGCCACATTCACCATCAGTTAGCATGTACATATATCAAAAGAAGAAAATCAAATCTTACAATAAAGCATGCAATAAATGAGACATAAGCCATGAATTGTATAAAATCACATTTATGTGAAACATATTTCTTATCCCCCCAAAAAACTAGAATTTGATTTCAAATAGGATATTAAGAATAAAATACTCACTTTGGGATCATGAACAAATGAGCCTCTCCACTATTTGGTGGTGGATCTCCTGTGGTTATATAACGTAGGGGGCATTCAATTAAAGTCTAAATAATGAAAAATTATAGCATAACAAATACAAAATGTAAAACATTATATATTTTGATTTATACTATGTGCTGAAACAAAACAGCAAATAATAAAAAAGAATATAAAATAATATATTAAATTCTGGGCACATTTAAAAAAAAATGCATTCAAAACATATTTACTAATTTTCTGTAAGTGAAATTGAAAACAAAACTTCATTATACAAATTAAAAGTCCACAAAAGAATTTTTCATAAATAATATTGGCCCAAATGAATCTAAAGCTAAAAAATAAAATATCTGAGAAAAATTATGAACTAATAAGAATTAGTTTCTAAGTTATAGTAAAAAGGTAAAATGCATGGTAAATATATGTATTTATTTGATGGAATGAAAAAATCATATAATTTTATTAAATATAAAGATAATATAAAAAATGGCATTCATTTCAAAATAAATATTCAAAAACTTTGTAACAGTTTTCTTTTAAAGTGTGTCATTATACTGTGAAATCATTATAAACATGGAAATTGCTACAACTATAACAAGAGTAAGAACTTGCTACTTAAATAAAGTAAATTCTTTCTATCTTGAAGAAATGGCATGCAAACTGAATGTGATTAAAAATTCATTTAAATTTTATAATTGCTGCTGTATTGTTTTTTCAAAACTTGACTAAAAGTAAATTCTATTTTAACAAAATTTCAGGATAAAATTATCGTAGCGCCATGCATTTTTGGCATATTCAGATTTCTGATGCTTAAAATTGTAACTGTTAAGCAAGCAAAAATGAAACAGAGAGGATAAAAACAGATATTGGGAATCATATAGAATGTTTAGTGAAAAAATAAAAACTTGCAAAATTTGTGCTTTTTATAGAGGAGTCAAAGTGGATCCTAAATGACAAACTGCAGTTTTTTAAAAAATAAGAACATCTCTAGAAAGCAAATTCGTATTTAAATTTAAAATAAATAAATAATACCCATCAATAATATTTTTATTTTTGACACACACAACAACAAAATATATATATATTTTTTACCAATAAATAATCTAGATTACAGATTTTACCGATTAATAATCTAGCAATTTTAAAATAAATATTTGATAAAAATGATTGAAAATAAACTAACCTAAATTTTTACTTCAAAGAATTGAGAATTCAAATCCCTTGTAATTTTAAGTGCATTAAATAAAACTGCAAATCCCTTGGCATTTAACAATGTCTTAAATCATTGTCTTATTTACTTGTGATTCTGCAATAATTTCTACAGTTCCTCTGGGAAGAAATGTTTTAAAGTGGTTTCTGTTTGTTATTCTATCTTTTAACAATAGACCACAAATCTTCCATGTTTATTAATGGCTAAGGAAGAAATGATCAAGCAAAGAACATGTTTCCATTTACACCGATAAAGCAACTAAAAATTTATATTCCTTACAGAATGCTACAAAGTAATTATTTCATTGAAATAAAAATTCTCTTTCCGAACCTAATTTAACAGTACTTTCCTCTTATTTAAAATATCTAAATAAAATATATGGTACCTCTTATCATCAATGAAAACACAATTTTCTTGTCACCCATTATGTATCTTTTCATCTAAATTACATTACAAGCATTAATTAAAATAAATTATTATTTATTATTTTTTTTTAATCATAAGGGGCTTTTTAAATCATCATTTTAAATTTACTTAATTTCTGCATATAATTTATAACTTTAATTTCTGTCCATAATTTTATTCCAATTGTTTCAATTTTCCGAAACAAATTCTAAATTTTTTTTCACTAATGAATGACTTATTTTAAATTCGTTCTACTATGATACTATTATATATTTAAAAACCTTGATGCTTTGGAGCACTAAAAAAATTATATCAGAATGAAAAGAATCCTGTATACAATGACACAAGGAGGATAAGAATTTCAAATTACTAATAAATTTTTAAGTATCTGATTTAAATTTTAACTTACTGTTTTACCACAACCATTAGGGCCCAAGATTAGAGTAAGTGGCCGGAAAAACTCGATTACTTGACGAGTATCAGGATCAAAACTCCTGATGCCAGTAATTGACATCTTTTCAATTATAGACATTATGAAAGATATAAGTGAGTATTATCTTTCATAAAAGCTCCTAAAGTGTCCTGAAAAAAATTAAACACAAAGTTATTTATTAAAAATATGTTCTAGTTATTTCATCAATTTGCATTTAACTACTACTTGTTTACTTTAAAAATTAACTAATATGTACTCTATGAGTAAGCCAACAAAACTGATTCAAAAAGAAGCTGAATACAAAGATGAGATTTATCACAGCACAACGTTATTAACCCAACTTCAGTGGAAATTATTGATATTATTTGAACAATATATTTAAATTTATATCAAATACTTCATATGGTCTTTTTTAACTACAATAAACAAATACTGAATTTAAAAAGAAAATAATAATAATGTTAGAAGATTTTAAATGCATAGATATTGTACAAATAAATATAAATACAATAAAAGGAATGGTTGTGAATTTC
>BPLQ01010979.1:0-143168 GCA_021605075.1 Caerostris darwini | reverse complement strand
TGTGCGCGCGTAGAGATCATGATTTGTATCTCCAACTGTTTTAGTTTTTGGTTGCTGAAAACTATTCTACTTATTGGCAATATTGTCACGTAGCTCCTAACTAATCAAATAAATCCAAAAAACTTCATTTTTCTTTACACAAGTTTAAAAAGTTTTCTCTCACTTAATGCATGTGACAGAATTCTTACTTACAGTTACAAGTATTAAGTACAAGCTTAATTGAAATATATTGTAATAGTTAAATTTTGATTGCATCGTAAGTATTAATTTCATGTAAAACGAATATCTATGCAATATAGGCTTTTTTTTTGTGTAAATGGCTGTACATTTAATCTTTTAATTGTATCTCCCTATTTCAATTAGTAATATTTCTTTAAAAATTGATAATTGTTGGTTAAAGATGAATTATTTCTGTCAATTTGTTCAATAAAAGTTAGTTTTACGGAAATAAAATACATACTCTGAAGCAAAATATAAAAGGATAATTAATAAATTAGCAGCTTAAAAGAGATATGAATTTTTGTTTAAGAAATTTATTAAAATTTTAAATATTTAAATGGCTGTTGTCTGTATTTATTGAATGGGGAACTATTTTTAATGTTAAAAACTTCAAATATAATTTGTATACACTGATAAGTTAAATTCATTACATGGCTATGAATTCTAATGTTTCAAAAAAAAAAAAAATTTGTCAACGTGTAATATTTAGCTTTTTTAATGTTTTATATTTATTTTATTATATATATATATTATTTATATGAGAAAACAGTGAAAGTCAATGGGCTCTTAAATTAAAGATGAGTTGCATACAAAATTTCCATGCTACAGAATTACAGAAAAGTAAAATAAATCTCTCATGTGTCAGAACAAATGATGAATTTCTTAATATGTATATATATATATTGAAAAAAATATAAATTTCATTTACAAAAAATTTTTCATTGTAAAAGTTATGATCTCTTAGAGATAATGTAAAAAAACATTATTTTAAACAAAATTTCATGCAATAGGGTAAAAAGATTTATAAATGGCAAAAAGAAATCGATAGTTTTATAAGAAAATTATTCTTGAAATAGTAGAAATTTATTGGAAACACATTAGAGTTTTCTTTAATAGATCTTTAAGTAAAAGTAAATTTAAATAAATATTAATAAAAAAATCTATATGATAATTTATCTAAATTATTTGAAGGGAACTTTTAATTATTTAAAAGAATATTAAAAGTTTTTGCACAGTCTTATAGTATTATTTTACTTATTTATGTCATTTAAATTTGCGACATAAACCTGTAAATGCAATAAAATCATCCAGAGATTTTTTTTATATTAGACTTAATTTTAATAGGTGCTTTGAGATTTATCCCCTCATAAGTTGCTTTATTTCAGTTTATTGAAATGTTATGTAAATACATAAGAACTGTGATGATGAATGATAGATAATAATAAAAACTAAAAAGCTCAAAATTCATAAATCCATGATAGTGTGTCATATGTGACAGACCTCATGTTGAACTTTGAACATGATTTTGGAAGAAAGGAAATAGCAACCAAAAGAAACAAAAATGAGCTGAAATGATTGATAGGCTAAGTCATAATTCTATAAAAATCGGAAAAAGAAGAAACTTCTTATTATACTTATTACGTATTAGACTTAACATTAGGAAAAAAATGAAGTATCCCGTTATAGAAGAGTTTGAGACTTTTCATAAAAAATGAAATATTGTTACCATCTTGGAACTTGTATTCTCAGGCAGGTCGAAAATCCAAGAAAAAGTTGTAACTTTGTATCCGAAAGCACTCTGTAATTTGTATCTTTGGTCTACATATTTTGTACATTGGAACAAAATACATTCTATGATTTTAATATTTGCTATACATCTGACATTGTAAACATGCACATATTGAAAATAGAAACTACTAGGAACATAGTATAAATGCTTGCTTTTTCTTCATTTGACTCATCAAAATGTATGTTGATTGAATTTTTTGTGTTATTTAATTATTATAACACAGATACACAATAAAACAAAATTAATTACAATTTTCTAGATGGCATATCATGATAACTTGCGAACTATACCTCTAACTGGACCTGCATCTGATTCAGAAGAGGATGGAGAAATTGAAAAAGAAACAAGTTTGAAAGATATTAGTATGAATGAAGAAGATAGAGACAGGTATGATTTATTTTAATCTACAAAAATTGTGTATTTTATATTGAGAATTGGTGTAATTTACTGACAATATTTAATATCTATGTATTGTACTATAATTTTAAAATGTCTGAGTTCCTTTATGACTTGTTTTTAAATGTAATAAAATGCATATTAAAATTTTAATAATTTTCTGTAATGCATGTAAATGATGAAAATGTTAAGTTCTCTGCTTAATGAGTAAAATTGTATGAGAAAATTATATGCGAAATTATTAATGTGATTACTAAAAATTTATAAAGATAACATCATACGTTATCCTACATTTTATGCTTATTATTATGTTAATTATATTTTTATAATTAATGTTTGTAAGTTTACATATTTACCTACAAGCATGAATTATAAATTGAATATATATTCTTTATCAGAAAGGTTCTAGAACTGATTTTTTTCTTTATCTGTGATGCTCATATACAAAAAATATTTAAAGAATAAAATATTCAAGGACATATCCATTCTGAATATATAATATTATTCCTAGTGTTTTTATGCTAATTCATTAGGTGGAAAAGTAGTGTACTCATTTTGTTGGTATATTTAATTCTAAGATTATCAAATAATGGGATAGATGCAAATTCCAATCAGAGAATTAACATTAAGTTCTGTAATAAGGATTCCGTTAAAATGACGAGATGCATCAAAAATAAGATAACATATTGCGTAGAAACCATGTCCTTAAAAATACATAACATTTTGCATGGGCAAATTCAGTGTAAGATGACCTCTTTATCAGCTGTTAACAAGAAACATTATGATCATTAGAAAGATGATCTCCAAATCCTGCTGCAAATTTGGAATTTCCAAGACATTTATTGCAAGTAGATTATGAAAATGATGTCAATGGAAGTGTAATTGAATAGAAATATGCACATATTTAATAATTACTTAATTTAATAACTTATAAGAATATAATGACCTCTTATTGTTTGATAATACAAGACCCCATACTGTTTTATCAATCTAGGAATGCAAGACCCCTAAACATTATATCTTCTATCCACATATCCCATATCCTTTTAACCTGTTACTGTGCGATATTCTTTTTTTTTTTTTTTTTTTGTGGAAAACATCATAAAGATATTGCTGTAATTAAAATAGCTGTGACAAATGTGCTGAGGAGCATTCTATATGAAATTTTCTCTGCTGGCTTCCAATGATCTCCAAAAACAATGACTGCTATGAATAGATGACGATAATAATAATAAAAAGACTTAACAATTTTTTTGAGTCACATAACAACCAAAGATCATCAGTTGACAACTTGAATAAATTGAGCTTGACTCTTTTGTAACAAAGTTTATAGTTAATATTCGAATTGTAAAGTTTATTTGTGTAATTATAAAAGTTATCTTATTTATAATAGAAATTATTTTATGTATTTTTATTTTTTATTTTAGTGACAGTTCTAAAGAAGAGGGAGATGATTCTTTGGATATTAAACCTCCACAAGCATCAATAAAATCTCGGGATACCCATCGTGATGATAGGAAAAAAAGTCGACATTCAAGAAAACATGATTGTAATTTTTTATTGCCTTTTTATAATATATTTTGGGAACTATCATAATGAATTGCAGGATTGAAAAACTAGGAAATTTATTTAAAAAATAAATATTGTTGTGTAAAATTTTGTATATATTTTTATGAGGTTATATTTGACTTAAAATCTATATATATTAATAGAGTAAACATAATATGTTGCATACTGTTAATGAACTATTAATTTTGTTTTAGGACTTTAATTTTTGCTCTAAGTGATATTATTTCTTAAATGATTATTCCTTTTAGGTAATAGTAAAAACAGGTTTGAAGTGAAACAAAATGCATTTAATACTGAATTCTGTTCATATTTTTATGCTTCACAACAACACTGTTATAATATATTTTTTAAATGTGTAATTTACTTATTTTAATCTATTACAATTTTTAGCCCGAAGAAGAGAGCATCATCGTGGACACGACAGAAATTCTCGTCGAGATGGTCGGTCATGGTCCGATTCTGGTAGAAAAGACAGCAGAGAAAGTACCGATAGTCGCATTGTACGATATAGAGATGATTCCTCTCGAGCAAAAGAGAGAGATTACCGGAAAACTGTTGATGTTCGAGATGCTTCAGATATTCGAGAAGTTCGTGATATCAGAATAAAGAAAGATCTGCGTGATTCTAGAGACAGAAATAGTGATAAAAGCAAAGATGAACGACATTTGTAAGTTATTTAAAGAATTGAATTTCAATACTTTTATTTATTTGCATAAAAACTAACATTGCTGTAGTTTTTCTTCCAGTTTGTGCATAGATATTTCTTACTGAACGCTTTAGGACTTACGTGAATATAGTGAAATTTTATAATAATTGTTAGAATTTTATGTTTACAATTTTGAGTGAACAACAAGTTTTAGTTTTAAAATATTTAGAACTTAATCCTTAATTTGTTTTTTGAAAAATACAGTAAAATATTAAATAAGTTATTTGAATTTTTAGAAACAATTTTTATCTTATTGTTAAAAATCAAAATTAAATCTTGGTTTATGATTTAATCGTTATCTTCAATTAACACACAAACAATTTTTTCTTCCGTTTTATGTGTTTTAATGTATTACAATAAAGTTCTGATTATCTAAGTTAATATAGACTAATTTCACTTCAGATAAGTAAAAAAAAAAATCCTTTGTCCTTTTAAAAAGATTTTTGCATTACTTAACAATAAAACAAATTAGAGTTAAAGTTAGAATGTACATCTCTGTTGATGTGAATTTTGTAATAATGCTCATTATCAACTGAAAGATAGTGATAGTGATAGATACCCTCCTTGATACTCCTTGATACCCTCCTTGATAGATAGTGATAGATACCCTCCTTGCATCATTGCTGAACAGCATCAGAAACTACCGAAAAATTTTCTGAAATAATTACGGTTCACATCTCTGAATCTCTTAGAATAAATATAACTATTATTAGAAGGTTTCACTCAAAACATATTTCTCTTTTATTACTGATCAAATTGCTCAATGATTTAAATTTTTTTTTTTTTTTCAATTTCAATTGTTCAATCATCATTGACAAATGAACAATATGTTAGAAAATTTTAGAATAGATTGTTGAATATGGTATAGGACAATAAATTTTGATTTATAATAACTGGCATTTTGTTTTCAATTTGCTTATTTTTTTTTATTGTAAAATGATCTGCTATTTAATTTATTAAGTTTAAATTTTCAGAGAACGATTAGAAGAGAAGAAAAAAGAATGGAGGAAAAAAAGGTTGCTTTTTATTGAAAAACAAAGAGAACAAGACAGAGAGCCTGTTATTAGATCCTGGGCTACTAGGCAAGGTAAAAAATACTTATATAGTTGTGAAGTGTATCTATCCAAATTTAGATTTTTGCTATAAAATTTTTGCTTTTTGCTTATGTATAAAATATACATAATTTGTACTAAATTGTTTATATTCAAGATTGATTAGTAAAATTTCTTTTATCAGAATGCTTTTGAGAATCTTTGAATTTGCCTGTATTTATCAGATTTGTTTTCATTTTATGATGTTAGAGAGTAGGTTCATTATGAAATATGGATTCTTGAATGTAAAAAAAGTAGAATTAGTATTTAAATTTTTTTTTTTAATAATACTTAATATAATATTTTTATCTGAGTTTTGGTGTTATTGTTGTTAGAAATCCAAGTATACATTTTCTTTTATAAATTGAATAAAGGATGTTGTGTATAATACTATAAAATTCTAAGTTTGGTATGCAAAATATAAGTTTGAGACAATTTTTTTTTTTTTTTTTTTTACAACAGTGTTGCACAGAAGTGTCCACTTCAACCCAAATCATATCATAATTTCCAATATGGGATAAGTGAGCAAGACAATCCAAACAATAAAAAGACACTTTATTGAAAAGGTAACTCCAAATACAATGGAAGCAAACACACAAATATCCATTTAACAGGTCCCTGGCTAGAAAAATCCAGACTTTAGATAAATTTGTCAAGAAGCTGTTCGCTTGTAGAATCAACTTCAGCTGAACAATTGTTGCTGGCAGCTGGCTGCCAAGCATCTTTCAAGAAGGTCCGACACATGTTCTGTGGGTATTTAAGTCCAAGGACCTTGTAGGCTAATCCATGCAATGAATACCTTCATTCTCCAAGAGTTCTGCGAGGAGAGATTGCATTGTTGTCCATAAACAGGAAATCCAAGTAGACACATGTAAGGCAATAGTACCTTGGTACTACAGCTGACACCAGTGACTGAACCTCTTTGGAAGATGTGAAGGTCAGTACAACCTACCAAGCATGATATTATCTTAAATGAGAACCCCAATAATGATGTTGTAGGGGTGATTGCATATTACTTTCTCTCTCCATACATTCAGAATCACTTGTCATACTACATTGGTTCTCATTTGTACTCATTGGTTTTTTCACTCAAGCACTCAACTCCTTTCAATGCAAATCATTGAGCAATTTGATCAGTAATAAAAGAGAAATATGTTTTGAGTGAAACCTTCTAATAATAGTTATATTTATTCTAAGAGATTCAGAGATGTGAACCGTAATTATTTCAGAAAATTTTTCGGTAGTTTCTGATGCTGTTCAGCAATGATGCAAGGAGGGTATCTATCACCAATGAGAACCAATGAGATGAGTGCTTGAGTGAGTTTCCTCAGTTTCAGAGCACTCAACTCCACTTTAGTTATTTTGTTCTCTGCAACATTGAAACCTGTGTCTCTGATGAGAAGTATTAATGGCACACATTGTACAGGTTGGCATGCAGGTAGACCACATTTATGCAGCCACCTGGTCATAGTAAAACAGACAGTAATAAATGTCCAGTAGTCTGTTATATGTGCTTTGGAATTTCTCCCACCATTTGCCGTCTATTCTTGCCTATAGGACAATATACATATATTTCATCTTCTTGGTGCTCGTGAATGATCTCAATCTCCTCTGCCACACGTCAGATGATGTCTTCTGGATTTCCTTTTGGCTATATCACACTGTAGTAGCAACTCAACATCGTTGAAGTCACTACCTGGTGCAAAAACCTTCACCAAATTACTTGGGGTCCACCTTCTGTGTGCTTTACACTCTCCTGACACTCCCTCCCTTGTCACATATACACATGCCCTATTGTATCAGTTCCAAGTCTTATCTCCTGATTGTTTTTTGTTGTTGTTGCTGCCTTTTTACCTGTTATAATATTTTCTCTGTTTCATTCTTAATTTTTTGCATATCAATGTAGTTAGAAATTATTCTATAAAATAATTAAATAAATTTCAAAAATACTAGTAATTTTAAAAAAATATTGTATAATTTTTTAAATAGTAACTATTTTATTCTATAGATAACCAGTCCAATAGGGACTTGAGAGAAAAATTGCGTGAAAAGGAAAGAATACAGCAAGAGAAAGAAAGACGGCTGGAACGTTTTCGTAGTCCTCCAAAAGAAGGGGAGGAAGGTGCTGATGACAGCATTGAAAAAGAAAAGAAGATTCTTCCTCTTGCATTTATGCGTATGTATTTTCTATATAACTGCTTATAATGAGGTAATTCTTTTAAAAGATCTTGGTTTCTATTTAAAAGCAATCTAAATTCTACTGTAGCAGATTTCATTTTGTTAAAGAAACAGTCTTGTTGATATACTGACAATTTTTTGAATGAGCAATGTTATTATATAATTACATAAATTTAAAAATTTATTTTAGCAGTTTATTGTTTAGTAATGAAAGAAAGTTTTAGTTGTATTCCATCTGAAATTTAAAAATTGAAATATAATTTCTTTTTGTAATTTTTTCAGAATTATTTTTCTTAATTCTGTTAATATTAGAAAAAACAGCAATAATTCATTAATAGCAAATAATTTGGCAGTTAATTACTAAGTGCGGTATTAGTAGTTTGTGACTTATAGTAACAAATGTATTTTTTAATATATATTTGTAATTTTTCACATGGATAATTAATTATTGCTATAAAGTTATTTTAGTTGTGGGGTATATTGATATTATTTATAAAGCCACAAAAAGAATTTCTAACAATAAAAATCTGCAATAATTTATACTTTTATAATTGTTAAATAACATTTCACAGAGTTATATAAAATTTAAAGAGAAAATATTCGACATGAGTTCATCAATGAAATTAAGTAAAAAAAATATAAATGCATTAAAATTAATATATAATTTAAAAATGCATTGCACTTTTTGTATCATAAACTGTATAGAATTTATAGCAATTTTTGTAGTAATATTTTGAATTGAAAAAATTGCTCTATATTTCAACCATTTTAAATTTTAATAGAAAAAAATTCTAGCTTTGATTGTTTTTTCTATATTTGTAGAAGAAGAGCCTATAGATTATGAGGAAGATAAGGAATTGGAAGAAGGGGAAGATACTGACCAGCAAAGTGATGAAAAGGATGATGATAATGAAAAAGATGATACTAGAAGTGATACTGAAAGCAGTGGAAGTGAAACAGAAGGTGTGTTAAATTTCTACCTTCTGATTATATAATGAAGGAAATAAGTATATTGCAAGATTACTTGTAATTAAAATTGAAACATTAAATGGTTTCATAGTAAATATTGTATTTGTTCCAAACTACTATCTAAAAATGAATAATTATAATATTAATTTTCATTTTCATAAGATTTTGGCCATTAAAAAAAACTTGTGTTTAATAATTCAAATATTTGTCAATATAGTTGATTAAGAGGCATTTAATATTTTCAAATTTAGAGGATACTATTTTATGAGATATATGCAATTTGTGAGCATTTTGCTTTTATTAAAATTAATAAAATAAAGGCCAAATTTTTTTTTTTTTTTTTTTTTTTTTTTGTCCATTTAAATCCTAAGCTTTTTTATTATAAAGTAACTCTATTTTATATGTGAGAAACAAGTAATATTTTTGTCAATTATTCATTGTTATTTTTTGAAATATTATAGCCTCTAGTCATTCTAAAGAAGAGTTGGAAGAAGAAGAATTAGAAGTGGAGGAGGAAGATGAGGAAGACTTAGAGGAAATGGTTGTTGCTGCTACTGGACAAGAATCTTCTGGTAA
Source organism: Caerostris darwini (assembly GCA_021605075.1). Lineage (NCBI taxonomy): Eukaryota > Metazoa > Arthropoda > Arachnida > Araneae > Araneidae > Caerostris > Caerostris darwini. The sequence goes on along the minus strand of BPLQ01010979.1, from coordinate 133,894 downwards.
AAATTATTTCAAATGTTCTTAATTTTTTAATATTAAAAAATACTTGTTTTGATTTTTTTTAAAGTCTTTAATCAATTTTATAGCATGACCAAGGGTGATTGTGTTCCAAAGATTTAAACTTATTGCATATTACAAAATTTTCGTGATGTTAATTTATACATTTTGAAAGTCTATATGAAATTGTTTATTTCTTCATCTCTGAAATAAATATGCTTAAAAGTTTTATATCATCCATGTAGGTAATCGTAAAATACAACACATTATGTTTTCAGACAAATTTTATGTTGCAATTCTGCTGGAATGATCTAATTCGTGTCATGGGTAGATTCTGAAAATTTGACATAATTCAGAAAATTTCAGTGGTATCGAATATCATGCCGAACATAACAAAGTTAGATATTTAATTTGGTTCAATTGTACTAACTATTTGTTTTTAATTTGAACAACTATTTTAAAGTTTGGCATTTTGTTTATATGTGATTGAAAAACAGTTTTTAATTGTTAGAGAATATCAATAATAAAAAATTTGATTAATTTTCTTTTCACATTGTTTTGAGGGCAATAGAGAAATGAATCTTAAGTTTTTGAATACATTTAGTGGGTTAAATTAAAAACTAAATTTGTTTTCTGAAATATATAATTATGAGAAGTTACTTTTAAAATGGGACTCAAATCTTTAATAGATTTTTGCCATCAGAAATAGTTTTAACTTTCTTTGTATTTCAATTTAATTTAATCAAATAGAACTCAAATAGAAATAGAACTCAAAAGGAGTTAATTATTAAAAATTATATTTAAATCAGATATAATATGAAGCAATATCCTGTTTTGAATATATCATTTTATACTGTGTTTAAATGCTTATTATTGCATTATCATAATTGCAAGAAATGATTATTTTAAACATTATTGTAATGCTTGTTAAAATTATCCTGCATTATTATTTACTTATGTTAGTCAGCGAATGCCATTCATATATCATAAAAACTTCATTTTCTCGTGCTTTCTATAATTTTTGTAATGTTTTTTTGGCATTCATTTAATATAAAAAATATTCCGTATTTATAAATTTTTTATAGAAATTTGAAATTAAAATTAAAAATGATATGTATTTACAAATGTATAGATAATTATATTTAATGTATGTATAAATTAATAATAATTTTATTTAATTTTTAAAAAATATATATATTTATAGAGGAAGAAGTAGAAGAAGAAAAAAAGGAAACTAAGGTTGAAGTTGAAGCTTCTCCTGCAGCTAAAGAAGCTGAAACTCCACCTGTGGTGACACTTCCTGCTTACCTGCCAGCTATTCAAGGTTGTCGAAGTGTTGAAGAATTTCATTGTCTGAATAGAATAGAGGAAGGAACTTATGGTGTTGTGTATAGAGCAAAAGACAAAAGAACTGGTAAAAATGAATTCATAATCCATTTCAAGTTTTTCCCTTGCTGATATCTTTCTTTGCTTGCTAAATATTCATTTAACCAAAAAAAGTCTCTTTTAAGTGGTGTATTAAGAAGGAATTATAATTAATATGTAATCCTTCCAAAATTATAATTCTTTTAAAAAAATTACAATTAAAGATGGAGTTTATTTTTTAACTTGTATTTTTTTAATTCAGATATATCAATGCACAAAATTATTTCTTAATTATAAGGTTAATTGTTTGAGTTTTTGTAAAATATATTTAACAAATTCTTAACATATAAGACGTGTTAAAAAAAACATAACCTAAATGTATTATCATATAATTATTTGAAAAATTATGTTCTTAATTTGTAAATTTCAAGAAGGAAAGAGCAGTTAATAAAATCATTTGAATCATATTATTTATAGATAATTAGGATTTTTAAAAAAGAATAACAGTATTTAGTTCAAAAATATAAGTATTAGTTGCTGTATTATAATTTTTTTTTCCTGTGTAGTTTTTTATTCTATTTTATTGTTGAGAAAAAAATTATAAATTTTATTTTTTTTAATAAAGTCTAAATTTTTTTTCATTAAACCAAGATTTTTAAAGCCAAGCAGAAATAAAGCCATTTTATAATTATAAAAAAAATTCATTGCTGTAAATTTGTAACATAATGGGGGGAAAAAACCAGTTTGTTAGGGATACCAGTCAGATATATACAGCATAAAACAATTTTTAAAGAAAAAAATGTAATATTGTAGATTACACATATATATATATAATCCACAATATTGTGTAATTTTAAATCTTAGAAATTAAAATTATTTTTATTGTAATAAAAATCCCCTTCCTATTTTGCTGCTCTGTTTGAATTTATCCAACTTATTTGCTTGATAATTTTTCACACAATCTGTGGTCAAACTATTTCAATATGACTGTCTGCTATCTTCAATATGTAACAACTTCCTTAGGAACAGTGTGCTCTTATTCTGCCTTTGGATTGTATTCACTGATTCATTCAAACATTGCAATGAATCAAAGTTGCCTACATTGTAATCTCCTTCCAAAGTTACTTCTATCTCAGCTTTGTTATATAATAGTTCATATTATTGCTTATAATAAATAAATAATATATACTGTATCAGTTTATTTGATATGGTTGAAATTTTAATTTCATATTTGTGTTGCACACAACTGTATATGAAAACAAAACAAACATAATTGTGTCTTTGATAGTGTTTTAATTTATGTATATTAATGAATGGTTTATCAAGACATATTTTAGTGTTGTGTATTCATATGTTTCTTGATATTAAAATAAATCATAAATATTTATACATTCAAAAAGAAAAAGAAAAGAGGGGGTTAAACATTATTTTTTAGAAATTATATAAGTTTGACTAGTATTCTTTAAAATTATCATTATTGACATTTCCTGTATATAAAATGAGATATTTTTTAAGATTAAAAAAATAATAATTTTAAGTTGAAAATGTCCTTCTACATATTAATGTTTAATTATGACTTTTATCATCATCATTGACGCAACAGCCCAGTGTGGACCAAGGCCGTCTACCTACTGGTAGACTTCAATTATGATTTTAGTAAAGATATATTTGCTAGAAATTTTAACATTTTTCTTTCAGATGAAATAGTGGCCTTAAAACGTCTGAAAATGGAAAAAGAAAAAGAGGGATTCCCAATTACATCATTAAGAGAAATAAATACATTATTAAAAGCACAGCATCCAAATATTGTCACAGTGAGGGTAAGTCTTTATTTTTTTTTAATCTTAACGATTCTTTAATTATTACTTTTTAATGAATAATTTTACAATAATACAAATTAATAGTATTAAATAATGTTACTACAAAACTAACTATCAATATAAATCACCTTGATGTCTTTTATTATGACGCACATTTTATTTTTTGTAAAATTAGTTATTGAAGAACTTATTGGGTAAATGAAAATTATTTTAAGAATGTGCCTGTTAATGTTGTAATATTATGAACACCTTATATCTCATATAAGCTATTCTCGCTTTATTGCATATTTATATATTTAGTTTTTCTAACCAACTGTATATGCAATATAATTTCATTCTGTATTTTTAATAAAGTTCTAAATGTATATTATTAAAATTGTTATTATTTTTCTAATTTAGGAAATTGTTGTTGGAAGCAACATGGACAAAATTTATATAGTCATGGATTATGTTGAGCATGATTTAAAAAGCTTAATGGAAACAATGAAGCAACCTTTTTTAGTTGGCAAGTTATCTATTTCTTATTTTCATAAGATAAATGCATGACTAACTTTAAAAATAAATGCTTAGTTTATCTTTTTGTGATTAAAGGTAATGTACTATTCCTTTTTCTTAGGGGAAGTGAAAACATTAATGCTTCAATTATTATCTGCTGTAGCACATTTGCATGATAATTGGATACTTCATAGAGACTTGAAGACTTCAAACTTGTTATTGAGTCACAAAGGTGTTTTAAAGGTGATTTGGTTTTCATTATTTTGTCTTTCAAATGTACCAAAAAATTTAATATTCAGCATTTATCTCAGAATTATAGAATTTATATAGTTTTTTTTAAAAATAAACATGATTTGCAATTGCTATAAATAGTTTAATTATACTGTAATTTATTACTATAATTACTTTTCTCTATGAATTAGAATTGTGATTTAATTATTTCAATTTCGGATTTTTGAACCTTGACAATTTAGAAAGGACTTGTAAAAGTCACAGATAACTAACCATTATGTTATTAATCATCTGACAGGCGATCAATTAGACATATGGGCTAGAGTTAGTGGTATTTTCTTTTGTAACTACTGCCTATCTTTGATGCAGTGTTTCAAAGAAACTCAGTAGTTTCTATTTGTTGTAATATTACCATTAAAAAAAATTGAATTTCTATTCATTTTAGGTTGGTGACTTTGGTTTGGCTCGAGAGTATGGTTCTCCCTTAAAACCTTATACTCCTGTTGTAGTAACTCTGTGGTACAGGGCTCCCGAATTACTACTTAATGCAAAGGTAAAACACTTCTTTTGTCCTTGAATTATTTTTAAAAATAAATTTGTATTAACAATGCTCTCTAGTAAAAATAGAGGAAAAGTTGTCTAAAGAGTAATTAATTTTAATTAATAAAAAACATTTCAGTAGTTATTTTAGGAATAAAAGTTTGTAATATTTTTCCTGAAACTAATTAAAAAAAAAAATATATATATATTTTTGATAATTGATTAACATTATATGTTTTATTTTTGGTTAAAAAAAGTTTCTGCTTTTGGTCTCTTTTATGTTTTGAAATGAGTGCTTATTAGTCTATTTCTATTATAAATATTTTATGAAAATTGTAAATTGTTTTCAAAATATATTTCTATCTAGTACATTATTTGATTTTTTTTAAAAAATAAAGCTATTATGATCTATCTACTTGTAGAAAATAAAGATTACACTTTACCTTTCATTAGAAATATATATCAAATTAAGAATTTATTTTTGTATCATTTTGCATTAGTGGAAAGAAATATTTGTTTGTAGTTGTACATAAAAATATCTTATTTATACTATTTGTCTACATTATAAAATCTCTTTTCTAGCAATATTCAACACCCATCGATATGTGGTCAGTTGGATGTATATTTGGAGAATTGCTTACAATGAAACCTCTTTTCCCCGGGAAATCAGAAGTAGATCAGTTGAAGAAAATCTATTATGTAAGATATGTTTTAAATGCAATGGGCTTTAAAAAAAAATTCAACTAGAATTTATATTAATTGCTATATTTTAGTTTAAATTACTTATATAGAATTTAATGTAATTAATAATTGCTACTACATTTTTTACATATTGCCAACAGATTTCTAAGATTTAAATTACAAGTAGAAAAAAAATTGAATGCCAATTTAATGTTAGAGATGAGTGTCATTGTAATATTGGCATTTTCTTATGTAGCGACTAATTATTGGTGATTATTAAACCCAATTGATGTGAATAACATTTGTATCAATGATTGATCCAAGTAATTTATTGGTTTAATAATATATAGTTTTATGAAATTACATATAATAATTAAAATTTATTAGGGGAGATATGTGTTTTCTTCTAATTTAATAATATATATATTTTTTTTTAGGATCTAGGCTCACCGAGTGATAAAATTTGGCAAGGTTACAGTGATTTACCTATGGTAAAAAAACTTAATTTACCAGATTATCCTTACAATAAAATTAGAAGTCGTTTTGGACATAATTTTACTGATTTAGGTTTCGATCTTCTTAATAGGTGGGTATACCTTATTATTTTCATTAATTATTGGAATAAAAACATAAGCAGAATATTTCTTGAAAATGCTTATTTATTTAAATGATGTAAATTATTAGAATTTTTCTGTTTAAATAACTGTACTTTTTATGAGATAAAAAAATAATACATTTATAGTTTCATAATTATTTTAAGTAAATGGTAAACGAATTATGAACAGTCATGAGTTTAAAGATAATAGCTTTCCTTTAATGTTTGGAGAATAACATATAAAAACGTGATATTTAATTATCACTAATGAATAATTTTTTTCCCTTAAGGTTTTTGACTTATTGTCCTAGTAAGAGAATCACAGCCGAAGAAGCAAAATCACATGAGTTTTTCACTGAAAAACCCAAGCCTGTTTCACCTAATATGTTTCCTACGTGGCCTGCTAAGAGTGAACAAGGCCATAGAAAAGCACAAAGTCCAAAACCACCTTCTGGTGGCAAACAGTATGCTAGACAAATGGTAAGTACTATTTATTTCTATCATTAAATACATAAATAATTGTTTTGAAGTATATATGTATTTTTAGTATTAATATGTTATATATTTTTAATAGGGAGAAGCAGATGATGAGGGTTTGATGACTGGTGTTGGTTTCCATATGGCTGGAGCACAAGAAGGACATTCAGCTAAAGGAGTTGGATTTAGCTTAAAGTTCTAATGTAAATTTTTGTGAACAATGTAATTTATATTATCTTCTGTACATAGTATTAAAAAAATATATAATCACTTATTGAAAATTTACCTTTATAAATGTAATTTTTTATAACATTTGTATTTTGTTCAAGGAAGACTTCAGGTATCTTGGATGTGCATCTTGTGTGCATGTACTTCAGCTATTTTTTTGTGGTACTTTTAATGTAACCTATAAAGAGTAAAATTAATGTTTATTAATAAGTACAAATTTGCAATGTAAAAATAATTCCCACTCTACTATTAGTGATTAAAATGGTTAGCCTTTAAAAAGTTATTACAATAGATATATATTTTAAATTGCTTTCGACTATTATATAAAAATAATTATTTTAAGTAGATCCATCGGAAATAATTAAAGCTTCATTTAAATATTGGCACATTATTTATAAAAAATGTTCTGCTTTTAATGAATTATTTACCGTTTTAATTTCACTGTATGCTTGTAATCCGTATTCTCCTAATTCTCTTCCTATCCCCGACATCTTGAATCCACCAAAAGGAGCTTGAGGAGAAAATACATCATAGCAGTTTATCCTGAAAGAAAGCATTTTTTTTTGGTTTAATTTCGGCATGATATTTTATAATTTTTAGTTTCATGATGCTGACACACTTTTACAAAACAATCTCGCTTACCATACAGTTCCTGCTCTAAGACCACTCGAGAAGTACATGGCTTTATCAATATCATGAGTGAAGATACTTGCAGCTAAACCGTACATTGTTTTATTAGCTCTCTCCAATAACTCATCTACTGTTTTAAACTTTAAAATCTGCATAACTGGACCAAAAATCTAAAAATAAATTTAAACAATTTTGTTTTAAGTGAAGGACAATTTTACAAAAAAATAATGTTTTTTGTAATAAAAACAAAATTTACTTCTTCATTTGCAATTCTCATGTTATCTTGAACATCAGCAAATACTGTAGGAGCTACAAAATAACCTTTATCTCCTTCTCTGCTACCGCCACACAGCATTTTAGCTCCTTGATCTTGACCACTTTTAATTAAACCTAGTATTTTGTTCATTTGAGTTTCATCAATCTACAGTTTTATAAAAAAAAAAACCATAGAATATTTTTAATGTATTATATTACATGTTGCTGAAATGAAAATAAAAAGTATGATTATTGAAATGGCAATTTAGATTGTTACTTTTTTTTTTCTAAAACAAAAATGCACAATATCATGAAGTAATGAAGGGAAGGGAGGCATACTATTGTAATAATTTATATTAAAATATTTCAAGAAATAAAGACATTTTTAAAAATACCTGTGGTCCTTGCTGTGTGGTGGATTCAAATGGATTTCCAAGTTTTCTGCTTTTAGCATTCTCGACACTTTTTTCAACAAATTTGTCGTAGATATCTTCCTCAACAAATATTCTGGTGCCAGCACAACAACACTGTCCTTGGTTGAAGAATAAACCAAAGTGTGATGTCTGTATTGCATGATCCACTAAAGACAAACATTTATATTGAATTGGGCAAAATATATATAAAAAGAATTTATTCAAATTATTTCTTTAATGTTTACAAATGAACAAAATTGCAAAATATACATGCATTATTTCTTTTACAAATGTTTTGATTATATATATTTTTTGAACTTGTCTATAAGTAAGGTAAAAATGAATTTCTCAAATATTAATGTAAACATTTTTCCCAAGATACATTTTTCTTTCCAACAAAATACCTGTTATGGAAATTTCAGATTTGCAATCTTTGAAAGGAAATTATCATGAATAAGCATCACTTTAAGATTATGATGAAAGTATTTATAATTCATTTCCTTAAAAAACTGAATAATGGGATAGTTCAGACAAAGATAATATCATAATAGCTGACATGACATAAATTTAAAATCTAAATTAATAATAATAAATCAAAATTCACATTTAAATATAATAAACTGAATACATATTTCATCAATGCATACTGAAATTTTCTAATGATTCAGCATTATTCATATGAATATGCAACAATATTCATAATATCATTCTGAAGTAATATTACAAATAAATCAATATACTTACAGTCTGCATCTTTAAAAACTATATTTGGGCTTTTTCCACCAAGTTCCAGAGTAACTCTTTTTAAATTTGATTTTGCAGCAGCTTCCATGACAATTTGTCCAACCTGATAAAAAAAATATATTTTATGGCACATTTAAATAAATCACTGATATTCTTCAATACACAAAAAAAAATATCGATTTTTTTTCTTTCAAATTTTGGCCTTAAAATTCTGCTTCATTACATAAACTTAACTGGCATACTTATCTGTACTGGGAGTGAGAAAGAACATTTTCAAAGATTCGTTAAAAAAAATGATGTTAATTTTGAGCTAAATATACCCAAATATGGCAAAATGATTGAAATGACATAAATATTAAAATTATTTGATATTAACAGGATTTTGATTAGATATTTAATAAGAGCAGATCAATTTTTTAACTCATCCTGAATTAAAAATATAAATTCATACATAAGACACTTTTTAAAAGAAAGAATGCATAAGTTGATTGAAATTTTAATTTTCAGTGATATTAAATTATTTAAAATCTATGTTTATTAATATGCTAGTTGAAAAGGGGGGAGGGAAGTCAACCCTTTTTTTTCTGGTGTCAACAAACAGTTAATCTCTTTAAAATTTTTTATTTAACACTACATTCATACTATATGGATTTTTGGTTCAGCTTACTGAAACAAACAAACAGACCAATGTATACAAAAAGGATATTGATCCATTACGGAATTAACTATTTTTTATATATAAATAAATAGTGGCCCATTCTTGATTTTTAAAAACTGAATGAATTGGCAAAATATTACCAGTTGTTCTATGATTATCTGCTTTTCAATCAATTTACCTAAAATGTAATATTTTTAATTTTTGTTGAACAGTCTTATTTTTGTTTCTTAAAAATGTCGAACACAGTAACTCCAAAAACGAAATATATATTAAATATATCACTTATTAGAGTGCAATAACCTTACCTCAGTAGAACCTGTGAAAGCTAATTTATCAACTCCCTTGTGGTATGCAATAGCTCCTCCAGCAGAAGGACCAAAACCAGGAACAATATTCACAACTCCGGGAGGAAATCCAGCTTCTTTTATTAATTGTCCTACATACAGAGCAGTCAAAGGTGTTTGTTCGGCCGGCTTGAGAACAATTGTATTTCCAGCAGCAAGAGCAGGAGCTAATTTCCATGCTTGCATCAGTAATGGAAAATTCCACTGTTTTTAAATATAAATTAACATTTGATAAATCATAATGAAGAATAATTTTATGCATATATTTTTGACTATTATGGAGAATCTTAGTAAAAAAAGTATAAAAGAATATTAATGAAATATTTTCATGTTAAACTTATTTTCAAATTACAATAACTCTCTTTAATTTGGCATTCGATAGGTTAGCACATTTTATAATCCCAATCCAATCGAAACTTCACTTTTATCCTTTTCATATGGATTTGTGGGTTTGTAGATGTTGACAGTCAGATGGCGACACATCCTGGTTGCATTTTCATTAAACATGTACACACTTAATATGCACATATACATTAAATATGGACACATTTTAATCATTTAAAATTTTTATTTAGAATGCTTTATTTTTTATATCTCTCATAAAACTAACTGCTGGCTAATCCGGCATAACTAAAATCCTGAACATGGCAGATAAAAGAGATATTTTTTCTTAATATTAATATATTTATATTATTTCATTTTATACATTGCCGATATAAATTAAGTTCAAATTTTTTTAATTATTTAAATCATAAGATAAAAAATTTTAAAATTATTACTGAAAATTCAAGATTCACCATATATTCAGCCATCTTTTAGTATAAGCAAGTAGAAAGATACACAGTTTTGAGGCAGTTGTTCTTTTTAAATAGTGAAGTGTTATAAATATAATATAAACCACAGAGAAATATTAAGTAGCAAAAGTTTATTTTAAATAATTTTGAAAATATACAGAATTTTCTTTATTTTTCACATATAATTTAAATTAAAATTTTTCATTTCATGAAGTTAAATATAATGCCAGAGATTATTTAATTAAAATGCATTACCAAAAGAATCTAATACAACTAACTACTGATATTAGTGGAGTTTTATTCTACAAAACAATTCTAATTATATAAAACTATAGTAAAAAGTGCTGAATATGATAAAACTAACAGTATTATGTAAATCTAATAACACAACCACTACATCAAAATATAAAAAGATGTCCTCAAAATAGTTTTTCATAATTTATAATCAGTGTTACTTACTGGGATAACTTGCCCACACACACCAATCGGCTCGTGTCTAGTATAAGAAAAATAGTTCCCATCAACTTGCAAAGTTTTGCCATAAATCTTATCAGAAAATCCAGCATAATACCTATGAAATTAAAAGTAAAAAATAACAATGTAAATAATTAAATATTATTAGTTTTCTGTAATAGTATTGAATTAAACAGTATGTGAATTATATATTTTGTGAAATTATAAAAATTATTAATAAATTGAGGTTTGGTTTAATTTGTCAATCTACGATCATCTTTTGCACAGTCTAGGCTAATTAGACTACTACTACGCCATACCACATCACTGTGTCTAGAGCTGAGTTGCCTCTTTACAGTTTGGTTGGGCTCTGTGATGCTCTACAGTCATATGAGACCGGGACCTACAGCTTAAAGTGGATTCTGAACCACAACAAACATCCATAGCAACACCGGGACTCGAACCCGATACCTATGGTACCGAGAACCAAAGCACTAGCCACTCGTTCCTCAAGCCCTCTAGGCTAATTAGACTGGAACCTAAAGTTTAAAGTGGATTCACCACTAACAAAAATCCATGTCACCGCCAGGATTAGAATCTGAAGCCTATGATACCAAAGGCCAGAGAGCTAGCCAATTGATCACCAGGCCACTAAATAAATTGAAGATATTTACGATGGTTAAATTAGATTAAGTAATTAAAATACATCAATAAAATAGTTTTTTCAACTTTTAATCAAATAAAAATATATTTATATATACCTCACAAAAGAAATATGAAATAGCCATATGTACATATACTAATTATATGTACGCATACTAATATGTACATTACTACTTTATAACCATATGTATATAAAAAAAGTAAAGTACATATATTTTTAAGAGATTAAATTTGTTTATTCATTGAAGTCATATTCATTTAAAAACAAATAATGTTTGTTTGGCAAGACAGTTTGCTAAAGATGATCATGTCACAATACTGATTTAGATCTATATAATTAATTACAATGATTAATGGTTTAATTTTCATATGCCTAACAAAATTTAAGAAACATCTATTTCATTAAAACTTTAAAATAATCAACACTTCTGATTTTACAGGCCTATTACATTGTAAGTAAATGTTAAAAAGTATTAAAATCTTTGTCGGAAGCTTTATTTATTAAACATTTATGTTAGTTATATTGACAATTGAAATTTAAAATTTATAGAAGTTAAATTTACTTAATACTGCAAGAAATTATTTTTATACTATATCATAAATTTTTAATCAAAATATTTATTAATAAAATTTATACATTTCTTTGAAATTAAAGTTACCTGTAAACTTTAACAACCAGATCAAGATCAATATTAAATGAATCAGAATAAGGCTTCCCATTATCCAATGTTTCCAAACTCTACAAAGATAGAAATAAATATTGAAGAATAATATTTTTTTAATAAATTTATTGTTAAAAACTGTTTTAAATAGCAGGTGGTTATTAAAATTTCTATAACTTTAAATTGAGAGTAAGACAGAATTATATGCTTAAATTATTTAGAAATTAATGAAAAATCTATCAATAGATATATATTAGCTCTGTATCTTGTCCCAGTTAAAGAGCTTCAATTTAAAATACTTTCACTTACATACAACAATTCAGTATTTAAAACAATTGTACCTTATTTTATATCATCATAAACACTTTCATATAATCCTAGATGAATAATACTAAAATATTTCAGCAGAAATTTAATATACAAATTACTCCTTTCCTCACAAAGTATTCCCATTGAATTCTCTTAAAAATTCAGCATTTAAAATGTTTGATAAAATTTTCAGTATATCTGCAAAAAATGATAATTTATATATTATTTAAATGGCATATTAATGCATATATTTAATAGACAGAGCTGATATATTATTAATCTTTATAACTTACTAATTGTATGGTTATTATTTATATTTTGCATCAATGCTAAAATATTGTATGAACATAATGCAAATTTAAAGACATTAAGGATATGCAATCATGCTTGTATGAAATTATGCTATCACTAATTATAACATAAAAATATTGATTTGAAATTCAATATTCTAATGTTAACTGAAATACAAAAATCATACAGCAAGATAAACTCTATCTCTCTCAATTAGATCGGCAAGGCGATTTAAGAGTCTGCCTCTTTCAGAAGCATCAAGTCTCCTCCATGGCGATCCAAATTGAAATGCTTGTTGTGCAGCTTTCACTGCTTTATCGACATCCTCCTAAAAATGAAACAAAATATATTTCTGAATTTAAAAGTGTCCATTTTATATATAATAAATTTGGGTGCTTACGTATTAACGCCACCGCAGCTATAGATTTGATGGTTTTTAAGTGGCGCCAATCTACACTTAAAACTTTTGCGACAAATCATAAAATATATAAAACACTTTATTTAAAAACAAAGTAGTCAATCGGTTTTCGGTGAAAAATGGGCTGATATAGAGTTTAGCATAGATTCAAAACAGTCTCTATTTTGGTGCATTGGCAGCTCTTTATTGGCGCATTAGCGCAACTTCTGCTGCAGTGGCGTTAATATGTAAGTACCTAAATTTGTTATCATTCAAAACCGATAAAAAACTGTACACAGATTTTGATTATTAATTATGCTATTGTGCATTTGAAAGAAAGCAACACAATATCCACTTTATTTAACATTTTAAAGAAAGGTAAAAAATAAATAAATAAATAAAAACAAAAATAAATACATAAATAAAAATTTTTTATTATTTTCTTTAATTATTAAGAATAAGTATCATCAAATCTAATAACTATACCTACTATGAGCATGACACTTTAATAATAAAGAAACCGTAAGTAATGATATTAACAATATTCACATAGGATTAAAAAATTTTTTAAAAGCATGACATGATGGAGAAATAAATCATTCAAATGCACATGTTAAAAAAATATTACAGTGATATCTTACATTACAGATTGACAATATTTATAACTTTTTAAAAATAATTCTATATCAAATAATCTATCTAAGAAGCTTTTAACAAATGAATGAGAAAAAATATGAAGAAACATTAACCACAAAAAAGTACTCCACTATTGCCATACATTTATCTATCATCATTTTATAACTAAATAAATACATAATGTAAGTTTAAACAATTAATGCATAATCTTTCTAATTAACAATTAATATATTTTTCCTAATATTTACTAATATCATGTTCATTAAATCTAGGATACATTAGTAAAATTTAAAAAAAAAAAAAAAAATGTTATACATTAATAATGTTACCATAATATTATATATAAACACATGATGGTAAAGTTACATTCTGTTAACTTCAAAATAATGTTAATATTAAAACATACAATTCAATGATTTATCAATGATTTTAACATTTTCATAACTTACAGCACTTCCTTCTTGCACATGAGTAATTGTTTCACCAGTAGCAGGATTAAGAGTTGGGAATGATTTCCCAGATATGGATTTTTGCCATTCATTATTGATGAAAAGCTGAAATACAAAATACCATTTTAATATTAAATATAATTATAAATCAAACAAAAATTAAATTAGATACCAATAAAGGATATTAAATTTATAACACACACACATATATATAATGCCTGTATGTATAATTTTGATATTATTTATTATTACAACAAATAGCAAGATATATTTGTTGATAATATAAAAACCTGATGGTTTTTTTTAATAACAATATATTTTTTATAATTATATTATTCCACTTCTTTCAAAATTAAACTCTTTTAAAATTGTTAGTATTTTTTAAACTTTCAGTATAAGAAAGTTAATAATGTTTTAACATATTAATGAGTAAAAATGAAATGTCTTAATTTATATAAATTATGTCTAACAGAAGTGAATTTTTTCTAAATGAAATATTTTATTGTTATATATTTGAGAAAATAAAGTTTTAAAATAAACCAATGTTTTGTTTTCTGAAAGAATAACAATTACTTCAATATCTCTTATTTCCAATAACATTTAAATTTTGTTTTTTGCCCTCAGGAAATAAGAATCTCAAAGTTCTTTCAAAGTTTCTCAACCATGTTTGGGAAAAGAAAAAGAAATAAGTGATCTTAAAAAAATCGCATTAAAAAAATTTAGTGTCTTTAATACATAAATGTATAATATTCATTTTTCAATGCAGTATAAATTTATTTTGCAAATTAAATTTTTTTTTTCAAGTAGAATATGAATTAATGTCGATTTGAATAAAAGAAAATAGATGATTTTACAGATAGAATTAATTTATTATATGTATGGGTGTTTATAATTATTATTAATGTGATAATTTAACATAAGCCTGGACATGAAAAGGAAAGTCATTAAAATATTAACTTGATAACTAATTAATTCCTAAGCAATAATATTGTAATACATCATTGATTATAAATCGCGCTGACTAACAGAAGCGTAAAAATACTCGAAAACAATTAATTTGAAGTATTTTTAAAGAAATATTTTTGTTTTATTTAAATTACGATCATATTTGTGTTTGCCATAATCATTTATATTTTTATGCATGTGCGTATTTTATATTTTTCTGAATTTCAGCAATATAATTATATCATACACATGTGCCTTACAAAGAATTAGAAAAATAAGTTTCACCTTGGTATAACGAATATCAGGTTGAGTTATCGGATTAGAGGCAGAAGCCGAATAACAACATTTGGCAACCAGAAATTGTTTTTTAATAACTCTACTGAGCACACTGTACCTTAACATTTTAAAGATTGAAAAAGAATTGTTTAACTGAAAATATTTTCACGATAAAATGAAATTTTGTGTTAATATTCTAGTAAAATGTGTTTCTCATTATAATATCTTTATAAGATTCGAACTATTCACTGATACGCCGTGTTTTTCAAAATTCTGACAGATAATAAAACCTCGTGATAGGAAATGTGGATTTAGTTCTAAATGGCAATTGATTGGAGCCAGATTAAAAACAATTCTTACATATAATTGAAAATTGTGATTAACTAATTTGTAAATAGCTAATATGTAATTTTCTAATTTTAGATTGTAAAGAAATTGTTTCGGAATGTGAGAATTTTATAATATTGAATATAAGTAATGTGCTGTGAGGGCAGAATGTACACTGTTTGACATTTGCTAGGGAACGGAAACATGCTTAAGAATAATTTATTATAAAAATTAACTAAAGAAAAATTAACTGAATTTTATTTTAAAACGTAGTATTATCTTTAAAAAAAAAAAAAAAAAAAAAAAAAAAAAACCCGAAAGATCTGATGCAAAAGAAAGTGTTTAACAATCATTTTCAACGATTAATATTAAGAATTAAAATAATTATTAGATTAATTATTAAAATAATTATGTAGCAGGCAAACAATAAGGGTAGGAAATGACCGATTGAACGATGTTTTCGGTCACTTCGGATAATTTTATTTTTCGATTGAATCGTGATTGCAGGACCAAAAGAATTTGTTGTAAATACTTATACCTTTTTATTCATTCTGTTATTTTTTTTTTGTTTGTTTGTTTTCTTAGATAAATCTTTGAATCAGTATAAAATTGCTGCATACTTCGACTAATACTTTAATTAATGAGAGGTGATTTGAATGTAAAATTTTTATTATTATAGGGGAGAAGAATTCAGTTCTATTCTATTTAACAATGCTAAAAAAAAATACATATAAATATTTTTTAACAAGAATGAAAAAATATATGTGTTTATATATATATATATATATATACATATAATTTGCTGTCACAGTGGAAGGACAATCTCTTACTCCGAATATAAAATGAAACAAAATATTTATCCAGGTAATATATACTACAGGGAACCAAGCTGATAAGTGGGTGAGTAGTCCTAATGGCTTCATCTTTTCTACGCGTAATATTTCGTTTCTTTTATACACATTATTCCTTTTCTACAATGTGTATATAGACTTACATGTATCAGGCATATATGTTAAAGCATGCATATCTACTTGAAAAATGAATGGATAAATTGTACTTTACTTTTTACTGTAGTAAACATCTTTATAAATTAGCAGCATTCTTTCCAATTCTAATCAATAATTATGAAAAAAAAAATTTTTTTTTCCATCAAAATACAATTATTAGTAGATGCATATTATTACTAAAATAATTATGGACTTCATTGGATTTAAATCCTTCAACTAGTTAATCCCTACCAGTAACCCTTAAAAACCATCCCAGAAGGCAATGTCCTTCTCCTTCATCAACCGTCAGTGGGCAGTTCATGTTATGCATAAGTCGAATTCGCGGTCCCCCAATGTTGAAAAACAAACAAATGATTATTTCTGCCAAGGCGATTTTAATAAATTTTAAGCTCTTCAATATAACATTTACATTTACAACAAATTACAGATGCCGGAAAAGTTTATATGCTCAAATGCTACAGATTTTAGTAACTACAATATAAGTTACATTTTAATAATCATATGAATGTGTAATTTTTAATGAAATAGACATAATATAAATTAGAAATCATAAGAAAGTCATCAAATTGTACTTGAAAATAACCGACTTTCTGTGAAAATTACTTTGGATAAGACTAGTTTTTTTGAAATTCAAAATTTTTTTTTCCAAATGTCGCATTAAAATAAATAATAGCAAAGACCTATATATTTGTTTCCTTTGATTATAATTTGGCCCATTTTATATCTTAAAGGTAAACTATCAATTTCATAATTCAGTTGTTTATGATCGATTATCATTTTTAGATTTGTTAATGATCACTTGAGACAGGAGCATCTAAAAAATACTGTGGGACCTTAAATTATATAAAGAAGGCTTACTTTTTTATTATTTATGCATTGATATGACTATTATAAGCCTCAATAACTACAGAATTTTTTATATTCTAAATTACTTGTAAGTTGTTTGTTGTTGAAAATTATAATCCCACTTTATGTTGAAATTTATAATCCCACTTTACATTGAATAGCGTGCAATGGGAAGCTAATAAATTTTATTTATTATGCTGAGTTAAAAATGTATAATATTCCCCTATTACAAAAAAGAAAAAAAATTCTTTAAACTCGTATAATCTGACATCAGCCTGGTCCATGGCTCAGTGGCAACGTGAGACGCTGGTGAGCATTCGGGCTGAGATTCAGTCTTTGGCGGCTTTGTTATAAACACTATTTAAAAAAAAACGAGATTTGTTTTTTCGCTCTACGGTCATTTTGTGCACACATTGGGCTAATTAGACAGGGACCAACAGTTTAATGGGGATTCCGAACCACTAATAAACATCCATGCCACTTCCAGGATTCAAACCTGAAGCCTGGGATACCAAAGGCCAAAGCCAATTGGCCTTCAGGCCACCTAAAAAAAAAAAGGAAGACTTGGCGATGCTTGTAATGTTCAGCATCTTACCTCGTGAGTTGGACTACCTGGTGGTTGTTTTACCGGGTTTTCTCCCATACGATAGGAATATAAGGTATAGTTCCCCCTAAAAGTTCTCCTGTAAGGCACTGCCCTCCTTCTTCAACGTCAGACTTCTACCATCACAACAGAAGCTGCCCCCTTTCCCTCCATCCATGAGTAGATGGTTCGTGGGGTGTCCGTCCTGAGCTGCAGACAATGAGAATTAATCGCAACAACAAAAATCTGACTTCATGTGAACTACAAAATAAGATAATCCGTTTCTTTCACCTATTTATAGACCAGTTATTGCTTCATAATATTATTATTTGTTGATTGGAAAGCACTTTAAATATTTATCTAAGTACTTGTTAGAAATTGAAAGTTCACACGCTGGCACATAGATGGCGCTACTAGTATTAAATCCATATGATTTTTAGATAGCCCTAACTTTCAAAAGACACGTGTATAAATTTGACAGCTGTTGCACTATTAGTATGTTATAGCATTTTTAGTGAAGTTATAGCATTTTTAGTGTTCGTCACGTGCAGTCCACTCGGCCGACTGTCGATTGGACACCGGTGGGAAATGATTTAGCCATGTTTCATCCATTGTCACATATCGACGCAAAAATTTGGGTTTATTACGATTGAACAGCTCCAAACACTGCTTAGAATCATCAATTCGTTGTTGTTTTTGGTTGATTGTGAGCTCGAGCGGCACTCACTTCGAACAGAGCCTTTGCATATCCAAATATTCATTCATGATATGTCCAACACGTTCCTTTGAAATCTTTAGGGTTCTCAGCTATATCAATCAACTTCACTTTACGGTTATCAGAAATTATTTTGTGGACTTTTTTTATGTTTTCGTCGGTAACAGCCTCTTTGGGGCGTCCATTGCGTGCATCGTCCTCGCTGCTCATTTCGCCTCGTTTAAATTTAACAAACCACTTCTCTACGGTTGATTTTTCCTGGTGCAAAGTCCGAATAATGTTTATCAATCCAAGCCTTGACTTCAATAGTATTCTTTTTTCTCCAAAAAGCAATGCTTTATTAACACACGAAATTCCTTTTTATCCATTTTTAAAAACTAACAAAAGTTGCTTCACTAAAAATGCTATAACTCACATACTAATAGTGCAACAGCTGTCAAATTTATACACGTTTTTTTAAAGGTTAGGGCTAACTAAAAATCATATGAATTTAATACTAGTAGCGCCATCTATGCGTCAGCGTATGAACTTTTCAGCCCCCTGTTACTTGCACTCAGCATTTATGTTAGAAATTATTGTCAAAGAAAGCTTTTAATTTTAAGTACATCTATACTGTACAAAATGAGAATATTTATTACATTTTTTTTTTGTTCTAAATTCACTGAATTAAAATTATTCAAAGCTTAATATTAAACAAAATCTATTATTTTATTAAAACAGGTTTAATCTGATTTTTAATCCAATTTAATCTATAATCTATTATTTTCTTGTTCAATGAAATTTATGTAAAGTATAACACGCATTGGGGCTGATGGTGAAGTGACTAGCACTCGGTGCCACAGGTTTCGGGTTCGAGTCCCAGCGGTTCCATGGATGCTTGTAGTGGTTCTGTATCCGCCTTAAACCGTAGGTTCCACTCTAATATGACTGTAGAGCGTTGGGCGGATAGCCCTACCCTTGTGTAAACCTTTTTACCTTTTGAAAAGAAAACATCTCCTGTCTCAAATTCTGCCAGTAAGCAGATGGCCTAGGCTCATCATGAGGCTCATCATTACGCCAATGAATAAAAATCACGCATTTTTATATAATTTTAATAAAACCGAATTTACAGATATTATTACCGAACATTTTACAGAATACCTATTTTATATGTTACATACTAAATTAAATAAAAATCAAATTTAAAAACAAATTCGATTAGATAGGAATAAAAATATATAATATTTCCTAAAACTTCAAGAATAAAATTTAGTTTAAAGAGAAATAAAAACATTACTCAGATAAATTATTCACAGTTACGAATATTTAAATTGAAGCTCATTCTTTTCAAATAACTTATTTAATATATAATATAACAAAAGTTTATAAGTGATGAATTAAGTAACAAACAGCAATTAGATTAACTCTTTGAAATTCGACCAAATTCAGTCTTCAATAAAATTTATTAATTAAAATCCAAGATTTTAACTGTATAATTTATTAACCATCATTTTTTTTAAAAGAAAAAATGTTTCAGTCTTACCTCTATTTTTCGAGTCATATTTCATGCCCCAAAATGCCTTTTTATTTTCGTAAACTTTGACTTGACTGGATTTCTGAGATTTAGGCTCTCCAATTGGTTGGTTTATAACTTTTCAAATAATTATTATTGAAGAAGGGGCCTGATGGCCGAACGGCTAGCGCTCTGGGGCTCGATACTACAGGTTACAGGCTCGAGCCCTGGCAATACAATGGATGTTTGTAGTGGTTTAGAATCTACTTTAAACCGTAGATCCTGGTCTAATAGGATCGTTGGGCGTAGAGCTGACAAGCTTGTCCCGAAAAATGATAACATCTCTTGAAATCTGCCACTAGGCAGGCGGCCTTGGCCCACCACGGGGCTATTGCCCATCTGATGATGATTATTGAAAAATAATTTTTTCAATTATTTTTAGTTTTTTTTCCTTATTTGATGCCATATTGTTGTGAAATAAAACCTCTGTTTTCTTCATTTAGTAAATCTTATTTTGAATCACAAAGTTCCTTGACTTGCATATATATATATATATATTGTTCTAATGCAGCTGGCAAATACTTAGACAGCTTGGTCTTGGATGCCTTAAGGCAAGCGCTGCACAGACGTTACTCACTTTGCATTACCCAAGGGGCACGTGTAACTTGAAGATAAGCTACGGACGCGGAGTAACAACGCCCTACGATAATGTTAGACCGGGACCTACAGTTTTAAAGTGGATTCCGAACACTACAGACATCCATGGTACCGCCGGGATTCGAACCTGCAACCTGAGGTACCGAGCGCCAGAGCGCTAGCCACTCGGCTATTCAGGCCCCAGTTGGTAATATATGGTCCAGCAATAAAAAAATAAGAACTTTGTTTGCGAGTTAGGAGCATCTTTTATATATTCAATGGGGCCTGAATGGCCGAGTGGCTAGCGCTCTGGTGCTCGGTACCTCAGGTTTCGGGTTCGAATCCCGGTGGTGCCATGGATGTTTGTAGTGGTTCGGAATCCACTTTAAAACGTAGGCCCTGGTCCTAACAGGATCGTAGAGCGTTGCGGGGCCGTTGTTACTCCGCGTCCGTGACTTATCTTCAAGTTACACGCGCCCCTTGGGTAATGCAAAGTGAGTAACGTCTGTGCAGCGCTTGCCTTAAGGCATCTAAGACCAAGCTGTCTAAGTATTTGCCAGCTTCATTAGAAAGAGAAAAAATATATTACCAACTGAATCCACATCGAATTTCATCTTTACCAAAAAATTTTAACATTTTTGCACAAAAATAGTAAAAAAAAAAAAAAAAAAAAGTTCTTAACCGATGAATTATTTCCCATCCTTTGATGTCTTCATTAGCAAATGAAAAGGAGTGGATTTAAACATGACAATGCAAATAAGTTGATTTATCATGGCTTTGAAATATGTCACCTTATTTCTACGTTTACTTTAACAATGATCTACTCTTTTTTTTTCTTTGCTTTCAGCTCCAACTTACCATCACTCGTTTGGAATGACAAGTCAAATTTTGTTTCAATTAGGTATGAAATGAATTTTTACTCTCATTTTATGTTTTTAAAAAAATTGTATAAAGCTTTTCTTATTTATAGGATATGCAGTACTATCGATGCTATCGGATTTACTGTGATAAGGTGTAACTTAATGTTATTTTTAAAAAAAATACCAAGCCAGAACGGTGATTCTTTTTATAAATATCAAATTAAAAATATTTTGAGTATATTCTAAAGATGTAAGAAAAGTTTATTAGAACTGTTACACTTCGGAAATGTATAATTTTTTAACTCTTTGTGAGCCGAGGACAATTTTATTTTCATAGCAACACACACACACACACACACACACACACACACACACACACACACACATATATATTTTGTAGTGTACAAAGTTAGTGTTGTTACAACTAGTGTTGTTAAACTTTGTTGTTACAACTAGTGTTGGGCAACTAGATTGTAACTGGGTGTGGTTCGGTTGAGTTGCTTGAGACACAGGTTTTAGAACTCCCAGTTTTATTGACACACGCATACAATTAGAGACACATTAATGTAACAAATTTATTAATATTTAGCACATTTAAAAACGAATAATTGCAGATTCCTGGAAGGATTCCCCTTCTAAGTCGATAACCCAATACTCAGATATGCGCAGGAGGCACGAAATTTACTTCCTCTCTAGGTGACAGTCTGTACGCCAACTGACCATTTCTCTTGAATGCTACAGGAGGCGCTTCTGCTAGTGCGTAGGAGGAAACATGTTCACATTATATATATATATACACACAGAGAGAGAGAAATGAATTATTTAATGTTTAAATATATCGAAATTTCTTATTATAATAATGATCGGCATATTTGCATAATCAAAATGCAATACCAAAATTAAAGTTGGCATGCAGTAATTCATGGCATAAGGATGCATTTTTTGAAACCATAAAGCGCTCAAACCTTAACTCGTAGTTCAGTGGCAACACGCGTAGCTAGTATGTAGGAGGGCGAAGGTTCGAATTCGTTGGCTGCTTCCATTATTGTTATTGCTTTCAGATACGCGGAGACTCGATGCCAACGGCATCAACGAGGGTAAAATGTCTTGCATGAACCTAGTACATGATTTCTTTATACGAGACGCAAATTCGGGGCAGTACACCCAAAAGTTCTTATGTCGGTGAGTTCTTCGTGGTATACAGAAGTGGAACGGGAAGCACACCGATATGTACCATAAAATAAAGATATCCTATGGCCTGACTCGTGTTGCACCGTTGATATGCACAGCTATTTTGAAACAGGAGAGCTTGGGTTTGAATCTACTGGCAACGTCATTTGTAGTCGCTGCTTTCAGAAACGAAGTATATCGATAATAATTTATATTTTGTGCATATGTAATATTTTATGCATATGTTTTTGTATACTACATGTAAACATACCAAAATTGTCTATATATTTTGATATGTTTACATATAGTGTATAATGTATGTTTTTGTACACTATATATACTATACATACCAAAATATATCGTTACCACAAATTTTATGTACCACATTTTTACTACAAATTTTATATACCACATTTTTACCACAAATTTTATATACCACATTTTTACCACAAATTTATATTTTATGTAAACATACCAAAATATATCGATACATGTGTATATAAATCTATATATCGACTCATCGAAGAATGTATATATAAATTATGTACATATTTATGAAGGTGTAAACATGTACATACGAATGTACATGTACATTAACGTATCTTCGTAAGTTTGTATGTATTAAGTTCCAATAAAGCCAAAGGTAATAACAACAACATCTACATAAGTATGTATGCATATATGCACATATCAATGCATGTAAGAACTTACATATGATTGGAATATAACGTGGGTTCTTATAAACATTGTAAATAAATGCATGTAATAATATGTATGCAAACATATGTGACTGCTTATAAATATGCGTATGTATATATACTCATATGGATATTTTCATGCATGCGCATAATATGTATGCAAATATGAATAAGCCATATGTACATGTATATATGATCTATACACGTATATATGCTATATATATATATATATACGCGTAGAGTTTTGCACGAATAAGTAATCATATAGAAACAATTGAATATTTTTTTGGAAATCTACGATGCTAATTGCCTGCATGAATAAATAAAAAAGGAAACGAATAAGCTAGTTGTCACTTCTGACTGTGCGAGCATTTAAATTTTATTCGAGTCATTGTTTTCGCTTGAAATTGTAAGTTCAATAAAAAAGCTGAATAAGACATTTTAAGGAGAGGAAAAATCTATTATTTTCTTTTCCATAAATGAAGCTTTCCAAAAGAGAGAACCAAACAGAGAATTAATTACATCACTTTCATTTTAAGCCTTTTCATTATTAACAAAAGAGTTGAATTTAAAAAGGTGGGCTGAAAAGTTCCTAGGCTAACACATAGATGGCGCTACTAGTATTAAATCCATATGATTTTTAGTTAGCCCTATCCTTCAAAAGACACGTGTATAAATTTGACAGAGGTTGCACTATTAGTATGTGAGTTATAGCATTTTTAGTGTTCAGTCCACACGGCTGACTCTCGATTGGACTCCGGTGTGAAATGATGGAACCATGTTTCATCCATTGTCACATATCGACATAAAAATTCGGGTTTATTAAGATTGAACAGCTCCAAACACTGCTTGGAATCATCAATTCGTTGTTGTTTTGGGTCGATTGTGAACTCGCGCGGCACCCACTGTGAACAGAGCTTTCGCATATCCAAATATTCATTCACGATATGTCCAACACGTTCCTTTGATATCTTTGGGGTCTCAGCTATCTAAATCAACTTCACTTTATGGTTATCAGAAATTATTTTGTGGACTTTTTTGATGTTTTCGTCTGTAACGGCCTCTTTGGGGCGTCCTCTGCGTGCATCGTCGTCGGTGCTCATTTCGCCTCTTTTAAATTTAGCAAACGGTAGCACTTCTCTACGGTTTATTTTCCTGGTACAATGTCCGAATAATGTCTATCAAGCCAAGCCTTGGCTTCAATAGTATTTTTTTTTTTCGCCAAAAAGCAATACTTTATTAACACACGAAATTCCTTTTTATCCAATTTCTTCAAACTAACAAGAGTTGCCTCACTAAAAATGCTATAACTCACATACTAATAGTGTAACAGCTGTCAAATTTATACACGTGTCTTTTGACCTGCCTTTAGGGCTAACTGAAAAAAATCATATAGGTTTAATACAAGTAGCGCCATCTATGTGTCAGCCTACGAACTTTTCAGCCCATCTGTAAAGTATGCAATGTATATACATGCATATATATATATACATACATACATAACATCATACATTCACCACACACACACATACATACATACATACATAACATGCACATATAATCACACACGCATTACATTTACACACACTCACATACATACATTCCATACACACACATTATATATATATATATATATATATTACAATATTTCTGTGCACATATATACATCTACATGCAGATATATTTACAAACATAATACACAGATATGTATTTGTATACATATATACATACACATGTTTTAGCAATTAGCATTCATACATACATGAATATATGCATTTATGCATATATACATACACATGTTTTAGCAATTAGCATTTATACATACATAAAATATGCATTTATGAATATATACATAACTAATTTCTTCTTCACATAGTGTCACTATTGTTGTTGTTGTTTCTTATCCCACTTGGCTGGTCAAGTCCACGAGCCCATACGTACTCATGATTGAAGGAAAAGGAAGCAGCTTCTGTTGTGATGGAGCACCCGTAGGTAGAAGTCTGACTTTGACTCCGAGACGCCCTTACAGTCATAGGAGACCGGGACCTACGGCTTAAAGTGGATTCCGAACCACTACAAACATCCATGGCACCACCGGGATTCGAACCCGAAACCTGTAGCACCGAGCGCCAGAGCGCTAGAGACACTCGGCCATTCAGGTCCCAAATTTAGTGTCACTATGTACAACACATACATTCCTGCATCCACTTGATATTATGTGCAAAAATATAAATATGCATACATACTCTTTCATATCTCCCTATATGCATTAACACATATATGATTTCATACATTCGTGAATTTGTTTAGACATTATATATATATATATATAAACTGCTGTTCAGGACATATTTACGTATTAATATAGTTGTGTGTACACACATAATCATGACAATAGATATACATACAGGTTAACGTATGCATACCCTCTTAGATATTTAAGCATACATCTTTACATATTTATGCAAGGTTACTCATACGCACTTAAATACTTTTATAAAGGCACATGTATACGTTCATAAATGTACATGTATACTTACACTTACTGGAGCATAAATAAAAGTCTAATTTCATAATTTTGAATTTAAAATTCAAAAAATTTAATTTTGAGAGCAAAAATTGTATACGACGATTTGCCAGATTGACGGAGAACCTTGGTTGCTTAGCAACCTCTATCTCCTGCTTTGTGAATGAGAGAAGTTTCTTAAGCTATTGATTAGATAGAAAAAGAGTAATATATATATTATTAAATTATTTAAAAAAAAATTAACTTATTAATTATTTGTATTTTTTATTAATTAATAAAAAATTATGCATATATAATTTTTATATTATTATTATAATTTCAAGAAGGTAATAAAAAAAATAGGTAAACAATAGAAACAAACAATAACGATTGGAGGGAAAATTGTGATTCAGCGGAGAAATTGCACGGTAATTCGGAAAGGAGGATATCGGAACGTTAATGAATATTATGCAGAACAGCGCGAGGTCTTTTGCGATTTTTAAAATCAGAAATGTCGTAAGCATAGTTGCTTAGATCATTCAAAACAGAATTATTAATATTTGGAATGGAATTATAAAATTGTTTTGTAATTTTATGCACAAATTGTTTCAAACTTGGGAGGGAAAGAGCATGTCTGATATCCTCATTTCGCAAAAACCAAGGCGAATTTGAAATCATACGCAGGATTTTATTTTCAAGTCTTTGTATGATCTCGAAATTCGACGGAGCAGTAGATCCCAAATAGGCAAGTATTGGACGCAAGTAAGCAAGATAAATGAGTTTTTTATTTTCCAAGGGCATAGTAAAAATTGTATAATTAGCAATTTATAATAATATAAACAATCCAATCTTACTTGTTCAAATTATTATTATTTTTTTTTTTTGTAAAAATTAAAAATTTTCTTTGCGTAAACTGAAATTGTTGTATCAGATGAAAAAAAATAAGACTAGCAAAAGCAGACTAAAGAATAAATTTTTTTTGCTTATTTCCAAATTTTCAAAATTGACGAGGTGAAAAAGATGAATAGATCAAAATATACGCAATAATTTGTATATTGGTTATTTACAAAGTTATTTAGATACAAACTTCAGATATTCACGTAAACTTTTTAAAATTTGCGTGAATAATAAAAGCAAAGTTGTTTCATGAGTAAGATTTATTAAAAAAATACAATTATTGTAATTATGGAAGACCCGAAATCTGATCTACCTATATCTTATTTTGAAAATAACCAAAAAGAAGAAGAAATTCTGTACCTTGCTAAAAATTACCAACGTCAATTTCGATTTCTCTACCCTCAAAGACCTGAACCCACTTTATATTTAGAAAATGAATGTAATATGAGCAAGCTTATCTGCACATACTTTTGTCCCATTAAAATCACTAAGACAGCCGAACTGAGAGAATGGAATGAATGTGCTGTTTTTCTTGCTGACTATGTAGAATATACTCCTTTGACAGTACCAACAAGAAGTCCAAGAACCCTACATTCGCTTGATAGTGTTCTAAAAAGACGAAGTGGTAATAGTTTGGAGATGAGCATGATCTTATGTACTATGCTTCTAGCTTCTGATTTTGATGCTTACGTTGCGCAAGGGTATGCCACAAGGGAAGTGACGAAGAAAATTGAAGGAGAAAGGTTTGATCCAATCTTCTCATTACCTAAAAAATTTAAGCATTATGAGAAGTTCCTTGCCAGAATTCCCTATTCAACAGCTTCAACTGAAAAGAAAAGTAAATACGATTTAGATTTCGAAAAAGCAAAAAAATACTGGATAGAAGGGGAAGCTGCTGAGGTAGTTGAAAGCGTAGAAATGGAAACCAAGGTACCAGAGAAGAAGACAGATATATTGTATGGAAAGAGAGTTCACTTTTGGGTTTTATTACGATTATCTAAAGATAGGTTATCGCACCCAATTTTTTTGGAACCCTCCACAGGCGAAATGTTTCCGGTGGACAGTCCTGAGTATTTAGGAATCGAATTTGTGTGGAATGACAAAAACTTTTGGAACAATAACCAAAAAGTTGGCCAAAGTTGCAAAGGATTGAAATTTGAATTCGAGGATTATACCAAGTGGGATGCATTTCTACCAGAATACAGTATACATGGAGTGACATTCGGGAAAAGTACACTTCAGATTCGTATGCCAGAAACTTGGATCAGAGGTATTGAAATCACACAAAACATTGTAGACAATAGATTCCCACCAAATGGCAAACACATACGGTACAAGACCTCAAAAGTAGCCAAGTATAACCCGCATACTTTGAAAGATGGCCTTGTATTCAGAATAATTTATTACAATCCGGAGAATCTTAGTGATCCACTAAAAAGTTTATCATTCTATTCAGGAAGAAAAGACTGTTTAGAATATCGTGCTGTTAATATAAAGGAACAAACCGTGACAGAAATGTTTTCCCAGAATCGAGAAGATGCTTTGAAATCACACCAATATCACTTAAACAACGACCCTTGTTTCTTTCAGACAATGGAGTTTTTTTCGTACTTGAGAACAGATGGACTTTCATTAAGAAAATGGACGGAAGAAATGACAACAGACACTTTTACCGATCGTTCAGATTTCTTGCTTTCTAGAGAAGTTAAATTTAAAGTTCAGAAAGACAAAGATTTGTTACCGAATCCCACGGAGGAACTAAAAGTTCAAGAAAAGGATATAGAAGCTAAAGATGAAAAAGTAGCAGAAATTCAAAATGGCGATGAAGAAATCAAACAACCAATGGACGAACAGGAAATAGAAGATTCTAAGAAGTTAGCTATCGGCCCATCTTCGTTTGATAATTTTGATCCCATTTTAGAAAACGTAGACTTTTCCACTTGGGAGCTTCACCAGTTTTTGGAAATCTTAGATCCTGCTGAAAGATATGCTACGTCCGAGCCCGACTCTGAAGAGGACATTATTACGACTAACATTCAAGAACACGGCCATGAAACACCAGGAAAGGAATTAGAAGAAAAAATATCTAGCAAAGCAGAAGACGTCGAAGTATTTGAAAAAGAATCAGTCAGTCCAGGCAATTCTGAGGGAGAAATATCTAGTGGTTCAGATGCTGACGAGGGAAAAGATCTTGGAGAAGATGTAGACACACTCATCAATCAAGAGGGAAAAAAAGATACAGACGAAAATGATCAAGAAAAGACAATTAGTGACGAAGATATCGAGGACACACTTGATCAAGAAAAATCAGAGGAAAAATTACCAGAAAGTATAGAAGATATTGATGTATCGGAAAATGACCCCACAGCTTCAGAAAAAAAGACTGTAGATGAATCAGAAGGTGAGGGTGAGTTAGAACTTTACGATGATATCAATTTCGATGCTCTATCTGATGAAGAACTTGAGATAGATTATCAGCTATATTTGAACAAAATATGGGACGAATATTCGAGTACAGATAAACCAAAATTATTTTACATGGAGAGGGAATTTTATAAGCGAAAAGACATGCAGAGAAAGAGGGTCCTGAAAACAAAGAAAAAAATAATAAGGAAAAGGCGTACAAACGTCCGATTTATTGAGAGAAAGGAAATGGGAAAACCATCTGTTCGCATACACAAAAGAAAATCTGACGAAAATTTAGAAGCACTTCAAGGTCAATGCACTGACGCTTTGATAATGCATTTAAATTTAAAAGCAAAATTAGGGATACCTAACTTATCGGATTTAAAAGAATTCCATGTCACTGATCTCGAAAAAGAACATATCGAAGCATCAGAAGCAGAGATTATCAAAAAAGAAAGCATGAAACTTTTAGACAAGAAGCTTAAAACAGATGTTGAGACAGAAAAATTAATGAGTGGGAGACACATTTTATATATAAAACATACTTACTTAAAAGACCCATCTTCTCTGTTTGAAAACTCAATACAAAATATCTGGTTTTTGTTTGAGACTAATTCTTATCGTATAGACTTTCACTGTCCAGAAGGTAAATCTACTTGCAGGACTTTAATATTTACCAAACCAGAGAGTGAAAGTAGTGAATTCACATTCTCTGATTATTTATGCAGACAAATAACACCAATATACGAAAAGAACCAAATAAGTAGGCCTAGACTGTATTCGTATCTCATAGAACTCATCAATAAGGAATCCATCACATTAAGAGAGAACTCTCTGTTTGAACACAACATGAAGCAATTATTAGCCAAAAGAGCGGAGGAAATGAAAGTGGCCTCCTCATTCAAAGAGAGATCTGGATGGAAAGCAGCCACTGAAAATATATTAGAGGCTAAAAATGTATAAAGACACAATGAGTCAATGATTTATTGTTGTTTATGAAAGCAGATTCTTCATTCAAAATTAAACACTAAAAAAAAATTTGAAGAATAAAAAGAACATTAAAAACAATGGGGTATTATTTCCCCCTTACGTTGGCACCATCATGTAACAAGTCAGGATGTTTGGTATCATTTGTAGTAAGAAGTATTAAATCTATTTTGCCAGCTAACAGAAAAATAATTTTTTCACAAATAATGAATGAAGAAATTCATAATACGATGCAAAATCCTGAAAATCTAAATTAGATTATTTTGTTGAAAATAATAGGAATTTCTTTTTAATTAACAAACTACTAGTATTTATGATTACAAAAAATAGTTTTTCTTTTAATGTGCCAAAAGATATGCTATTTTATTTAAATTTAAATCTAAATTATTTGCAGAATATATCTGCAGGCTATAAACTATGTATTTTTTCACATTTAGTAACTGTTGATAAAAATTTAAACTTGATTTTTCTAGTCTTTTAAACAAAACTTCTCACGTTTTAGATTTTTTTAACCATTTGAAAACATATTTTGACAACACACATCTATGAAACAGTGTCGTTTTATTATGTATATAAACCTAGTGAGATGCGTCATTTTACAACAAAAATGACAGAATGGATAATTTTAACCAATATTTTATTTAAATATTACTTAGACACTTTTTAAACTTTTAACAATTTATTACAAAAGGGAAATATCCGAAGTGAAATTAAGAATATTAATGATTTTTAATTTTGTTTTCCTCTTAAGAATAAAGAAAAATTACACAAAATTGAAACGGTTGTTTTCTATTGAATAAAATTTAATTGGATTACTTTAAAAATCAACTATATATTTCTTCTTTTTATAATTAGACATCTTAAATAAAATAATTCACATACCTTCAGCATAATATAAGTATTTATTTGAATTTAATGTAATTCAGCAATTAAGTATTTTTTTTTTAAATGCTGGCTTTCTCAATAGAAAGATAATTTTCTCCTTTATTTAATATAAAAAACTCATTTATTTAAAAAAATTGATGTAAATTTTTATATCTAATTCATTCATAAATATTCATTGTGCGTTGTTCCCAAAACATTCTTTCTTTATGATATAACAAGGGTGATTATAAATCATAATGACATTGCAATCCAATATTAAATTAAAAAACATTTATAATAAGGGTAAGTTACAGTACAGATTATAATCAATTAAAAAAAATTCCAAGAATTCTCTTCAGATTTTTCACTAAGCAAACAAAAAAGTATTTGACCTATAAAATAAAATATACGAAAAATAGACAGCCATAAATATACTATAAAAATATTTTAGAAAATTGATAACAGTAAATGAATTCAATTTTTTTAGAGGATAGTATGGCAAAGAAAATGATTATAATTTAACACTGTTTTTGTTTTATGCTTGCCACAATTTAAAAGAATCTCTAACAAAATAATGATTTTTTTGTCTTTCAATTTTAACATCTGAAATAACTCTAAATTCTTTGTGAAAATGATTTTAAAATAGTTAAAATAGCATTAACAAACCATAATTTTAGACACAGCAGACCTATTTTTAATAATTAATATAAATTCAAATCTGAGCAAAATATTTTTTTTAAATGTACTTTATTTTCAATAAATTCTAACTAAAGGATCTGATTTATGTAGCAGTTTGAAGTTCATCTAACTATACAATTATAAGAAACTGAATTGTGCATTTCTCCCATGTTATTTTGTTGCTTTTTTTAATTATAGAAACTTTTAAAATTGTTAATTAAACTATTAATTTTTAAAGTTAATTAACGATTTTTTTAATTCTAAAAATTAATGCAATACAAAGATTAATATTCAAGGTGATCAGTATGAAGTAATACTTGTATGGCAATACATGATTTTAGCATTTCAATGAACTGATGAAATAAAGGTATGGAATGTGTCCTAATAGAGGCTTGACCATATGTTCTAAAGTATCTTATATAGTTTCTCTTCCTTTCAAATAGAGTAGAGAAATGAATGTAATTCAGGTTTCACACACTCTCAAATGGTGTATGATTTAGAGACACTGATGACCTAAAATGTATCCAGGTTTCTTGCAGAATTTGTCTGATGATGAGTGCTGTATCCCGCTGAAAATACTCAGCAACCAACAAAGGTAGGGTAGTAACAACTGATTGCAGACCCTGATCTACATTTCATCATTCAATCACTGTATCTCTAGTATGAAACAGAGATTATTGATTACCAGACAACAGCACTCAAATAATGATACCAAGTTACTGAACAGTGTAGCATTCGATAGTCGCTGCAGGGTTTCGCCTGTTTTAATATTGCCCCAGACTCTTACTTAGTGACCGTCATTGGTAAAACAGAAATGTCAATGAATACATCATAAAAGAAGGCATAAAATATTTTTTTAAAAAAATCATGCCTAATGAAATACTTAAAATTATTTTGTTGCATAGAAATATGGTTTCATCTTTAGGTTTCTTCACGAGCATCCTTTGTCATAAATACATCAAGTTGATTAATTTATCCAGGTGCAATGGATTTTGTGCAAACAACAGCAGTGACAATTAGTTCATATAAATAAGTTAAGACCTATAGTTTCCTGCGCTAAATAATATTCTTTAGATAACCTCCACAAACAAAAGTCGAAATGTACCAAATTGGGATCTCTTGGACACCTAAAAAAACGTTGATAAATAGATTTCTTTAAATAAGAAAAAGTAACAATTGTTAACTCATCTGACATTTCCTTCCTTTTTACCACGCTAACTTAAAATACAGCAAACTTGCATTTCAGATAATTGGCAATGTAGATGCTATTTTAATTAACAATTTCATTGTTACAATATTAAATAATTCCAATTAAATTTAATTTCAAGTGGAAGACTAAAGGCTCGTGCTCACCAAGGCGACAAGATGCAAGCGAAAAAATTTGACCAATCACTAGCCTCACCGCGGTCGCCTGAAACCGGTTTGCAGTTCGCCGCTTGGAGTTGCCCACCTTTCAACTCGAAGCAGTTTTCCACTAGGCGTAATGCTATTTCTGACATTTCGCTGTGAAGGGGGCGAAAAAATTTTGTCGCTTGCCTCTTGAATCTTCACATCTCTCGCCTTGGTGGGAACGAGCCTTTATGCTCTTTACATAATTGACTTGCTGTAATTTACTCAGGCATGCTTTTTATAAGTTATCCCTTAATTTCATTAATTATTAATGGAATATTATATGATAAATTGTAAGGTGGTCACTACACAATAATTTCAATAAAATTCTTGAAATAAATGCCGTTTAAAAAAATTATTAAATGTTACACTCAATATTTTTTGAAGACAAATGTATTTATCAAGTGAAATTATATATTATTTCATATGAAAAATTTAAGTCAGTATTCAATGGTTAATGAATCCTTAAAACAGTAATACTAGTAATAATAATTAAAACTCTTTAAAAAGCCAAACTAAAATATTAATGATAACACAGCTCAGTAAATGTTAAGAAGTAAGAAAAACAAGCAAGAAAGAAATAAGATAATATTTTATTTAAAATATACATAAGAGATGAGATGAGAGGGGTGAATCTACAATTCCAGGATTTTGTATACTCATCAGAAACAATAAATTTATGCTACTTAACATATCCATATACAATTTTACACAAAACATTACCATTTTTTTTTTCACAATTGATGAATTAATAACATATTCAGAAATATGGTAAATGTTGATTTAAAGCAAATACACAACTTTTGAGCAAGCATTTGATATTGAGCTTCGTATTAAAAAGCACATATTAGATTATTTTAAGTAAACAGTACATGGATTTTAAGTGGCTATGCCAGATAAAGACTTATTGCTCAATTCTTTAATTTCAAAACTACTATAAGCAAAATTTATTGAAATGTAAATTGAAATATGAATATTATTTCAAAATAGAAACAAAAAAATAGATCTCATGTATGCAACAAATAATATTATGACAAACTATACATATAAACAAGTTTACATTAACAAAAAATTTTACAAGACAAATTAAAAACCATAAAAATTTAGTACTAATATTTTGTTTGCAAACCCATATGATAACAAAATAAATCTATCCTCTTAATGAATCATTAAGATCTTTTTTGTGGCTACTAAATTCTACATCAAAACATTTCAAGGATAAAATAATGAATTTAGTTTGTTTTTTAAAAAGTTCTGAAAATAATATGCATATTTAATTCTACAGAAGAAAAAACAAACTATTTTTTTGGTGGACGCCATCGATAACAATCAATATGATGAAAGAGTAAATCTGTGGTCACAGGATTTCGAATACTCTCACATACACCTAAAAATAAAACAAGAATAAAAATTAATAGTTAAAATTAAATCATTAATTACATTCAAATTATAACTCCTTATTTAAAAATTAAATTATATGCATAATAAAAAACAAGCTTTAGTGCAATAAAAACTTTCTTGTATTCAAGAACATTTTAAAATACTTACCCATTGCAGTACGATATCCATTAGGAAAAGATTTGTCTGTTCTCTCTCTCATAAATACCCATTGATTGTTTTCATATTTGCATTCAATTATTTTTTTGTCCATTTCTTTTAATGCTTTAGTATACTAAAAAGAAAATTATCTTATCTTATTCCAAAGTAAGTGGAGTAGTGAAATATATATTTAAATATTTTTTAGTTGACTTCTGAATATTTTTTAGGTCAACATTGAAGTTTATTAACAAAATATATTGTCCTCCAAAAGTTAAGGAAAAGCTGGTTTTTTGCACCTAATTTGCAAAGGAATGAATGCAGAAACACCAAATTTGGATGGCATGTGCACAAAACAGTTATGTATTGACTGCAATATAGAAGTTTACATAAGAAAAACGTAAAAATAATTTACAGCAAAAAAACTAATCTCGCCGGAAAAGTCCATTCTTGGCAAAAATAATAATCACAGTTTTATGTGGTAAAATGTCATAGAAACATAACAAAAATGAGTTTTAATAAGGGATATGCCTAGCTTAAATGCATTGCCGGCATCGACTTTCCATGCTGTCAATTAAGTTGTCGGTTACCGAAATGAGAAGCGAAGACCAGACACGGAATAAGCTTTGTTCCAGCTCTCCTGAAGACCTTGGAGAAGGACTTAAACAGCAACCTGTCTTCCAAGATAGTTCCAAAGATGCTCTATCAGATTCAGGTATGCATATCAAGCTGACCATTCCCTTCCCTCCAAACCAAGACCCTCAAGATAATCCTCAACAAATACAACTCGGTGAGATAGTGCATTATCATCCATCAAAATGAAAAAATTGCCAATTGCACCGGTATATGGATCAAGGATATCATCCCGATATCTCAAACCAGTCACAGTGCCTCCGTGGAGCACATGCAGGTCAGTGTAACCACCGAGTGAGATTCTTGCCCAAACCATTATTCCACCACCTCGGTAACTGTGTCTTTCAACAGTGTTGGATTGATGATATCTGGTGCTTTGTTCCCTTCAGATCAGCAGACGTCCTGAACCGCTCTCCAGTGTGAATCTGGAATCGTTTGTAAAGAGTACAGGAGCTCATCGTCTGGTCCAGGAAACGTGTTCTCTTGACCAAGATAAGTGGGCCCTTCTCTGTCCAGTTGTGGGGGACACGCATGACTGGTCACCTTGCATAGAGACCTGAATTGTGAAGACTCCTTCGCACCCTACTAGCAGATAATCTTCTCCATGATGCTACAGAGTGGCCTGCAACAAGTAGCTGCACAGAAATGCTTCTTCTCCCTCGAGCCGAAAGAGCTATAAAACGGTCTTCTGCAAGTGTTGTAGCTGGTGATTGACCTGGAAATTTCTTCTAGACACAGAACCTTCGGTTTGATATTGATTCCAGATACGGTGGAGCACATTGCGAGGCATATTAAGACACCTAGCAGCATCAGCCTGAGACAACCCCATTTCCTTCTATCTGACCGCTCGCTACCTTAACGAATCGGACAAATGGCTTCTCTCAGATATCTGCATATTTTTCTCTCACTCATGTATACCTGTTCTTTTCTATATAAAAAAAAATTGGTAGCTATCATTTTTGCATAAAGTTCGTTTTTATCATTTATATAAACTATAAATTTTATTGTTACTGTCATTTTTTTATGGTGAGCTTCAAAAAAAATTTTGTTCCTTAACTTTTGGAGGGCAGTATATTTTTATATATTTAAACAGAAGATTCTTAATTCGAATAATTTAAGTTTGTTTTCCAGCCAATCACAACATCAACAGTCATCCTTTAATAAAAAGTAATTAATTAGACAGTGACTGTTAATAACAAAGGGTATGTTCTGATAATAATTATACTATAGTAGAAATGAAATAAGAAGGAAACCATTATAAAGGATATTAATGAAAACCATAGTTTTCTTAAAAAAGAGTACTAACGAGGAAAGGCCATGATTGGTTCTTCACTGATTTGACTGAAATATATACTATGAATAGTTCACAAATAAGAAGTTAATTGGAAAAAATAGCAAGATCCCCATCTGAACAATTTTCAAGAAAATAGTGTTTAAAAATCTAAATGTTTTTATACTGTTAAAGCACTGTATTGATAAAAAATCTTGTGGTATAATGTTTAAAAGTGTCCGCTAACATCTGAAGGATGTTAGTTTTACCTTCTGCTTCATTTTCTTTATTTTTACACTCATCATAAGTAGTACAGCAAAGTTACAAAAATTAACAAGTATTTTATATTAGAAACAAACTTTTATATAGTTTCTACTTTCATTTATAAATTAAAAAAAAAATTTATATGATGCAAAATTTTGTTTATTCATATTCAAGTGTTTCTGAAGAAATCTTCATGACTGTAGCGATCAGAAAAAAAAAAAAAAAAAAAATCATATTCAACTAGAAAAGAAAAAACTTATTTGGAATAGGTACAATCTGAAGAGAAAACTTGATTAGAATTTTCTTTGCAATGATTTATTGGCGAGGAATAGTAGAATTGGCAATCAAAAGTTACAAGAAAGCAAACAGAAAAAAAAAAAAAAAAAAAAGTTAAAGAACATCAATATATTAAATGAGAAAGTTGATGTGTACTGTACAATGCAGTGAGAAGAGGGGAGGGAATAAGAAGAAAGCGAACAATTTTCATAAATGTGAATAAAGTTTATTTTTTTGTCGATGTACTAAGAAAAATCTGTAACACAAAAAAATCAAGTTTTCTACAATGTTCTAGATGTTGTGAAGCATATCAATTCCATTGTTTTACTATTTATATTAACCTGGCTCTTGCAATATTATAAACATATTGTACCTCATATTATAATTAAATATCATATTGATCAGTTAAAATTGATCATATATTTGTAATTTATTTAATGAATATAGCATGTATTTTCTTTCACTATAACACACACACTAGATATATTTTATAATATACATATTTTAAAAATAAAAATATGCTATAAAATAAAAACAAACCTTGATTTCAGCAAAAGGTTCATTCATACCTCCTACATACAAAGTCCCACTTTGGTAGGAAGAAGACTGTATGAAAGAATAAATCAATTTGTAAAACTATTTCTTAACTATACAGACAATTATAAAGGGTGATTTACTTAAGTTTTATTAGAAGAAGAAATTAAAGAAACCTAACAAGGACAGAATATTCAAAATGAAGAATTAGAATTTTTATTCCATAGCATCAAGAGATTCAGTGCTTCATGTTTAAAATATTTTAAATTTCTAATTTTTATTGTCTGAATTAATTTAATAAAAAAAAAACCTTTATACATATGATAAGTTAACTTTTTTCTGATAAATAATGTAACAAGATACTACTGTATTATATTAGAAAATTGAAAACAAATCTAATCACAAGCAAGCATTTGATAAAACACATCTGCTCATTTATGTAAAAAAAAAAAAATAATAATAATGAGTCATATTTGATTTAGATCTTTGTAATTTAAGGGCAGCCTTTTCAAACAATTTTTAACACAAATGTGAACACTTGATAACACAAAGATATATTCCTCAATAATAAAACATTTATCTGTTTTAAAATGTTTTTGAATAATATTTCACTCAATTAGTATTATTCCATATTAAACTACATTTTTTTTCATTCAGTGCACTGTAAAATATTATAAAAGAGTTTTCCTGTAAAAAAATTGAAGTTATATAAAAACAAGTATCTTATTTATAATACTCAATATTCTTACATTATATTTAAATACAACAAATAATTTTGTAACATTAGTGAAGTAGTTTTATTAATAATACTGTTAAAATAAATGAGAAGAAAATAAAATCCAAAAAAAGTATGTAACCATATTTAACCAGTTAAGACAAATGCAATGTACATTTTATATGAAAAAAGTGAGTTTTCAAACTGATGAAAATTTTAAAG
Organism: Caerostris darwini; assembly: GCA_021605075.1. NCBI lineage: Eukaryota > Metazoa > Arthropoda > Arachnida > Araneae > Araneidae > Caerostris > Caerostris darwini. Next base: position 95,038 of record BPLQ01010979.1, on the reverse strand, counting down.
TCATACAATTGATGAAATATGGAACACTAATATATCTTCTCATATATTTTATCATAGAACATTTTAAATCTTAACATTAAACTATAATTCTTTCACTTAATTCTAAACTATATTAATTTAACTCATAGCTATCTAGTATATACACAAAAAATGTTAATTTGTTTTTTAAAAGATTAAAAATTTAATCACCCTATTCCAGTTCTCTGAGTTATCACTACTTTGAAGTCAACCGAGTTCAAATGTGGAGGTTTCCATTTCAAAACTTCTGGGCAACGTCCACATACATAGGGCTGAGGGAAAAAAAAATTTCAACATTAATATATAATTTTAGAAAAAACTTATAATTTTCATAGTGATTTATGAAAATTATAAGCTGAGTGAAAGTATTGATAAAAATAAAGAATCTTAAAAAATAATTAATTTCTAAAAAAATTTGAATTAATGAGATTTATCAGATGTATATAAATATGCTAAATAAACAAAAGCAACACTTACATCTGGAACAGGTTGAAATATAAGACCATCCACTTCATGGGACATTTCTTTGCGAAACTTTTCACCTAGTATCTAAAAAATAATTCAATAACATTCAAGATATAATTAGGAATCTAAAATGTCTGAAAAATTTATAAAAATCACGAGATTACATATAACCTTACATTCGGGCATTTATATAAAAATTTAATCATATACACTTACACAATATTTTATAGTTTGCTTCTTGAAAATTTAGCTTTTAATGCCCTTTTATATAAAATATAAAGATAATAATAAATAAAAAGGATTGGGTATATCAATTGATAAAATTCTATTAGTTTCATTTAATGTGATTGTCTATCATCACTAACATTAAGACTTTACTTAAAAAAAAACACCATCAATTATTTTTTTATAATTAAAAATTTATTCTCATTAAATTTTTTTTTGTGTGTGTGTGTTTCACAGTGTTCTGTTACATTTAGAAGAAATTATTTCAATATCGCACAACGAATAAAACAATCTTACTTGTTTTGCAGATGTGACGTCCCAAAAGTCTTTAGCTCTAATGCTAAATGGCTCTAGCATGCGATTAATTTTGCCACTTGCCATGGCATCTCTTCTGGGTTTGATTATTTCCTTTGCAATGCAAAGAAGTCGACGGTCAAAGTCAGTTTGGCCAACATCTTGCGACTAAAAACAAATTCATAATTTAGAGCTTCACATAATTAATTCATATATAACTGAATTAAGCATTTAATTTTTTTTTCTAATAGACATCCAAATTTAATAATTCATTTTCATTTAACAAAAAACCAAATCAACTCATAACAATAAAGAACATTAACTGATGGTTAAATTTGAAATTTTAATTACCTTTGAAAACCAATTAGCTTCATTATTAAATAGTTATACTGATTAATATTGTACCTTGATAAAGTTTTGAAAAAAATTTAGCAACATTTTTTTTTGTATGCATCACATTATGCATTAAAATATATTTTCCAGTTTCAAGTTATATGGAAATGGATAACTTTTGAGTTTTTTCTCCCTTTTAATATCACTGAGAAAATAATCTGCTGTAGAATATATTTACTATAACTGACAAAAAAAAAAAAAAAAAAAAGAAAAAAAAAGGGCTTGGTAACTTAATCAGCAGTTAGTTAAAAGAAGTTAGCATAAAGCAGTTAGTTAAAAGCCACATTTGGTAAAGAAAATTTCTAAATGAAATATATTAAATAATAAAAACACAATTGAAATTCTTATTTTTTTATTTCCAATGGCAGATTAATGAAGAGTTACAGCAAAAAAAGAACAACGAAAAAACAACAACAACATACAACATCAAAATAATACAACAAAACTTGCTGAAACAGAGTTCATTAATCTAACAATAATGTCAGGTTGCAGATCTTTTAGTCACTAAAAAGTGTTACCGGGTGCACCACGGGAAGGTGGATCTTCTGCGCACCCCTCAATTGAAAATTGTTGATTACATATACATAATTAGTCTTCAGTATTCCACAGATCCGGACAAAAAATATTCAAAAGTAATACTTTAAACAAGATTAATTATAAATGCGAATAGCATTAAAAAGGCATTTTCTATTCTCTGCTAATTAATGAAATTCAGTTGTACTATTACTGCTTCAACTAATGTTCAAACAGTAATTTCTTACCAAGTGAATAGCATTTAAGGAGTTATTAAATAAACTGTTATGAAGATATGCTGTTTGAAATCATTGAAATTATAAATGTTTTATTAATACAAAATCATTTTAATGAAGACTGAAGCAAAGACTGACTGGTTCAATGCTATGATTGAAATTCTAGCAAGCCAGGCAATACAGTCTTCTTTTCAAATTCAATCTGCAGGAATTATTTTACCCCAAAATTTGGTAACACCTCCATCTTGGTGAAAAATGAAATTTGGAGTAATAGAGCAGCAAAGTTCCCCAACCATTCACCATTAATGTGTTAATTTGATTTTCTATAAATTCGTAGGGTTTCTCATAACCTTAAATAAGGCAGTTATATCTGAACTGTTCTACAAATACGGAAATGAAATTGTTGACAGACGAATTGTCTGTCAACAATATCATTTGTATTATCTTTAATATGTGTTAGGAATGTGCCTGTACAACTACAGAACAAAATGGGGGAAAAAAAAAAAAAAAAGGAACATTCTGCTATTGACAACACAACCTTTAATCATGGGTAGTTCTCTCAGCATAAGCAAATATTTAACTTGGACAACCCATATGTATGCATGAATGTGTGTGTTTATATATATGGACAAAAATCACATGGAAGAATAGCTTTTTTTTCTTCTTCTAATCTGCTAGTTCAATCATATTGCAAGAATCGGGAGAAAAATATTCATTTGAAGAAAAAGAAATTTTAATGAATCACAAAGTTTTTGAAAAATTATAAATATTCTGATTTAAGCTACATTACATTGTTATGTTTTTAAATATAAAACATAAAGAACACCAAGTTACCTCAAATTTTATAATATCATATGCAAGATATCTAGGAACATCTTTATCATCTACTTTATCTATTATCATTTCCTGAAAGGAAAAATCAATCAGCTACAGGATGTGTACATAAAAAAATTATTTAAATTGATGCACGAAATAACAAATTGAATGTTTCCTTTCATATATTACTAGCAGATATAACATTACACTACCCAATTTGGTGAACACACAGTGCAAGTTAAATAAGAAAAATTATAAATAAGAAACACAATAATTCAATCAGTGAAATATTTTTTACATATTAATAATAACAATCAAAATAATAATGCATTTAATATAACTATTTTTTTACCAAGTCTTTATATTGGTGGATTTTTAAAATTAGTAATTAGATTAAGTATAAGCTAAAAAACTTAGAATGAAAAGAAATCAAATAATTGAAAAGTATATACCTAAGTTCTTGTTTCCTTAAAATACTAATAATACAACACATTGTCTAGTACATTATAAATACAATAATTAATCAGCAAATTAATCATTTTTTTTTTTTAATGTAAAGATATTTTGTAAAAACTATCATATAAAAGTAATACAAATAAAAATTCCTATGTACTGGAAATACTTCTTATATTTTTTATATTTTAAACAAATTATAATTATATTATTGTTTTATATTTTAAACAAATACTTCTTTAAAATTATTGAAAATTAAAAGAAAAATTAGTCGAAATTTTTTTGAAAATGTTATTATTTCACACAAAATTTCAACAGTTAATTATGATATTATAATATTACATCCTTTCTAATCATGACAACTTTAAACTTATTATATTTTTCATAACAAATGATGAAAAATGAAATCCTTACATATACCACAAAAGTTGAAAAAAAAAAAAAATGTCCAGGAATCAAAAAATAAACATCATTGAAACTTAAGAATACTAAAATAACAAAGAATATACTATACTTGCCAGATGAAAAATTGAAATCAAAGTATAAAATAACACTTAACTTAACATTGATTGTATTTTTTCTTTTTAAATATGCTGTTATCTAATGTGGATGAAACTATTATAATTCACAATATATTAAAATGCAACTCAATTATTCCTAATTCTCAATTTTACATATTTTTTTCCATTACTTTCACTGAAAATTGTTCAATTTCAGAAGATATTTAATTTCTCAGTGTAAATTCATCTGTTGTACGAAGAGATGAATTTACACTGAGAAATTAAATCCATCTCAATATTACAATATTTTTGTTGGATTTGGATTTTTCTTTAAACTTGCCTCATTCACTGTTCATTTTATAAATTTGAACAAAAACATATACTTACACCATCCATTAAAGTATTAGCAATGTGTTCCTCTGGTACTTTACGGCGAGGAAAAGTTAAACCGTCAACTTTAAATACAGAATTGTCTCGATCAATGAAATATATTTCATCTTCTTTATCTATAAGCATCATATACCTGTAAAAAATTAATAAATCTTGTATTCACATTCTAAATATTGATTCAAGTAATCAAGACATTTCGAAATAAACAGGAAAAAAAATTCAATATCTCAAAATAACAATTTAAATAATTAAAAAAAAAAAAAAAAAAATTCATTTATAGTGAATAGAGATTCAATTTTTTATTAATTAAAGTATGATATCAGGAACATATTAGTAAAAATGTAAATACAAAATTTGTTTGTTGTTTCTTATCCCACTTGGCTGGCTAAGCCCACGAGCCCATACGTACTTATGATTGAAGGGGAAGGAAGCAGCTTCTGTTGTGATGGAGCACCCGTAGGTAGAAGTCTGACTTTGGCTCCGTGACGCTCTTACAGTCATAGGAGACCGGGACCTACAGCTTAAAGTGGATTCCGAACCACTACAAACATCCATGGCACCGCCGGGATTCGAACCCGAAACCTGCGGCACCAAGCGCCAGACACTCGGCCTATTCAGGTCCCAAATGTGTGAATGCCAACGCCACGCGGTGTTTACAGGTGCTCACCCACCCAAGTACTGACTGCGCCCAATGATGCTTGACTTCGGTGATCTAACGAGAACCGGTATATTCAGCATGGTATGGCCGTTGGCTAAATACAAAATTTAAGCCAATTGATTAAGATTTATATTTCCATAAGTAAATAATAATAAAGTTTATATAAGTAACAACCTGAATTCCTAATAATCAAATAAAAACTAAAATGTCCTTTATTATACAAAAAATTTAATAATATAAACTTTACTCTTTCATTGCTACGATGAATTAAATTGAAATATCAGAAATATGCAACTCATATTTTTTCTTTGTAAGAAACATTAAACAAAGAAGCAAAATTAATAGACAATTACAAACAAATAAAAATAAAAGCAGCATATATTTACACAATGTATATTTAATAACTTTATTTACAAAGAATAATTACCTTGTCCCATCTGCTTTCCAACTAACTTTGTATGGTTTTGCATGTAAATATTTCATATTATTTACATCCATAGATACAGGCTGAGAGCCAGGAAATCCAGACCTAAAATATAGATAGCAAAGAAAAATTGATTTATAATGATAGCCAAGAGTATCAAGAAAATGTACATAATTCTAATCTGTAATAAGCAGAATTAAATAATAAAATCTTCAATTTATAAAAATAATTCAACTGAAAAATAACAAAACGTTTAAGAGTAAGGACTGTCTTAAGTAATCACCCTCAGCATATACACCCACAAATTAAGAAAAGAAAATTTTTTAATATAGGTTATAATTCAAATCAGAAACATTTGTAGCTATTTTTGAAATATATATATATATATATATAAAAATACAAAATTATATAAATTCCCTACAAATAACGTTGCACTAAAATTATTAAGAAAACAATGAAGAAAATGTATTCTTTTACTTTCAATTAAAAAAATTTTATGCTTTGAATTGAGTTTATTTAGTAATAACATTTATGCGAAAATTTTATTTCATATGAAAACTGTACATAAATAGGAGTTCAAGCTACAGCAGTAAACTATTTCTTTAGTATAAAATGCAATAAAATAAAATGACATATTAAGATTAATACATTTTCCAACCACACATATTTTGACATTTCTGCTGTACATAAGTAATAAGATTATTATCTGAGACAGGAGTTACACCAGGGACTCCTTCCATGAAAACTGGATTCTGTAATAAAATAAAAAATTTGAGAAATTAACCTTGCATTGTTACAAAATACACTTGTATCAAATGCAAACAAATTATTACCTTTTTACGCATTTCTTTTCGTTTTTTTGAAGGCGGTCTATCTTTTCCATCTCTTACTGAAGAACCATCATCATCCACATCGTCATCCTCTAAATTAGGAATATACACAGATAAATAAAATTGTGGTACAGATTATTATTAAAATTTTTTTAATGAAAATTAGTAAGAAATGAAAATATATACTTCAATATAATTTCAGATATAAAATACAAAATAAAAGCAGAAAGATTTTTATTTCATCTATCTTACCATTGCACCAATCAGGAAGAGGTGGAGCAGGAAATGCATCACCGATTTCTCCATACCGACTGAACAATTCTTGTATGTAATCGGCTTTATAAATACCAGGTGGACGTGCCTATATAATTATTCAATTATTAATTATTGCAATAAAAAACATATTAGAAATACACAAAACTTTTCATTTTACATAAATAAGAAAATAGCTAACTGTTAAAGCATAATGAAACAAACACTTACTTGACTAAAATATTTGATAGCAGCTTCCACACTAGAATAAAAGGGCAAAAAATAATATTAATAGAAATTTAGAATTACATTATAAAAAAAAAAAAAACAGTTACAATTCATATATAATAATAAAATGATTTTAAGTAGGAAAATAGTTAAAACTGGGTATTCCATTTTTTTTCTCTAGCAAGTGCTGCTATTCATCAGCTTGTATGTGAAATAGGACCAAATGTCCAAGTCAAACAGTATGCAGTCAATTCCTGAAACTTTCTTGCACATTTTACATATTTTTTGAAAAAATTGAAAAACATTTGTTAGTAAAGATATTATATTGTAAGCCCATTATTCTAACTTTGATTAGGATAACCACTTTTGATCCTAACTTTGCTCATTAGGTTTTGAAGGCTTCTCTAGATCAAAAACAGAAGAATGCTATACAGCAAGTAATTTTGGCCAAGAAATAGCAAATAAAGAAAAATATTAATCAATTACACATTGTTGGAGCATAGCTATCAATTGTTAAAATCTTTTAGTAATAGAGATTAATCAGATAGCTTATTTATTAAAACAAAGATGTCTAATAAGAATAAACCTGCAATGAATAAAAGGATGTGAAAAAAATTATCCTCCAATCATCTAAATTAAAGACAAGTGGAGATCCAGTACTTTAAGCAATAATAATATGCATTTAGAAATTTTGATGAAAATAAGAACAAAATGGAACATGTTGTTAAATATAATGTGGTCTGTAATAAAAATAATTAAAAAAAAATATATATTATTTATTTGGGATATATGCTGTTGTTGCTTATCCCTCTTACCCCTTAACCAGATCCAAAAGATCATGGGACATTAATAAATCGAAATTGATCTCTCTCTCATTCAACAGCTACCCCAGAGGCAACAATAGAATCAATGCTATGAGAGGGAGAAGCGATGGCTGAGCAGTTTGGTAAATACTGTTCCATAATGCAACATTAATTTGACAAAATACTAAATTATAAGGCAATAGATAAAATGGATTTAAAGGTGAAAAGTTTAAATAAATGAAGTAATTTGATACAATATGCTTAAAAAAACAGATAAATAATATGAAAAGATTTTCAATAAACAATTATTAAAAAAATAAAATATTTTAGTAGCTGAGAAATTATTACTTTACAAAAATGAACTGTTATTTGCAATTAAATTATAAAGGTTTCAATAAAATATTTGTAAAAATATTACACTATATGAAAATTGTAAAAAGGTTGTATTTCATCTACTTTCAAATTATGAAATAAAACTTTGAATAACAATCATAAAGAGCTAGTAATTTTTTATTCATTTACTTATTTTTTGTTAATTTTTAAAATGTGAGAGCTTTTACTGAGTTCCATATTAATTCTATTTTATTAAATTTAACTTTAACTTAAGATAAACTGAAACATATTCAACACAAAACAAAGGAAAATTTGAATTACCTCCAAGATAAACTTTCAATTAAGTAAGCAACAATTAAAAAACCAGTTCTATTAAAGCCATGTGTACAGTGGACACCTGCGAAAAAAAAAATGAAATTCACTATAAAATCATAGGATTTGTTATAAAGATCAATAGAGAAAAATCAAAAGATGCAGTACAATCAAATTATTTTTCAGAACAAAAACATATTTTAAAAAGTATAAGTTAAATACGTTATTATAATGGAAATTAATCATCTTCTATTCTGATATTTATCATTTAAAGTATAAAAGAATATATTTTTTACACTTAGAACATGTGCACATATTTTTCAAAAACTTGAAACACTTACCAATGGATTCAAGAGGATTCTTAGAAATATACTTCTGGCATATTTCAATAAAAATATTTGTCTGCTCTTGTGAAGGGCATTCTCCATGTCTGAAAAAAAAAAAAAAAATGCCACATATTAAAATATCTCTGATCATACTGAATTAAAAAATAATGACAGTTGGTATTTTTAATACTTGTTCCATCATTGTTTCATTATATTCTGGTGTATATTTTAATTAATGTACATCCTATGTCAAGAAAGAAAAGGAAGATATAGATATGAGATTGGAAACTTGTTTTATTAATTTTTATTATAATGATTTTATTAGAAAATAGTTTTCGCACACACACACACAAAAAGATTTAATTAAATCAATTTTTACCATAAGCAAGTTATTCTTTTATTTTGGATTGAATTATTATGTACTGAATTAATATTTTTACATAATCAGATCTAACATATATATTATATAATGGTGAATAAATTAGTTATACAAAGATAATACTCTTTTTCTAAGGTGAATGTTAATTTGCTTTTAAAAAATAATAAACAAATTTTGAAACAATTAAAAACTTGCTAAAAAAAGACTTTTAGTTGGATTTACACACACAGAATTATATATATTATTTGCCTTGCATCTTTTTTTTTTCTTCTTTCTCATTTAGTTAAATATAGTAATTTTCATATTCTACGGCCCCATGTTCGAGAAGAAAGAGAAACAAACAAGGGAGAGGAGGAAACAACTAAGAAGCTGCCACATGGGAGTGAAAGTAAAAAAGAAGAATTGAAGGAGGCAAAGACAAAAGTGGTGGCCACAGAAGCAAAAAGATCGGAGATTAGAGTGATTCAATGGAGTATTTTAGAGGATCTGCTGGAATTTCAGAATGTTTTGTTTTAATGTGTGATGTGTTGTAAATATTCATAAATAAATGTTTTTTTTATATTGAAGATTTTGATTTTGATTTAATATCTAATCAATAAGCTGGTACAGACATGGAAGACTCCTGGGGATTTTGACAAAAATCCAAAAATTTCAATATAAAAAGTCTAAATGAATGAATACATTTATTGATGAATATTTACAATTGCACATTAAAACAAGACAATCTGAAACTCTAGCATGCCCTCTCAAACATATCACTGAATTGCTCCAATGCTCTACACATTCTCATTTGTTTTTCCTCTCTCACGAACACTGGTCTTTGTTGTTTTTTAATTGTTTTAGTTAAAATAATTAGCTTCAAATAATATTGAGAGTTTTGAAAAATAGTTTTAAAAAAAAATAAATAGCATAATATAACTGAACATTATTAAGCAACTGATTGTAATTTTAAATTGTTTTAGTTAAAAATAGTTGGTTTCAAATAATTATCAAAATTTTTGAAAATAAGTTTTTTTTTAAAAATAACGTTTTTAATTCACTAAACATCATTAAGAGTCTAAAATTGTAAGAAAAGTGCAATAAATAAATACTAATTTGTTAGATTCTTAGGAGGATTTAGATTTATTTACAGTAGTAAAAACAACAAAAAGACAACTGCAAAATTTAAATTACTATATAAAGCTGTTTAGTAAATTAACTATAAGATAAAAGTTATTTTGATTTTTAGAAAAGAATACAATGCAAATATCATACTTTCAAAGAGTAAATTAGTTAATATTTCATTTTAAACTTCGAAATGATGCAACACAAAATAATTAAATTATCTTGGCAATTCTTACCCACGGCACTGTAATTTAACATATGTTATGTTTTGCCCTTCAACTTCATTTTTGTTGTAAAATCGTGTTGTATTAGTTAAATCAATCCATAAACCTAACTTTATCTAGGAGAAAAACAACAGATTAAATATTAAGTACTAATTCTAAAAATATAATTTTTTAAAACAAAATTGTGAAAAGCATTAACAATTTTCTAACATAAAAATGTAATAATAATAATGCTCAAATAGAACTCAAATATTTATTCACTTATTATACACACAACAAATTTATTTTAGGGAAAAAAGTACTAATAATCGTTTTTTTTAAATTAAATTAAGTACCACTAAGATTAGCGAGTTTCTTTTAATTTTATTAAATCTATAAGACAAAAATGATAGCTAATACTTTTTAAACGTGTCTCAAATTTTGTAATTTATTGCAAAAAAAAAAAAAAAAAAAAAAAAACTTTTTGTCTTCCATTAATACTTTATTACAACTGGCATGCAAGGCCCAATTTGGCACACAATATGATCTCATTATGTGCGTTGCAGTGACTTATGAAAACAAGTAGATTTTATGATAATTCAACATAATATTTCACATTGATTCAGACTACTTAGTAAGGATATTTCTTATAGAGTATGTAAAAAGTGGACAGCTACTTTAAAGAGTAAAACATATTATTCTCCCCCCCCCCCAACCTTAAGAATTAACATTACCAGACTTAAATGATTTATCTTATAAGTAGTAATCAAATTCACAGGATTTCAAAAAGCTAATTATAAAAGTGTCCTTCACTGGGACAGGAAAAAAAAAAAAAAAAAAAAAAAAAAAAAAAAAAAACCCAACTCATTATATTACACTCACAATGTATATTTTAAATTTTCATTCACTGACATATTTTACACATGCAAACTAACACATAAATGAGTATGGACATATTTAAAAATTGCTAAAATCTAATACAAAAACACCACACTTAAACTTTACCTTTTGGCTTGTTAAAGATGCAATAAGCATAGATGGTGAAAAAATACATTCCTCAGGGATTTGAGAGTCATATGATTTATCAAGTGGAGTTTTGAAGGCAATGAATTTTTCTACAAATATTTTTAAAGTATTTAATTTGATTATTAATAAAGATATATTAAAAATTTATATAAAGTAATTAAAAACATACTAACCAGCAATAAGAGACCCTTTTCTTGGGCAATATAACCATCTTGGAGGAGGACCTAAATCTTTTCTACCTCTTTTACGATCCCCCATGTTAATCTTAAAAATAATAATAACAAATAAAATCCACTTACAATACAAATATATTTAAAGACATAAATTATAAAATTTTTTTTTGAATAAAAATATATTTAAGAATTCACATAAACAAAAATCAATTAGAAAACATTATATACAAAAGATTCTGTTAGATACTTGTTCAACTTAAAAAGCAGATATCAATTATGAAAGCTAATTTACTTTAATTAAAAAGTTGAAAAAACATTTTAAGTTTAATAAACACAGAAATAAATGGTTTTCAATTAAAAAATTAATTTATAGGAAGAAAATTAATAATCTTTTCTATATTTTTCAACAAAATATAAATTAAAAAAAATATGAAATTCTACAACCAAACTTCATTAAGAAATTAAAATATTATAGATGTTCAGTAGATGCTAACTCTACATTAATGAAAGCTCAATTGTATAATTTAAAGACATGGTGAGATGTACAAAACTCATAACAGAGCTGGTCTTTAGAATATAGGGAAGGAGAGAAGTGTTTAAATTGATAAATATTAATTTTTTTTATAAGACACATTTAAATGTTATGCCATCTACAAAATAATATTAACTGTTCATTGTTATAGCCAAACTAAAATTTGACACGAAAATATTGCATATATATATATATAACATTTTTGTGATAATATTAGTTTGCCTGTAACAAAGAACACATTTTCATTATTATTATATATAAATATAATAAAAAAATTGGTTATTTTATTAATTGGACAAAAAAGAATAAGGTTCCATACTAAAAAAGATTTTTAAAAATTTGAAAATTCTTGATAATTAAAATTTGTGTTATCCATTATGTATACTATTGTTATACTTAAAGGCAATTTAATGTGCACAATAATGATTTTCAATTATAAGAGCATTCTCATTTGCAAAACATTAACTGCAATATTCATACAGTAGAGCCTCTGTAAGTCGAACTTCAAGGGAGACTCTACATAATTCGAGTTTTCGACTTACGCAAATTTTGTAAGGAAATATTTGACTTATAGAGGTCTAGATTCTTTTTAACTTATTTTCAGTTAGAGAGGTAAAATAAATAAAAATTCAAGTTAGAGAGGTAAAATAAATAAAAATTCAAGTTAGAGAGGTAAAATAAATAAAATTTCAAGTTACAGAGGTAATAAACATGTTTATTTGCAACTTAAAAGTTATAATATGTACTACAATAAAAAATCAAAATAATTCTGAAACAACCTTAAAATTAAAAATATTATGTATTAAAAAAGTCAGTTATTATTATATATTTCAAAAATTTTTTTTTTGCTTTAGACAATTTGATCATTCTCTATCTATAGCATTATCCAAGCTATAAAGAGCAGCAAATTCTTTTTCTTTCGGGTTGCTATTTCATAGAATTGGTTATTCTATTTACTATATACTCAGACATTGTTTTCTAAGAAACAATGACGTGCATTGTCGGCAAATCCTTAAAGTCAGTAACTTATTTTTCTTCGAGCTATAGAAGTAATTTTTTTTCAAATGATCGAGTTACGGAGGGAAAATATATACCAAAATGGCTTGTGGGGATTGACTAATTATTTCGACTTATAGAGGGCTGAAATTTCGAGTAATGGAGGTATTGAGGCTTGAAGGGAAGGGAACAAAAAATGTTTGCGAGTTGTGGAGGTTTTCGACTTAAAGAGGTTCTACTGTATATATAAGTTCATCATGCAAAAGCAATTACAAATATTTAAATTTAAAAAAAAAAAAAAATAAAGAACAATTATAAAGTAATAGAAATGTTCAATAAAAGTAAAGTTGAAAAAGATTACTTTTTAAAATGTTAAATTTATATGAAGTTAAAAAATAATGCATTAGGGAGTGCGAAAGTTGATTTTAACTGGAGTTAAATTTAATGTAACTCTGGATATATTAATCAACATATTCCTGTTGCTAGAATTAAATTTCTTAACAGGCATTAAATCAACTGCTAATATGAAAATTTTCCTAGCTGAAGAGTTTAATTACCAGTGCTAAAATTCCAGTTATTCCTTACACCACTGCATTACAATTATTAAATAACTGCTGATATCTACTAATAATATAAAATCCTTCCTATACAAAGAATTAAATCAACTGGCACTAAAATTTGGGCTACTTCTAATTCATCCTCTCTAAAGATAACCAATAATTCACCGTTTTGTCAACTGGAGGTGATCACTTATTCTCATAAACATAGTTAAATTGATATTTGCACAAGCTTCATACTAAATCAGTGTTGTACAGTTTGTGATATCTCCTTGTACTTGTGAGTTTGACATAAAATGTAGTAAAGTTGAATACCATATTAAAAGAGGCATGTGACACATTTTATGGTAATATATTGAGAAATACACAGAATTCTGCTTTAGTAAATTTATAGAAAAGATTATATATTTAATCAAAAGAAATTACAGATATAAATGTGAAAACAATGATTACAGAAAGTGAAAAAATTACATATAATTTAAATTGCCAAAATCTTGTAATCATATTTCTATTATAATATCAAAATATTGTCTTGCTCCATATAGCAATAAAAAAATTTAACAATGTGATAGTTTTCTTATTGTGTTATTTTACAGAACCCTGCAAATCCTATAATTTTATGATTGCAATTTAGTAAAAACCCCCAATTAAAAAAAGTCAAACATAATTATGGAAGAAGTTTCATTTGCAAACATAAGCAACAATTTCAGTAAATTAAAAAAAAAAAAAAAAAAAAAAAATTAAACCAATGCTAATATTTGACATTGTACATTAAATTTTTTAATAAATTTCAAAGTGTATTAGGACATTGAGTTATAATATTTTAATTCAACCAAAACCATAAAAAGTAAACACCTTTATAATTTTGAATTTATCGATTTTGGATAATATCGATAAAGGTCATGTATTATTAATAGTTAATTACGGATGATAAATAGCAATTCATTAAGTGCATATTGAAGGTAAAATATACTCTATTTATTAAACAATAAAATTTTAAAAATTATTTCTTTTAATAAGCATATTTTCTTGAATGCTGGAATAAACATAAACTTTGCACAATAAACATAATTATTTTAAATCCTTTTAATTAATAAGTATTTTTTTATTTTCTAGCTCACTATATATCTCCCTTTTTTTATTTTCAATTAATGAAAATAAAAATTTAAAGATAGATATTATTTGTAGTCCTGCAGAAAGTCGATCTCAACTACAAATTAATCTTTTACGTTTTATTAACGAAAGAAAAATTAAGACATTTTTACTTATTTGAAAATCTGATGTATTTTAAAAATACCAATATTTTTTAATAAAATTTTATTGGTTAGTGTTACATAAAAATTAGTTTGATAAACAACAAGTTCGATGAACAAATATCCAAGCTAGATTTTTCTTTCTTCCACCCTAAAGTAAATGTAGTGATAGTTTCAAATGATGCATTTTTTATTGTGCTCCATTAATTGTCAATAAAAATAAACTATACATTTCATTTCCTTCAAATCCCATCAAACAACAAAGCAACATAATATAGTTCATCTACAGTTACTCAATTAACATATGCCTAGAATTCCTTCGACGTATATCATATACAGATATGATTCCAATTATTAAAATAAAATCTCGTTATTCTCAGAATTAATCATATTTAACTATTCCCACATTTCCTCAAAATCATAGTATAATGTTAGAAAATTAATTATTTTTAATTAAATTAACTATCTTTAATATGATGCTCTAAATTTTAAGTTTAAAAATTATAAAATCATATCCCATCAATACTTTAATGTCCTGGCTTTCATATTCTATTAATATTTTTATTTCAACAGAATAAAAAACAAATTATTTTCAATCTTAAACTTTAAAATATAGTTGTACTTCTATTCAGATTTATCCAAACATATTTAGTCCTACTTAGATATCCCATTAACTTACTATGATTTATTCTAATATTTTAAATCCCAAAATATTTCCTTTTATAACATAGTAATGGTGTTTTTATAATTCCATAGCCTAGTAGGTTTATGTTTACAATAAAGGTTATGCCTAAAAATATTAAGAATTTCGATACATTAAAAATGAACTTTTCGACTAATGTTTCGTTTCAATAACACAGACAAATAAAATTTCAGAAAAAAATTATAATAAACAAAAAATTGATATATTTTTTTATTGAATGCATGAGAATAGAATTAAATATAACTCACAAAAAACCCTTTATAAGTCAAGTTAGTCATTATAAAAATAAAAAAAATGTTGTTTAACAAGAATTAATGCAATAAGATATGAATAGTTTGTAAATTAGCATTCGCTTTTTTCACCTGCCAATTAGATAGATCATATATATTTTGAAAAGTAGTTTACACATAGCAAATAAATTCTATGGAATTGTTCAATATTTTATAAAAAATGGATCATTATCAGAAATATACAGTAACTTTAAAATCGTATAGAAAGGCGTTAAGTTATGAAATAAATATTAATATATAGACTGTTAAGAAATATTATCATGTGGCAATATACTTACAATATGTAAACTGTTAGAATAAGATTTTACAGCATGACATTTAAATAACAAAAATAATAAATGTTTTCAATATTTTCAGCTTAGTACATCCGAAAGTCAATCAATTTAATAAACAGAAGAGAAAAAAGATCATATTCTAACATTACTTTCACTTAAGATCAACAAAAACACATTTTCGTTATGGGTAATAATCAAAATAGTTGAGTTGTATTTTTCTGACTGAGAATTTATGCATTTCATTTTTTGGAAATTATCTTACATTTAAATAATTATTATCAGTGTAAATACTATTAAATATAAATAATTCTTATAGTTTCTGAAAAAAACCTCTTTTACCCGAAAGATTGGATAAATTTTGGTTGCCTAATACAGATAGTTAAATCTCATAGAGTATGTTTGGGAAAGTTGACAAAACCTGATTTATTACGCAGAACTTAGTAATTAATCAGAGAATATTTAAAATACAAAGTGAAAGTTTTTTAAAAACAGAAATTTAAAAAATTAACAGTGAAAAAAAGTAACATAATAAAACATACAAAAAATATCAAAATAAAAGTAAAATTTTAAGACGTCATTTTAATAAAAGTGCTGCAATAGTCTCCCTAAAATTTACCCTCGGATTAATTATCACTAGAGATATGAGGTCGTGAACGAACAAGTCTTTTAGAATGGATCAGCTATAAGAACTAACAAGAAATGATCCGATCGCTCATTTTTAACTAATAGGCAAACATAAGAAATGATTAATTAAAAGATTCGGACCTTTTTCGAGCAAAAGAAAAAAATGTTAAGGAAATGTTCGATTGAAAGATGCGAATTTTTATCAACGAATTGAAGAATAGTAAATATAGCAAAAGACTGACTTAAGGCTGTCATCTACACACTATTTGCCTACTTTTACTTCTTTTTGAGAATTTAAAATATTTTTAAAGATTTTTTAAAGATTCGGAAATTCATCATTTGGATGTTAAAACGCTCATAAAACATTTCAAATTATTATGCATGTAAAATGCACAAGGATAGACTTTTTGTTTGCACTTCAGATGCACATTTTTTAAAAAGTTAACTACTTAAGCACAAGAAAAAAGGAGCTATTTACATATCTACGTTCCTTGAAAGAATGAAACATTCCTGCCAGTTGCTTTGCAAACTGTGAACACTAGTTTTATAAAATTGTCCTTCTTTTCTCTTTAGTACAGAGAAAGGCTTCCTATTTTACTAGAAGTAATTTATCTGTTTTTTAAACAATTATATTATGCTTTGATATTATTAAAATGTGTGTTATCAAATCTCGAATTAAAACTTTTGAGAGCTTTGCTAGTTTTAGTTATTTTATCTAGAGTTTTCTCAATTATGTTAATTTGATATTAATGTTTTCATTACCAATAAAATTTTAAATATTTAAAAAAGTATAAGGAGATATGGAAATTTAGTTCTCCGAGTTTTTTTTATAGCGTATTTGGTATATCCTTGCTTTTTATTTCATACCTATTGTCGGTGTAGAGAAGATTTTTACAAATACGGACTTCTACCCATAAAAATATAGGGCAAATCTACAGAAAATGTAAAAACATAAAACCCCAAAAGATAGCTGAGAAAAGATTAGTAACACAATCAAATTGTATAACAAAACTATTAAAACATTTGTTATACACAACCTCTAGAGTGCTCATTCAGTCATCTCAAAAAACTGTTAAAGATCCAATATATACATCGGATGTGGGATGAATTCTGGTGTCCTACGTAATTTCCTTCGCCAGGTCTCCTCCAATCTGTTATCTTAAAACTTATTTCTTAATATTTGGTGGCCTGATGGCCAAGTGGCTAGAGCTCTGGCATTCGGTACCACAGGTTTCGGGTTCGTGTCCCGACAGTGCCATGGATGTTTGCAGTGGTTCGGAATCCCCTTTAAACTGTAGTTCCCGGTCTAACATGATCGTAGAACGTTGCGGGGGTAGGGTTACTCCGCGTCCGCAGCTTATCTTAAAGCTACACGTGCCCCCTGGGTCAAAGCTAAATGAGTAACATTGATGCAATCCTTGCTTATAGCATAAAGATTAACTGTATAAGTGTTTGCCAGCTGCATTAGAATTTTGTTTTTCATCCCATAGTTTGACGTTGACATGAGTTCTTCACATTATGGGAGTCCTTTATCTTCTATGAAATAGCAATTTATTTCAACAATTTTAGGAGGTCATTTCATTTTCCCATGCTACTAATTAAAGGAGATTGCATAACGGATCAAACAGAACAACAACTGCTTTGAGTAATTTCATTCAATAACACAAGGAGAGTCATTGGACATTACTGAGGAATATCATTCAGTATATAGAAGGCGCTTCAATAGATGCCACCAGATATACAAAGGAAGCAGTTACAGTCTCATCCCAGAAGTACAACTCCTCCTCAACCTCACCTGAGAATATCTCAGTTCTTTGAATTTGTCCACCAGCTAGTATCACGTCAATGGTTTCGGTATAGAAAGACAGGCCATGTTCTTTTAAAATATGATATAGTTTCTCACCGAATTCGAATTTTCTCTTCGAATGTGTATCAGCACACATTGTTGCTTGCGTGTTACAAATGGAAATTTTGATGACACTCACAAAGTGAACTTCATGAAAAAACTGTAAAAGTTCATGTAGTTGAGACTTCCTTCTGATTTTTTTTTATTGGTGGGTTGCAAATCAAACTTTTAGTCAAGATTTTATGATGGCTAGTACTCCACAACCATATCAAGTGATAGCAGGATGGGCTTCTAGTGTTTGGTACCGTTTTGATTTCTCTTTTAGCCCCGTTGAAAATCCTTTTCTTGGAAAACTGGGTCTCTATGTTTATCTTTGTTTTGGATATAACTTCTTGACATATGCGTGTGGCTCTTCCTTTTGAAGATTGTCGTAGGTGTCTAGTTTCTGAAGTAAGTCTTCAGGAGTGGCAATCATACCGTAAAGGCTCGTGCTCACCAAGGCGAGAAGATGCAAGCGAAAAAATTTGACCAATCACTAGCCTCACCGCGGTCGCCTGAAACCGGTTTGTAGTCCGCCGCTTGGAGTTGCCCAACTTTCAACTCGAAGCGGTTTTTCACTAGGCGTAATGCTATTTCTGACGTTTCGCTGTGAAGGGGTTGAAAAAATTTTGCCGCTTGCCTCTTGAATCTCCACGTCTCCCGCCTCGGTGGGAACGAGCCTTAAGTCTTTCATTTCTGGTAGGATAATTTTTTCCATTTGGTCGACAATCATCAAATTTTTTAGCCCACCATAGCTAGCTGAGTGATGGCCGAGTGGCTAGCGCTCTGGCTCTCGATAAAACAGGTATCGAGTTCGAATCCCGTCGGTGCCATGGATGTTTGTAGTAGTTCGGAATCCACTTTTTCATATGACTGTAGAGCGTCACAGAGCCCAATAAGACTTCTTCTCACCCGCATCATTCCTAAACTGTATAGGGGAAACTCAGCTCTAGACACAGTGATGTGGTGTAGGGTAGTAGTAGTAATTACGTAACAATTAATTAATGCATTTTAAGTAATACACTCATGTCCATAAATTAAGGATAATTCAGAATCACACAGAAATTGAACTCTAAAATAAAAATTTCACCTATAGAATTATCACACACATCTTGAAGAAGAATATGCAAATTACAGGAAACCACCAGATGGCGCGGATAGTACGTCACAATGACGAGAGTGTACGAGAGGGTGTATAAGAAATGGTGGCAAAGAAGTAAAATTGTTCACAAGCGCTTTAAAAGCCTTTCAGTGCAATAACCGCATAGTTATGGCACAAAGGAAGCATTTGGATGATTTTTTACGTGGTAGAATTATCGGACGACTGGAATGTGGACGTACCCAGCTGGAAGTATCCGAGGAATTTGGAATCGCCCAGAGTGTCATCTTCAGGCTGTGGCAACGATTCCAAGATGATGGTAATGCGAGTAGATGTTACAGCACAGGTCGCCCCCAAGTTACAACGCCGAATGAGGACCGGTATTTAGCAGTTACTGACAAAAGAAACAGACGGAGCACAGCATCAGACCTGTCTCGTCAGTTCTCTTCAGCTACCGGTACGACAGTTTCAAGGCAGACCTTGTACAGACGCTTAGGGCACATTGGTCTATATGCTCGTAGGCCTGTCAGATGTGTTCCACTTACCGCAACTCACTGTCGCCTGTGATTAACCTGGAGTAGAGAGCATGCATGCATTGTGGACACCGCAACAGTGGTCTGGTGTGATGTTTTCCGACGAGTCCAGGATTAGTTTGCAGTCTGATTCTCGCCGGACTTTCATATGGAGAGCGCCAGGTACCCGTTACCACCAAGAGAACACCATTGAACGAGACCGTTACGGTGGTGCAGGATGGCTCGTTTGGGGAGGAATTATTCTTGGTTCCAGAACTGACCTGCATGTTCAGAGTGTAACGATGACAGGCCACATTTATCGGGATGCCATTCTGGAACAACATGTACGTTTGTTTCGGGGCGCCATGGGTGCTGAATTTCTGTTTATGGATGACAACGCCCGTCCTCACCGTGCAAACATTGTAGACGAATGCCTTCAATTGGAGAATATCACCCGTATGGATTGGCCAGCATACTCACCGGACTTGAATCCAATCGAGCATGAGTGGGATATGCTTGACCGACGAATTGCTGCCCGTCAACCCCTCCCACCTGTCAACCGGAACTTCGGAGGGCATTGCTTGATGAGTGGTGTAATATTCCCCAAGATCAGATTGATAATTTGATACTCAGCATGCCTAGGCGTTGTAAGGCCTGTATTGCATCGTCCGGGAGACATACTCCATATTAACCATCATACTAACCATGTTATACTGTTTTTTGTAAATAGGTTCTTTTTTGAAATTTGCTCCAGGGTGTAAAAATCGCAATTTTTATTAATTATGTCAAACATATAGCATCTTTTTTGCACTTTACCTTTTGTTTAATAAATAGACTTCAGAAATAAGTCAAATTTGTTTCGCTTCGGTCTTTTTCTCTGCCCGAACTTCCTTATCCTTAATTTATGGACATGAGTGTATATGAACAAACATCAAGTGTTTTTTTTAAAGGAAAGGTGTAACACTCGACTATAGAAGGAGACATCTTGACCACTACTGAAAGAGCTCATTCAGTATATAGAAGGAGCTGCTGATAGGCTGCAATAGGTGTTGCCAGATATACGAAAGCAGCGGTTACATTGTCACTTTTATTGCATATACTAATTTCTGTAGTTTATACATATTGTTTATTTCTAATGGCAAGGCAGGTAAAAGTAAAAAAAAACAATAATAACAAGGCAAAAAACAAATACAAAAGAATAAACATCCAAAAAATATAAAGATGACTGAATCATTGTCTTAATTTTTATATATATTGTTAATAAATTCATTTGCTTAAGAAGTTTGTAGAACCAATTGTCCAATCTAAGCAGTTGTCGAGAATAGCGGTGTCATCGACAAAGATTGCAGTAAGGAGTTGAGGATTAGAAGGAATTTCATAAATATATAGGGAAATGAGGAGAGTTGATATTTAGAGGAATTCCAGCTTAAATGCTCTTTAAGGAGGAGTGCGTCTTATTGATTTTGACAGTAAACTTGTGGTTCATTAGATAAGTTTAATTAAGATCGGAGGAAAATTTAAAGTAATAAGTTCATAAGGTCGTTAATCTAGACATGATCAAATGCTTTTTACATATCAGGTTCCCGCGGTTTCGCTATTTGTACACCAGCAACAATGCATTCAGAAATATGGAGAAGTTAGTAAGTAGTAAGAAGGGAAAGTTTTTTTTCCGAAATCCAAATTGCTCTGGGTTAAGACGTTATTAATCGAAATAAACTTATTAATTTTAGAGATGTTAATAATTTCCTGCAATTTTGCTAATAGTAGAAAGGAAAGAAGTCTATCTATAACTGTTCGGGTTGATAGGATCATTACCAGGTTTGAGAATGGGGATGATGGGAGAAATTTTTTAATCATTCGGAATATATTTTAAAGGCCGAATTTTATTAATAAGATGACATAATAGAATGATGTTGATAATCTGAAATTTTTTGATAATTTTATTTGTAATTTCATCTGGGGCTTCTTAATAACAGTTGCTTTTAATTAAAAGTGAAATCTCTGAAGGTTTAGTATGGCTAATTTTTCTTCACTGTAGTCAAGATAAAAATTTCAGATAGGGTAACGGATTTTTCAATTTCTTTAGTGAAAAATCATTTAAAATAAACTGATTTTCAAGGTTAACTGCTAACACTTCAGTTTTTTCTTTATCTGCAATAGTGGTAGAAACCGGTCCATTAAGATAAGCTGTTTTATTTCGATTGCCTTTAAATGCTTTAGAGAAATTCCGAAGAAAATTATCATAAGGTTGACGGGCTATTAGTTTTTCTTCACTTAACAATTCGATCGCGGATATTACTGAATTTCTACCCGGGGTGAAAGAAAGCTGGGCAACGGGCGTACCGGTTATGATGTTCCTTGGTGGTTTTAAGAATCACAAAACCTCCACATCTTAAATTAATTGAAACATTAGCATAAATTGTAGTTTCTTAAATTAATGAATAGAAGTAATTAAAAATAAATAAATGAATTTAAAATTTAGGAAAAACATCTGCTTGAGAACAATTAAAGCATGAGATCGAAAAAGCTAAAGCTATCGGTACAATTAAGAGTTCGTTGACGATGCCCAAAAATGAAAAGGTTAAAGTTAAAAAAAATGAGAATTTTAAGATAAAAGTAAAATAAAACAAAAGGAATTAAGATTAAACAAAATAATTATACAAAATAAGTAGGGTTTGATCAGTTGACTGACTCGCCAGTAGATGGCGCCATCAGTCCCAACATCGAGCCCAAAAAGTGAGTTACATACAAACATACAAACATACAAACATACATACATACATACAAACATACAGGTGAAGCTAATAAAAGCGTATTAAAAAGAAGATAACAGATGGAGGAAATTAAAAAGCTAAAAGCTGAAAGTATTTTTATGATTGCAATTTCACAATGTGTAGTGGACATTCAAATCGAAGAAAAGAATTGTATTGGGATCGAATTGAATTAAGGTTTCCAGATCAAGAATAAGAAGAGTAGAGTCTGAAGTGGGATATAAATGGAAGCAATTGGCTGCCTAATATATATATATATATACCATGTTTGACTTATATTTGACAAGCGAAAAGATTGTTTACATAATCGGAACGTTTGGGTTTCTAAGAGTCACCTTCTTCAGATCTAAACTAAATAAAAATTGGAACATATCTATTTATTAAAATTTTGTTTTCAATTCTACACGCCCCATAAATAGAGAAAAAACAAAATATATGATTTTGGGCAGAAAAGGTATCAGAAGGACAGAAAATCTTATACAAATAAAAGTTGAAAATTTTGTGAATTTTTGAGTTTAAATATCTGGGAGGGGGAAAAAAAACCCAACTTAGATTTGCAATTACTCTAGGAAAAATAGGTTCTACGCTATTTTTTAATTACATCGAGAACTGGGTCGTACTGACCATTTCCCAATAAGCAGACCAATAAAAACTAGCATTGAAGAAGTCATGTCGTGTGGGTTGCACAGACGAATGCTGTTACTCATTTAGCACCCCCTAGGGGACACGTGTAGCTTGAAGATATGCTACAGACGCGAGTAACACTACCCCCCACAATGTTCGACGATCATATGAGACCGGGACATATGGTTTAAAGTGGACTCCGGACCCCTGCATACATCTATAGCACTGCCAGGACTCGAACCGGAAACCTGTGGCATCGAGCGCCAGTCACTCGGCCATCAGCCCCTTATAAATTTATTATTAAACCAGCATTAATTTATGACTCAGAACCATCGACTCCAATGCAGAGAAGGAAAAATGCATGTTATTTGGGAAATAAAGGTCTCGATAAGAATTTTGGACCTATTCAGGATGATGGGTTTGGACAATGCGGAACATATATAAATAATATACAAGGAAAAAGATATAAATGCAGTTGGGTTTAGAGGAATCCACTGGTTGAACCATTTCGAATGAATGGCAGAAAACTGATAGTATGCCATGCTCCACCACTGGCTGTAATGCCAAGAATGGTGATGATGTCGCTGATAATTTTAAAGAAAAAAAAATTCAACCTCAAAGAAACTTTTCCTTATCAGAAATTAGAAATTGCATAATTTTTTTTTATTTAATAATGTAATTCGAATAAAATAAAAGGGAGGGGAAATAAATAAATAAGAGTAATTTTTTTTCTTAAAATTTTAGGTTAATACGTTTTTTGAAAAAAACGTTATTAATTTAGAAAGTTTCTCCCTATGCAGATTATATTAACTATTCTCAGTCTATGAGAAAAGTATATAGAGATTTTTTTTACTTATTTAAATTTCAAACTTAGAGGCATAACAAATGCATTTGTGAAAAACATATTCATAATTTATCACATACACAAAGGCATGAAATCTTCTTCTTTTTCAATGGTGCAACAGCCCCATGGTGGCCAAGGTCGTCTGTCTGTTGACAGATTCCAAAACATGAGATGTTTCCATTTTTAAGGAATAGGGTATCAGCCCTACTGTCATATTAGACAGGGGCCTACTGTTTAAAGTGGATTCCGAACCACTACAAACAGCCATGACACGGCCGGGAGTCAAGCCCGAAACCTGTGGCACCAAGCTCCAGAGAGCTGGTCACTCGGCCACCAGGCCTCATCCATTAAATCGTATAAATATCGTATAATACAGCTCATATAATTGTGTATTAAAGCTCATATAAATACTCCATATTAAGTTTAATGTGATTAGTGCTTAACGTTAAATTTGATTGATGATTCCAAATAAATGCAAATTTCAAACAAAATAGCTGCTGCAATGTACTTTAAGACAAAAAAGAAAAATAGCATAAAAGCTGAACAAAAGCATAAAAATACAATGACAGCTTTAAAGAGAAACTGATTTGAAATAAACCACACATATTAAAAATAAAAATATATGTTTAGATAACGGTATGTAACGAAAATTACAGCAAATTACCTTAAAAGTAGGTGAGCGTTTTGTATCGATAATCATACTGTCTTGTGAGACTTTTCCAATCTTTTCCTTAAATAAACTTGAAGGGGAACTAAATAAGGGGAATATCACTCTCCATCCCATTAGAAACTCTTTTTAGTATGGTACTATCTAGGGCACAAGGTTTCTGCCTTAATAATAATAATAAACCTAAAATAGGCTTTGATAATAATTTCTATATAGATAATATAACATTAAATTACATTTCAAGCATACCATTATGCTATTGACATAAAAGTTAGCATTCCCAAATTATATATTCGAAACCTAACAGTCGTTTTTGTCCAATTCCAGGTTTGAGTATTTTACTCAGTGGTCATTTGCCACTACAATTGCAGATATGCGGTAGATTTGGCATTAGTCGAATTTTACCATGCTGAGGGATTGTTATATTGCCTCACCATTTCTGTGCCACAATTTGTAATTATCATTCCCAAAGGTGGCATCTGAAATAATCGCATACTTTTTCCCATTTCTTCGATTCCATTTCTGAATTCCATTTCCCTTTCTGAAAAATGAATCGATTTTTTTCTTCATTCAGGGGGACGATTTTATAGCCTTTAAATATATCATACTTGACACTAATACAGTAATTAAAGCTTTCGATTCAATATCACATTTTGGGTTTCAAATGGAGCTCAATTTTAGCTCGAGCTAAATTATTTAGCTGCAAAATTCGTAACAGCTAAATGTGCGCATGTTGTACTCTAAAATTTATTTTTACTTAAGATTTAAAAATTTTTCCAATCAACAATATAAAACAATATAAAATAGGCTTGCAATTATTTTTCTTTAATTTATAACATGATGATTGTAAGAAGAATAAAATTTGTACTTATTTTAGTAACTAGATTAAGAAATATTTATATTTGAGTTTGAGGTATGCTGTCAAAATTTATATAAAATGAAAGATGCCAAATTCTTATTTATTAAATAATATTCAATCTATTATTCCTTTAAGATGTAAAATTTTTTTATACTTAAATTTTACTTTTTAAAAATTTTTTAGTAGATATTGATTCCAATAATCGTACGTTCTTGGGCTTAAAGGGTTAAATATTTTTAAATGTGAATTGTTAGGAATTTTTACTTGAAAATATTACAAATTTTTATCAAGATTTTTTTACTCAATATCAAAATATCTATTTATTGTACTGGAATTTATTTGATTTTCAGAGATGTTGTTGAAATTTATATAAAACGAAATGTTTTAAATTGTTATTTATTAAATTGTATTCAATCTGTTAAATATTTTTAAAAGTGATTGTTAGGATTTTTTTTCTTGAAAGTATTTCAATAAATCTTTATCAAGATTTTTTTTTACTTAAACAATAAAATTTATTTATTGTAATGGACTTTATTTGAATTTTAGGTATGTTATTGAAATTTATATAAAATGAAAGATCTCAAAGTATTTATTAAATAGTATTAAATCCTTTAAATATTTTCAAACGTGATTTTTAGGTGTTTTTCTTGAAAACATTTCAAGAAATCTTTATCAAGATTTTTTTTACTCGAAGCAATAATATTTATTTATTGTATTGGAATGTTATTTTGTTTTTTTTAAAAAAAAATCAAAGACATCTCATCATGGTCACCAGTATCTCATATTTTTTAAGCAATTATGCAATTAACTTTAAAAAAAATTTCTGTATCACTGTATTAGAAATGGTCCTTATAAATCCATTTTTAAACATAAGAAAAGAAAAGGAAAAAGATTAAGGCACTGTAAAACTTCACAGGAGTTAGCTGTAAGGTTACAGAGAATTTTTCAGTCCATCGTAGCGGATCAACGGTTGCCATGGGAACATGGTAGATCTTTGTCGCATTGTCGTAAATTCGGACAAGCATCAGTGAATGCCTCCATGGATTTCTTCTAGCACGCCAGTCATTCAGTCGATTTCTGTCCGCATTTTATAGGATGTCTGACAGCATGTGATATGGGCCACACTTGTTTTAAGGGAAGGTGAGATCATTTTCTTTAAAGCGGTGTACGTCAGGACTTATTCTGTTACACTATGACATGACTCCAGAAGGAATTTTTCATGTTAAGGTTTAGATGCTATTTATTTTTATTATCCATTTTTTTATCAAGCGGTTGAGGTGAATGAGATATAAAATTTATGTACATCAAAGCAAGCGGAGAATTTTAAATTAATTTACTTTAAAAAAAAACCCATTTAATACGGATAAACAATAATTTTTTGAATAAAAATATCAACTTCAACGAATTAGTTACATTATTAACAAATGTAAGAGATGAATTATCTTTTAAAAATATGTAGAATGCATATAATATTTTTTTGCATAGTTTAATTTTTTAAATTTAATTTGTGAACAAGGTTGTTCAGGTTTTTCCTTAGACAGAGTAGTATAGGTATAGCAGAATTAATGAGCTTACGCAGCATAATAGCTCTAAAAATATAATGTGCTTAACTAAACTGCAAATTCTCTGCAATTATTTCTTTTCATTTAAAACAAAGCGTACAACTAACAGCTATCACATTTTTATTTTCATCATTTTATGCTGCACTGGATGTAGAAGACCGTAGAGGATCACATGAAAAATGATTCTTTATCTTCCTTTGTATCAATGAAAAATTCATTTAGAGTTTCCGGAACGACAAGCTCTCTACTGTAGAAAATTGGTCACATAGCAGATGATATATTCGTGCACTGTAGCTTCTTTTCCTTCCTTCTGAAGAGGTTAATCCATGTAGGAGTAGAAGTGCTTTACGTGACCATTTTGTTCAATCCAAATCATAGGTATGGCAAATGACATTGTAAATTTCTTTTTGCCTACCGGCCGCAGAGAAAATTTCTTTGAACCAGAATTGCAACATATGCGTGGGGCCCAGCGTTTGCCCTGATCTCCAGTTTTACATCCGAAATAAAGATGATATTTCTTTTTTTTACTGAGGAATATATGTAAACTTTTTGAGTTTCAAATGTCATTTCTCCTTATATGCAACAGAAATTATTAGGGGTTGGATACTTGCTTTACTTTTCTTTGGGAGCCATTGTTAGGAAAATGTAGGAACAGCATACAGAATCCATAAAGAAAGCAAAATCAAATTATCACATTCATTGATTGAAACAAAATTACATCTTTCTATTTAAAAGAAAGACATAAATTGCTTCATTGCCCCCATACTTTCATAATATCACTATCTAGTTTGTTAAAAGAAAAGTCTTCCTACCTTATGGGTAGGAAGACTTTCTACCTTATGGGTAGGAAGACTTTTCTTTTAGCTAACTAGATAGGGTGATAATCTTTTAACCATTTTCAAATTAGTTGGTTGGCGATCCGTCATTTAGCAGATGCGGCGTTTCCTAGCTATAGAAAATCAAACAATTTTAATTTTATTAATGGATATAAAGTGCTCATATATAATTTTATTTTTCATATTTCGTATTAATTTCTATTTCTAAGAAACACTGGTACAAAAAAGTTATGAGATTATTTTCAAGATTTGGGTTATTTTGACTATTTTTAATTTCGGTAAATATTTTAGGGTAAAAGAAAAATGAAAAGTGCAAAGGAATCAAGAGGAAATCGCAGATGCAAAACTGATAATAATCAAGAATTACAGTTTATCAAATTGTAAAGAAAAAAAAATAATAATATTATTTATAAATAAAAAAGTTATTATTATTTATAAATAATAACTCTATATAATATTCTATTATATAGAGTTATTTATAGTTTACATTCTATTAAACTATAAATAACTCTATATAATAGAATATTTGAAAGAAACAAAAAATATATTAAAAAATAATACAATCACATATAGTTCAAAAAGTTGAATATTTGAAACAATTGACTTCATTTTAATCAACTTGAAATTCATTTTTTTAATTAACTTTAAATTAAAGAAAACTTCTAAATCAAGCCACCAGATGGCACCTGGTAGAATCAGACAAACGCATAAAGCAGAAAAAGTTTTTCTTTAATTAAAAAAGATATAATGGGAATTTATTGATTAAATACAAGGTTGTAAAATAATAACTTCAGAGGAAAAAAAAATTAGAACGCAAAGTATTATAGTTTTTAAGTTATATTGGAATGCTGAACAAATAAGCATCCATTTACACACACACACGCAGAGAGAGAAAGAGAGAGAGAGAGAGAGAGAGAGAGAGAGAGAGAGAGAGAGAGAGAGAGAGAGAGAGAGAGAGAGAGAGAGAGAGAGAGAGAGAGAGTAAATAAATAATAATAAAATAAAATAAAATAAATAAATGAACTTTCAATTATACATGTCCCTCCTTTTTATGCCGTTTTTTTATGTGCTGAAATGCAGTGAAAAAATAAGTGCAGAGTATATTGATAAATCACGTATATAGTATAAATAGATTTCTACCTAATCATGTACTTGATTTTTTTAGACGAGAAAATATGCAAGCATTCAAATTTATACGACAGTATACAGTATAAATCGATTTCTAACATTTCTACGATAGTATACAGTATAAATCGATTTCTAACCGATCGAATTTTTACTGATTTTTTTGAATAATTTGATGTTTTTTAGATAAATATGCAAGCATTCAAATTTACATGACAGCTAGAAAAATACCTACTAAAACACCTCCTCTACGGCAGAACTGACCAATAAAACCTTTAAACCAATGCTTTTAAATTATTACGGTTAAATATCATTGCGCTTAAATTATTACGATTCAACAGTTTTTTTTGTTAAAAGTAACGGAAAGAAATTTTAGGCGAAAATCAATAAATTAATTAAACCACATAAAAATTTTGCAACACTGACCAATGGAAACCAGAATATATACCAAGAATTCTCAAAAAAAAAAAAAAAAAAAAAAAAAAAAAAAAAAAAAAAAGTATCACACAAGTAAATGTTAAAAAAAAAGTTAGATAAAATATTGAGTGAAAAAAAGTATATATATAGTTTCGGAATTTCTCTCTTTTCGAAAAACTTTTTAGAGAGTTTTCCCCCCAAAAAGTTAAGCTGAATTAAAATCCTCTTTAGCAGGTTCAGTCCCTTTGAATGGGGAAAAATCCGCCAGTAAATCCATCAGCAGATTCCCTTTTTTTCCCTCTCTTTATGCCCTCAAATATTTGCCTATTGATGGTATGTGTGAAAAAGAAGCACTTAATAGAAGGATTGCGCCCCAAAGACCCTCTTCAACTTAATTCCCTGAAAAAATTTCCAACTTTCAAAAGTAAGGATGAAAGAGAAGTCGGGCGGAAATCGCAATATATAAATCAGAGCGGACGTATTTGGAGAGAAAAAAAATGTTACTTCTCTCACAACTTTTTCTTTTCCGTCCAATATTTATGCTATGCGTTTCTTTCTTTCCGATACACATATGTAGGAATTGGAAGAAAATTCTGTAAAAAAATAAGATTGACTTAGTTTTTGTAACTCAAATATGTAAATAAACTGATCAGATAGTTGTGTTTACATATTTTGGAGGGAAAGAAGTATTTTATTCTGAAATATTTAAAGCAGACAAACCTTATAGATATATCTATTTTTTATTATCAAAACAAAATATTTGTGTAAACGTTTTTTCTTCCTTCTATTCTCTTCGTATTTGTAAAGCAATTTAAAAATAATCTTCGTAATAAACATTTAAAATATATTACGCAAAAGAAACAACGAATTTCATATAAAATACAGGAAATTTGAAATCGAGAGTTGCTTTTCCCTATCTTATTTACATGGATATTTTATTATTTTTGACACGATAAAAAAAAAAAACCTGTTAAAAAAATTGCCAAAATACAAAAATGTGCTCTATTTATTCTCACAATGTTAAAAACGAATGAAATAAGTAAATATAATAAACCCAACCCCTATTTTGATGAATCCGTATTGATTTAAACAATACTTTTTTTTACATTGTATTATAAAATATTTGAAAAATTACTTTCTAAATAACTTCATTTTATAGATATTTTGATACTGTTACTTCTCTCACAACTTTTTTCTTCTTTTCCGTCCAATATTTATGCTATGCGTTTTTTTCTTTCTTTCAAATATACATATGTAGGAAACGGAAGAAAATTCTGTAAAAAAATAAAACTGAGATTTGTAAGCTTATTTTTTGTAACTCAAATATGTAAATAAACTGATCAGATAGTCATGTTTACATATTTTGTGAGGAAAAGAAGTATTTTATTCTATATCTTTTAGATATCTCTTTTTTTTTTATTATAGAAACAAAACATTTGTGTCAAGTTTTTTTTTCTTGCCCCTCGCATTTGCAAGGCAGTTCATATTTATCACTTATAAAATAATCATTAAATAAAACGCTTTCATAAGCAATTTAAACATAATCTTCATAATGACGATTTAAAATATTTTACGTAAAAGAAACTATAAATTTCATGTGAAGTGTACTAAAATCTGAATTGATATCTGCTTTATCTGTTTGCATAAATTTTTTAATATTTCTGAGCCGATATAAAAAAAACCTCTTTAAAAAATTGCCGAAATACAAAGATTTGCTCTATTAATTCTCACAATATTATAAATGGATAAAATAAGTAAATATAATAAACCCAACCCTTCTTTTTTTGCCAAATCTTCTTTTTCTTATTCTTTAAAATTCCTTATTCTTTGAGAAAGTATTTCATTAAGTTATACTTAAAAATTAAATAAATCAAACTTTTTGACAGAAGAATAAAACAAATAAACAAACGACATTTATTAATCACAATTATTTTCAACAAAAAATAATTTTTTTTTTACATTGGACTTATTACAAAAAATAAGTTTTCTTTTTTTATGACCAAACTGTAAAAAGGTAAAACTCAAAGTTTAAAAAAAAAATAAAATTAAAATAAAAAGCATATTTCTTGATTGATGACAGTTTCGTCCTCTAATAAACGGCAAAAACTCGAGTTCTTTTTTCTGTCGCCTTTTGCCACTTTGTGTCTTTTCATGAACATAATTCTGATGTCTGGAGACAATTAACCAAGCACCTCCCTTTTCATGTTGTAGGGAATTCTTACTGTCTCCCTTTTATGAAGGTTACCTCTAACTACTGAGAAGTACCAAGTGCTCCGTATAGAATGTAGTTTTTAGGGTACGAAGTTCTTCTGGTGAAGACTGTTTCAGACATTAAAAAAGCATTGCTGTTAGATATCATATCGCATTAAAAAAAAGATGGCTTTTATTTTAATTAAAGAAATGTTTGAATTAAGTATGAAAAGATAAATGAGTTCTAAGAATTTAAATGACTAATATTTCAAACTACGTTTTTCTGTAATTATGTAAAAAAACGAATTTTTGTTCAATGATACACGTTTCAAGTTTTGTTGAGAAAAAACAAAATGATTAGGACTGTAATCAATTAGACTCGTTATTTACTTTTCTTTTTTCCCTTATTATTTAAAAAAAAATTTTGTTGTAAAAATTTTTATGTAGAAAGTAAATGTAGTTCTATAAATTCTTTTCATGCTTTCAGCTAAGTGTTCTAACTTAAATATGTCATTTAGAGAAAACTTTTGTGAAGAAATTATTATTCGAATCGATAGATCTGATTCGAATGATGACTGAATTTTTATATGTTTAAAATTATTCTAAGATTTTTTAAATATATATGTTTACATAGAAATCTAGCAAAGAGTTTTCCTTCTCATTTTATTAAAAGCAGAATTTTAAAATAATTTTAGTTTAATGAGAGAATAAATAAAGAAACAAGCTGCATTCAATATGTTTATAAGTATTTTTTACTCATAAATATAATATTTTAATATTTATATAAAATATATAATATATAATATTTTAATGGCAGAAACTGTATTATAGGACAATATTTTTAATAGGACATGTAGCATTTTTCCCACGAGAAGAGATATAGTATTTCTGTTTCCACGGGAAAGGAATGTATATTGTTTAACAAGTGCATAATAACAACCTATCACCCAAATCTGACAGCAAATAATCAATGTCATGGATATTTATACTACATGCAATGAGTATTTGGTTCTAATGAGAACAACCTGTCACTCAAATCTGACAGCAGTTAATCAGTGTCATGGATAATGATACATCAAGAACTTAGTGATTGTCTG
Source organism: Caerostris darwini (assembly GCA_021605075.1). Classification (NCBI taxonomy): domain Eukaryota; kingdom Metazoa; phylum Arthropoda; class Arachnida; order Araneae; family Araneidae; genus Caerostris; species Caerostris darwini. Next base: position 61,966 of record BPLQ01010979.1, on the reverse strand, counting down.
TTCGACCTTCACAGGCAGAAACAATTATGAATGGTATATGGACTACGTCATGAGTGGCTGCATCGTGGTTGGTGATAGACCATGGGCTAAGGAAAGTGTCCATTCCAATGAGAAGTGAGGTAAGCTGACCCCCCCTCAGATGAAATTTCTTAAAGGGAAGGTTTTGGAGAAGGAAAGGAAGAGTATTCTGCGACGAGTCGACAAGAAGTGTTGTTTTTCCCTTTTTTTGTAAAGTGACTGAACAAGCCGGAGATTCAGCTTGTTTACAAAGTGAGCCCTTTGTGGTTTCGTGTATCACGCCGTGGGATAATTAAGGTCTGCAGTCGCATTGGGTGCATTAGATTCGTCATATACTCGATAACTCTGAAAATCGCTGACATTGGAGTGAACTGCTCTTGTGAATCAAATTTATAACTTTAATTTTCATATTTTTTGTAATAAATAATATATTAACCCAGGGTTCTGTATATATATATATATATACAATGCTTGTAAATAAAAATTGAGGTTTTCCCATGAACCTGACAGTGGCCCTCTTCTTGAAGCCATTATAGGTCTAGAATAGGCCGAGATGTTACAGACATAAATCTTTGTACTAGTAGAGTAGGCAGCTGCTATTAAAACTTCAGTTTCTTAAGTTAAGTAAGGCAAACAAAATAAAAGAATGAAAATAAAAATATATATTCAAATTTATCTATTCCAATATTGTTAATATGAGCATTAATATATTTAGCGGATCTTGTAGGTGGGGTCGTGACTTTCGTTATGGGAACTTCTGCTCAAGAAGAAGAAATAGCTTCTATTAATAACATTTAATGCATTTTTGTTACTTTGTTTATCGCTTTTAATGATACCAAAAAAATTTGAATAGATTAGCCATGAATAAAAGCTTTTTTTTTTTTTTTTTTTTTACTATATCGTGAACTTAAAAGATAGAAATACAAGATGTCCACATGAAACCTCTCTGATTTTAAATGCTAATTGTACTGAAACTATGACTCCTAGAGATTTTCTGTTTGCGGTGTCATAAATAGCAACTGCCGTGTCGATATGAGTGTCAATATGTATTTATAAATATTTATTTTATATTCAGGTAAAATAGGGCCCTGAATGGCTAGCGCTCTGGCGCTCGGTACCACAGGTTTCGGGTTCGAGTCCCGGCGGTGCCATGGTTGTTTGTAGTGGTTCGGAATCCACTTTAAAAAGTAGGTCCCGGTCTAATAAGATCGTAGAGCGTTGCGGGGGCATTGTTACTCCGCATCCGTATCTTAAAGTTACACGCGCCCCCTGGGTAATGCAAAGTGAGTACGTCAGTGCAGCACTTGCCTTAAGGCATCCAACACCAAGGTGTCTGTGTTTGCCAGCTGCATTAGAAAGAAAAAAAATATTCAGGTAAAATTGCTTGTAATCATGGTATAATTGTGTTGCGGTGGTATATTTTATGGTCTGTGGGAATGGTGTATATGAAGGTCACTAGCCCTTACCGGATGTAAATCGGATTATTCAAAGAATGTCCCAGTTTCTGGAGGAAACAGACCTTTTGCCTCAACTTCAAATGAAAGCGATATCTTTGTGAGGTGTTTTAATTGGCATGGTCTTACGAGCCTTCAAATCGCAGAGGGTCAGAGCGAAAGTTTATTAAGTCAGCTAAGACTTGTGAAGTTGTCTGTGCTCCCATTATTTATTGATGGAGTGACTTTTTTAAACGGAAACAGAATGCTTTTGGTGATTAGGATGATAAGCACCCATGCTTTGGAAAAATTCAGCCTGTACTGTTGGATTACACAAAGAATTAGCCTCCTCTTCGATCTGATTAAGTGACGGAATTCATCCCCACCAATGAAAGAGCCTATAAGCCCAGGAGCGGATTTTAAGAGGAAAATCCTAAGAATAATGAATGAAGGGGCGTGTGAACCGAGAAAAACATAAAAAAAGGTGTTGGAGACATCGAAAAGGAATCGATGGAGAGACAGAAGGCAGAGGAGAAAGAGCAGAGCGAGCAACAGAGTGAGCTGTCCTCGTAATGGAAAGCTGGAAATTCCGTAAGAAGGACCCCTGTGCTATTAACTGAAAGAGTCAATGACCAGGGTAAGAGGCTTCCTGATACAAGTTATTGTTAAAAGGGTTTAAAGTTTAAGGTCCTAAAACAACACAACAGAACAAGTTTGTTTTGCTGCAAAAAAATTTTTTTTTCCCCAAAAAATTAATTTTTTTGGTATTTATTTTTGATAAGCCAAAACTAAAACATTATGCTATTGAGATTCTGGACTGGATTAACAACGCTCACAATTATCTAGGGAATGCGATATTTAGTGGCGATTCAACATTTCCCACGCTTGCAAAGGTTAATCTTCACAACGTTCGTATCTGGGCTTCAGAACAATTTAACTTTGCTATGGAACTATAACAAAGTGAATGTGTGGTGTAGTCTGATGCGTGACAGAATCGTCATACCATTTTTCTTCATGGAAAGAACAGTAACTAGTTCCATTTATTCTGACATGCTTGAAAAGTTTGTTTGTTTTCGCATTTTCTTTGCAGCCAATTGTGATATTCCAGCAGGATAGTGCCTCACCACACTGGTGGTCAGACATTCGTTGTCCTTAGACGAGACATTTCCACAGCAGTAGATAGGACGAGATGGACCCACTGCTTGGCCATCGTGATCTCCAGACATAACTCCTCTGGATTTCTTTCTATGAGGCTATATGTCAAGGATATGGTTTATGCTACACCTGTACGTGATGCTTGTGTTACAGCCACAGAATTACGGAAGCCATTAATTCAGTCACACCTGATATGCTAAGCAACACATGGACTAAAATTGAATATTGATTGGACATTCTGAGAACTACAAACGTAGCTCATATCGGAGAGCACACATAGACAAAAATAAACGTTTTGCAGAAATATAAACTTGTATTGATTTTCATGATACCCCAACCCTCAATTTCTAGGACTCATAGTTTCCGTACAATTAACATTTGAAATCAGAGAGATTTCATGCGGACACTGTATAAAATGCAGAGGTCTAATTCTTCATTTTCTGAAATATATATAAATTGGTGTTTGAAAAAGAAAATAAATGTTTCACGATTGGAGTTTCAAATAATTATATTTTACTAATCATAGAAAAACTTTTACAAGTGATTATATAATATAATGTATTAATAACAAATATTACTTATAGCTATACAATTCCTCTAGAGATAAATCATATAGCTATAAATATGTATACTTGCCTTACTTTTAAGAATAAGTAACTCACTCCTCGGCACAACAGTCCATTTTGGACCGTCTACTTTTTTTCTTTTTATGGGGTAGGTTGTCAACAATAAGCCCCAGCACTCTATAGTAATATTAGACGGAGACCTGCGTCTTAAAGTGGATTGCTTATAAGAATACTTCCTAATAAATTTATATATTTAAATTCATATTAATGTAAATATTAAAAAAAAAAAGGAAATAAAAAAGTAATACATATTTAATTCAAAGCACTGTTATTGATTGAAGATTATATTCAGAAAATTTTAAAGCTTCAATTGGAAAGCAAAAAATATATATTTTTAATATCATTCAATTGAGTTTATTTTAAGACTTTTAACGTAAATTCATGGGAAAAAGTACTTCGAAAAGTTAAAAAAAAAGTTATTACCGCCTAAAGTTATACCTTATTTCTTACACCGAAGATTAATAGATAACCAGAAAATAACAAAAGCTAAAATAAAATTTAAAAAAAAACAGTAAAAGTCAACTTGAAACATTATTTATCTCCCTTGAATCTCTGTCCGCTATTTGCATGCAGGAACATTGATTGCTTGGCATGATAATCATTTCTAAATAAAACCAAACAAAAGATGAAGAAAAAGAAAGACAAAAAAAAAAAAAAAAAAAAAAAAAAAAAAAAATAGCTGTATTCCTTTCAATTCTCGCTCGAACAGTTTTCGTTTTTTGGAAAGGGTAGAACGAAATCTCCCTTTCCAAAAAAAGAAAGAAAGAAAAGAAAAGAAAGGGAAAAAGCAATCTAGCTAGATGCGAATCGAAACAAAAGTGGGAAAGAGCAGCCTCGGGTGCCCGCCGAGTTTTACAGAAACAATAGAAAAGCCGTTTATAAAGAGAATCTATTAACTAGAATAACGAACGGCACCGAGATCGAAATATAAAGTAAAAATAAGAAGCGGCGCCTGCCTCCTTTTTTTTTAATGAGTGAGCGCGTATCCCAAACAGAGAAACAACCAGAGTGGCGTATGTCACTGAGGACAGAAAATAATCTTCTTCTGAATGGGTGGAAGTAAGCAGGTTTCTTAATAGGTTTTGCATTTCAAATGATTTAAGTTTTTCTTTTTCCTTTGCATAGACTTGGTTCTTGAAAAAAAGGGTATACTTTAAAATCTCGGCTTATAGACACGCCAGCAGCTAAATAAGCAGCTTTGGCTGTTAAATAAGAGTATTCAAAATTTATAAATAGTTTCGTAATGAAGATAAATATGAAACGTGTTTTTCAGGAAAAATAAAAAATTGTTTTAAATTTTTTTGAAATTTTTGTGCTAGTGCTGGTACTGGATGTGCATCCTACAATGGATCCCTGCTCATGTGGATTTGGAATTTAGCGAAATTGTAAATTCTTTGGCGAAGAATGCCAGAAGTCTCTGGATCAGACTGCCATTCCTACTTCCCTTGCAGATCAATCCAGAGGATTTATACTCCAAACTGGCAATCAACATAGCCAATATTATTCGCACAACAAACACAATTATGGGCAAGTTCTTTAGAAACCCAGCAGAAAGGGTATGTGTAGTCAAATAATTGTATAAAAGTAGTGAAATTAGCCAAGCTATTGGCTCAACAATAAGATGGATATTCGCTTTGGCAAAATCTAAACTTATGATTCCTCCTAAGATTAAAACTAAATACCAAATTACAGGACTAAATGTCGACAGAAGGACAGCTACTAATCTCACAAGATTGAAGACGAAGCAACACAAAAATATGAAAAGTTTTGCTGATGGCATTAAAAAAATATAAAAAATGGGGCAACTGCCCTGATGTCGAGCTTATTCCTCATCATGTCTTTGATTGCCCAGCTATTGCAGCCACCATGCATTATCTGCACCATTCCCAGAAGAGGATTTATACTTCGAGCTAGTAATCAATATTATTTGTAAGCACCACAATATTTCAATCTCTTGTACTCTTCAGGGGAGACGACAACATCAGCAACAACAATAGCCTGTGTTACTCATGTATAGTTAACTATTTATAGAAATGTAAGCAATATCAGTTACATTCTTCTTTTTCGTCATTGGTGCAACAGCCCCATGGTGGGTCAAGGTCGTCTGCCTACTGACAGATTTCGAGACAGAAGAGATGTTTTCTTTTTATTGGGTATGGTTGCCAGACTAAGCCCAACAGTCATATTAGTCCAAGACCTACGGTTTAAAGTGGATTCCGAACCACTATAAGCATGCGTGACACCGCCGGTGGTTCGAACCCAAAACTTGTGGCCCCGAGTGCTAGCCACTTGGCCATCAGGATCCTATCAGTTACATAGAACCGCTTATTTTAACTAGAAATATTTTACATTACTTCCGAAAATTTTTTCAGGAAGTCCTACATAGTTAAGTTAGTTACACAATTCTTTATTTAAGCATAAAAAGAGTTCAATTTTGTTCTCAAGACTTTCAATAGTGCTCTTTCTATAAAAGCGCCTTACCTTTTAATAAAATTATGAAATTTTTTTCGTATAAAATGACTAAATTTTTTGCTACTGCTGTTTTGCTGTGAATTCACCATTTCTGAGGCCCTCATAAAGGGACTTGCTGCCCTACATTCGCGAAAAAGAAAGAGCAATAATGATCTCCCTTTTCTTGCTCAAGGAAACTAATAGTTTAAATTTGTGGGGAAAACTAAACTACAAAACCAGTTTTGTAGAATAATAGAAGAATCAGAGTGAACTGTATTGACCCAATTCTTTGCATTGACCTACAATTTGATTCCTAGAATGCCTATGACTCAGATCCGACACACATGCTGCTTTTACTGAGGTCATAGTTAGTATTTAATGAGATTTAAATAGTAAGAAACTATTTAAATGACACCTAATAAACAGAAAAAAATAGGCTACTGTTGCGGATTGAATAAGTAGAAATTTCACAATTATCCGAAGAAAACTATTTTCACATGCGCTATTACTAATTTTTTTAAATCCATAGTGTTCATTTTTATTATTTATCAGAAATGAAAAAATATTTGACATAGGAATGACATGGTTTTCTACAGTTATGATTATTCCTTTATAAAAAGCAGGTTGATATTAGTAAAGTGCTATACATAAAAATTAAATTTTATGTTTTCGAAATTTTAGTTATATATAGTATGTACACGTTGCACAGATTTAACAACGCAGATTTTAGAAGCATACTGAAATTACGATTTACAAGAATTACTATCACTGATTAAAAATGAATAAAGTATTTAAATTTTATTGGACATATAAAGAGAGAGCATTAAGCAATTTTTTTGAATCAGCTTTATGAAGGATCAGACTACTGATAATATTATTTAAAAAAAAATTAAATTACAATAATTCCATGTTAAAACTAAGTTGATATATATATATATAATTTAATTTGTTTTTTAGCATTATAAACTCCAGAAGCAAGTAAAAACATATCGAAAACGAGTTTTTATTAAACAAACAAATGACTTTCTACAAAATAGTTAAGATATCGATATTAATAATTTTTGAACAAAATTTTCAAAATATTATTAAAAATAACAATAAATGATTATATTTTTAAAAATTATTATAACTTTAGGTTTTGAAGCTTAAAATGATGGTGACTTTTGGTGACGATTCGGATAAAGTACCTAGTACACAATTTTTAGTTCGAGTCTTATTGATGTAACACTGATAAAAAAATAAGAAAGTAAAATATTTACTAGTCCTTAATTAAAATAATAATTTTCTAGTAATATAACGAATTAAAAAACCCACTTTCTTTCAAGGCATTTAAACTTTTACATTGAAAAATATTTTTTTAATGTAAAATTTTATCTTCTTCATTGGCTCAACAGCCCGTGACAGGCCAAGGTCATCTGCCAGATTTTGTGACAGGAGACGTTTTTCGTTTTTTATCGGTAGGGTTGTCAGCCCTAAGCCCAACACTCTACAGTCATATTAGACCGGGACCTACAGTTTAAAGGGGATTCCAAACCACTACAAACATCCATGGCATCACCGGGACTCGAACCTGAAACCTGTGTCACCAAGAGCTAGTCAATTGTCCATCAGGCACCGTATAGTCTTATACTTAGAATTAATAATTTAATTTATAATAGATTAATAATATAGTAGCAGAATTAAATTAAAGTAGTGTAAAAAGAAAATAATTTCATTTGTTCATGTGTTTTTAACCTGTAAATGCTTTCGTATCCTAATTACTAATGAATTCATTTTCGCTGTGAAGTACTTCCCTTTTTAACATATTAAAATTATTCACAATAATCCTGATTTTAAAATTGTAATTGAAAATAAAAATTTTTATTTCAAGCATTTACTTCATCAAAATAAACTTACTTCATCAAAATAAACTTACTTCACCAAATAAATAAATAAAAAAATTAAATAAAGTAAAAAACAAATAAAATAAGGAATATGAATTTTTTTTACCTGAAATAAAATTTTTTAAATTAACAACAAAAGATTTAATCTAATTCTGCTAACATTTTGAGCAGTAGGTGAAATTTAAACTGATGAAATGTGATATTACATTTTCGAAAATTATTCATTGTTATTTTTCTTTTAAAGAATCGCAATTATGAATTTTGATACTTTAAACAATAGGCAGTGTTTGTGTTTTACGTTTTTAATAGTGATTTTGAATTGGAACTGATCCAATGACAATAACAAATTGTTCATTACTGGATGATGAAAACTAAAGTCTGATGTATAATTTTAATTATTGAAGAAATCCAATAAATATGATGAATTTTCCTTAGTAGAAAATGGAATAAAATCAGATTTAATAGTTTCAAGCATAACTTTCAAAATTTTCTCAATAAATTCACAGGAAAATAACCATAAGAGGACATTTACGACAGCAATTCTCAAGACACTTGTCACGTCTGTTAATACCAAAATTCGTCTACAGGTTGCCACAAGCAGAAAACCTGGTCGATTAATAAGTGGATGACTGTTATATGGCCAGACGAATCATCTTTCACATTTTCCCCCACATCTGGACCGGTGCACGTGTGGAGGACACCTACATACCTTCCAATTATCAAGCATGGATGTGGATCTGTCATGGTATGGGTAGCCATGTCGTGATTTTCAGTCTGTCTAATCGTAACCGTGAAAGATAGGAACACTGGGGAGAAGTATTAAAAAGTTTTAACTGATCAGGTCCATCCTAAGTTGCAAATTTTGTTTTCTGCATATGGAATTTTCCAGGATGATAACGCTCCTATTCATACAGTGGAATCTCTCCAATCACGGTTTGATGAACGTGAGGATGAAGTGAAACATCTACCTTGGCCCACGCAGTCTCTCGACCTCAATATCATCGAACCGTTATGGTCTATTTTAGAGCGATCAATTCGGAATCGATATCCTCATCGGCCTCTCTCACGGAATTTTCACACTATCTCCATGAAAATGGGTTCAATATTTCTCTAAACACTATTCAGTATTTGTATGATTCGATTCCCAGGTGAATCCAAACAATGTATTACATGCCAAAGGCAGTCCTACGCCATACTAGTAAATGGTTCCTTATAACTCTATATACATATATAAATAAGGATGATTCAGTGGTCATGGGATAAACTTTGAGGGGTGTTACAGCTTACTAAAGCATAATTTTTTTTGTGTAGGAATGTATGATTGGAAACGACGCGCTGAGGTACAAACTCAATTTCAAAAACGAATTTCTAGCGATAGTCCTACATAATACACCAGCTGATACACATCACGTGACAAGTTTCAAGTCTTCTGGCTCGTAACCTCTATTCTTCTCCCATTTTATTCTTACTCTGTATTTGCAATTGTGTTTTCATTTATAAGACTCAATTTGACTCAGTTGGGAACCTCGTGCTCGACTATCCATTGCGGCTGTAAATATGCCCGAATACCCAGAATTTTTGGAAACGTTCGCCAATCACTCCTTTGATGCTACCAAGTTTGCATTATTGTTGGTGGTCACAATTTTGAGTATTTATTGTAAACATTGAATCAAAGAAGCACTTTTCAATGATGTTGTAAATAAACGATATTTTTTTCATGTCTCATTTTTGTGTTCGTGCTTCGTGCACTTTTAAGTAAGCTGTATCACCCCTCAAAATTTGTCCCCTGCCCGTTGAATCAACCTGTTATATATATATATATATATATATTTCGGAGAAATTTTGGCTGAAAAATTTCTAATGGGATAATGGTAATAAAATGGTTCTAATGGTAACGAAATTTTATCTAATGGCTATACACAGCAATTGAAAATGTAGTCAACTTCGTATTTGACATTTTTAGCCAGTTGATATTATCTATAAAGTATATTGCATAAATGTTTTCGTATATAATATTAATTGCTAATAAAAATTTTTATTTGGATTATTGAAAAATGGTTTTCACTATTATTATTTACAGTTGATTTAATTTTATTTAACCAGATTTAATAACGAAAACTTAACATAATCTAAATTTTTTTTACTGAAAACTATCAGCAGCCGCTTTGCATAATGGCATTCCTTTTGAGTAATGTTTTCTAGCAGATGGTCTATCTATCAAAAGTATTTCCTAAAGAAAATTTCAAAGATATAAAATATTTATAAACATTAAAATCTTAAAGTAGACTTGTCTCCTCGTAAAGTAGATCTACCTCCTATCTACCACGTAAATCTACGTTCTCGTAGTGCACTCCGAGCTACATCTGATACCTCAAAATAATCTACAAATACGGTCTACAGTCTGCGTGAGTTTCTTATTGTTCTGAAGCGGAATGCAGGTGGATTGTCCCAAAACTAGAGAGACGATAATTAAAAAGACCCTTAGGTGCTCCACTTTTGAGAATGTTGCCGCTAGAATCAGTCAAACGCCCTGCTACGATCATGGATATCCATGAATGGCATAAAGAAAAATTGATGGTACTGCTATGGCTTTCACGATGGTCTCTTCAAGCACCTTCACAGAATTAAACTGACTCCTGACCCTCTCTGTCTCCTGTGGAAGAAATGGATATGTCTCACCTTGCTTCCAGTTCCGCTTTGTGCGTTATGGAAGCGTTATTGGATTGCAAGACTCAAGTTGATAGGCTAACTGATGTCATTTGTTTCTATCTTGGTATTTGTATATTTTATGACATCTGTTGTCCTATAAACGTGCCATTGGAAACAAAGAAATGTTAAAATATTCTGATATAAAAGTATGCATTTGTAAAATCTATTCGGATGCAAAAAATATAAAAATTTGTAAATACATAGATCACACTCATTTGAAAGGAGTTTTCTGATGTTTGTGAAATTGCTTATATTGATCTAATACACTGAAGTGACAAAAGTCATGGGATACCTCTTAATATCGTGTCGGCCCTCCTTTCGCCCGGCGAAGTGCAGCAACTCGACGTGGCATGGACTCAACAAGTCGTTGGAAGTCTTCTGCAGGAATATTGAGCCATGCTGTCTCGATAGACGTCCATAATTGTGAAAGCGTTGATGGTGCAGGATTTTGGACACGAACAGACCTCTCGATGATGTCCCATAAATGCTCGATGGGATTCATGCCGGGCGATCTAGGTGGCCAGATCATTCGTTGGAATTGTCCAGAATGTTCTTCAAACCAATCGCGAACAGTTGTGGCCCGGTGACATGGCGCATTGTCATCCATAAAAATCCCATCGTTGTTTGGGTACATGAAGTCCATGAATGGCTGCAAGTGATCTCCAAGTAGCTGAACATAAGCATTTCCAGTCAATGTTCGGTCCAGTCGCACCAGAGGACCAAGTCCATGCCATGAAAAAACAGCCCACACCATCACGGAGCCACCACCAGCTTGAACAGTGCCTTGCTGACAGTTTGGGTCCATGGCTTCGTGGGGTCTGCGCCACACTCGAACCCTACCATCAGCTCTTACCAACTGAAATCGTGACTCATCGGACCAGGCCACGGTTTTCCATTCATCTAGGGACCAACCGATATGCTCACGTGCCCACGAGAGTCGCTGCAAGCGATGTCGTTCTGTCAATAAAGGCACTCGAGTCGGTCTTCTGCTGGAATAGCCCAAGAAAGCCAAATTTCTCCGCACAGTTCTAACAGACAAGTCCCTTGTACGTCCCACATTGATTTCTGCGGTTATTTGACGCAGTGTTGCTTGTCTGTTAGAATTTACGACTCTTTGCAGACGTCGCCGGTCTCGGTCGTTAAGTGCAGGCGGTCGACCACTGCGCTGCCCATGGTGGGATGTTATGCCTGAAATTTCATACTCTCGGCACACTCTTGACACAGTGGATCTGGGAATGTTGAATTCCCTAACGATCTCCGAAATGGCATGACCCATGCGTCTGGCTCCAACTAACATTCCGCGTTCAAAGTCTGTTAATTCCCGTCGTGCGGTCATCATCACGTCAAAACCTCTTCACATGAATAACTTGAACAGAAATGAAAGCTCTGCGAAAGCACTGCACATTTATACCTGTTCTACGCGATGCTACTGCCATCTGAAAATTTGCATATTGCTATCCCATGGCTTTTGTCACTTCAGTGTATAAGGAGATATGATTACTATTTAAATTTGTCTGAATCCTATTTTATTAGATTACTTGTATAAATTCCCAATTTTTTTATAGAATTATATAATTTTTTGTCAATTTTATGAAACATGTACAAAATAAATTTTATATCGGTTTTGGCTGTGTCAAATTCTTTATAAAGAGCTTATTTAAAAATTCTTTATAAGTATTATTAAAGAATTTCAACCTAATATTTAGGGGGGAGAAAATATAAAAACTATAAAAACTGTTTAATTTGATTTCAATTTGAATTTTACGAGGAATTTTCACTTATATAATATTCTAACCAACAATTCTTTTACTAAAAATTATGGTAGGAAAAAACTTATTTAATGTACTTTCATGTGAACTTTTAATTGAAAATCTTTTAAATTACCTTTAAATAAATTCTTTTCTTTTTTTCTCTGTCTCTCTCGATTTTTTTTTTTTTACTTTTCATTTTTTTTTTCACCATTTCATGAACGAGTTTGCATAATGAACGGGTCGAAAAAGCCATTTCTCTCCCATCGTAATTGGTCGCACTAGAATATTAATGCGAGTTCACGATTATAATTCGAGTTCCATTCTTCGATGAAGTTCGTGAATCGATTCAAATCGTGACTCACATCGTTATCGCTGTGAATCGTTCGCAATGGAGGAAAATTCTATAACCCAGAAGAAAAAAAAAAAAAAAATTGAGAAGGTTCGGTTTCTCTCGGGAACCATAAAAATGAACGAACTTTTTGGAAAATTTACTTCGTTCAGGCCTCTTTTAAAATTGTTATTTCTCTCCCCCCCCCTTCTTCCTGTCCTTTCTTAAAAGAAAAAAGAAAAAAAAAAAGAAAACGTTAGGTACTCCTTTATGTTATAGTCTCTTTTTGATAGCGAATTTTTATTCAAGCCATTTCTGTGCGGATGAAAGGCTTTTAAGGTCCGGATTTCTCCCTCTGTATGGGAATCACTTTTACCTGGTCTCAAATAAAGTTTAAAGACCGAGTTTAAAGAGAAATCAGAGTAGTTTCCCTGAAATGAATATGACTATACTTTTTCTATCGGAGGTGACATATTATGTGAGGAATTTAACGTCTGTCGTTTTTATGGCCTTTTCTTTTTCTTTTTTGTCTTTTCTTTCGAATATTTATTTAATCTAAATTCTTTTGTTTCAATAGAGAAAGTTTATATTAAAGTAATAAATTTTAAATACATTTATAAGTTTATTTATAATTTTAATTGATAAGTTATTAATTTTTTGGAACAAACTAATAATTTGTATAGATACTCTAATTAAAAACATTTCTTTGAATATAATGTATTAACATAAATAGTAAAGTAATTTTTATTTTTCCCAATTTTTTTTATTTGAAATTGAATTTTAATCAATGTTTAAAATTTAGATGACTATACTTTTTTTTTTTTTTTATCGTATTTAGTACTATCAATATTTTATATAGTTATAGATATCAATATTATATAGTGAAAATAAGATATATTTTTAAATAATTATCAATATTTTTTATCAATGTTATTATCAGTATTATATATTGATAATATAATATATTTTTATGTAATTATCAACATTTTTAATTTATTTTTCCCAATTTTTTTATTTTAATTAATGTTTAAAATTTAGATTTTAACTATACTTTAACGTCTGTCGTTTTTATGGGTATTTCTTTTTTTCTTTCAAATTTTTATTTAATCTAAATTCCTTTGTATCACTATAGAAAGTTGAGAAAAATAACACTTTTATATTAAAGTAATAAATTTTAAATATATCTTTTATAAATTATGAAATTTTTTTGAACAAACGAATAATTTTTATTGATACTCTAATTAAAAACATTTATTCATTGTATTTTAAAATTTTTTTTTTATTAAATTACATTGTATTTAATTGCTCAGTTTATTATTTAATTTACCTGAAACATATTATGTGAGGAATTTAACGTAAGTCGTTTTTATGGGGTTTCCCTTTTTTCTTTTCTTTTAAATTTTTATTTAATCTAAATTCCTTTGTATCAATATAGAAAGTTTATATTAAACTAATAAATTTTAAATACATCTTTTATAAATTATTAAATTTGTTGAATAAACAAATAATTTTTATTGATACTCTAATTAAAAACATTTCTTTCAATACGATGCATAAACAAAAAGTATTTCCTTTCTTTGTTCGTTTCGATAAGAAAATTTTCATTCTTCCCAATTTTTTTTATTTGATATTGAATTTTAATCACTATTAAAAATTAGTGAAGAAAAAGAAAATTTATTTTATTGTTTTGTTGAAAACAATTTGAGTGATCCTTTTTTCTGTAGATTATATTTCTTGTGCATTGATAAAGGATTGCGAATTTCTTCTTTTTCATTGGCGTAACAGCCCTATGGTAGGCCAAGTCAGACTTCTGCCTACAGGTGCTCCATCGCTGCGCCGCCCCCTCCTTCCATGCGAACACACGCTTTCATGGACATGGTCTAGATGCGACATATCGACCAAGTGGGATAAGATACAACAACAATAAACAACAACAGACTGAAAAGTATTACTTTTATCACATATTTTTTTTTCTAATAATCTAATAACTGTATTTAATTAACAAGTGGGCTGAAAAGTCCGTAGGATGACACAAAGATGGCGCTACTAGTATTAAATCCATATGATTTTTAGTTAGCCCTAACCTTCAAAAGACACGTGTATAAATTTGAAACTATTGCACTATTAGTATGTGAGTTATAACATTTTTAGTGAAGTTATAGCATTTTTAGTGTTCATCACGTGCTGTCCACTCGGCTGACTGTCGATTAGACTCCAGTGTGAAATGATGGAGCCATGTTTCATCCATTGCCCCATATCGATGCAAAAATTTGGGTTTATTACGATTGAACAACTCCAAACACTGCTTAGAATCGTCAATTCGTTGTTGTTTTTGATCGATTGTGAGCTCGCGCGGCACCCAATTTGAGCAGAGCTTTTGCATATCCAAATATTCATTCACGATATGTCCAACAGACAGGACTTTTTTGATGTTTTCGTCGGTAACAGCCTCTTTGGGGTGTCTACTGCGTGCATCGTCCTCGCTGCTCATTTCGCCTCGTTTAAATTTAGCAAACCACTTCTATACGGTTGATTTTCCTGGCGCAAAGTCCGAATAATGTTTATCAAACCAAGCCTTGGCTTCAACAGTATTTTTGTTTCGGTAAAAAGCAATGCTTTATTAACACACGGAATTCCTTTTTATCCATTTTTTCAAACTAACAAAAGTTGCTTCTCTAAAAATGCTATAACTCACATACTAATAGTGCAACAGCTATCAAATTCATACACGTGTCTTTTGAAAGTTAGGGCTAACTAAAAATCATATGGATTTAATACTAGTAGAGCTAACTATATATCAGCCTATGAACTTTTCAGCCTTCCTATTTTTTTACTATATTATTCAGCACCAAATGCTGCAGAATTAATTTTAGTAACGTTTAATAAAGAGAAAATCTTTTATAAAGCTATATTTCAACTTTAATAACACGGTTTTTGATAGTCACGAGCATATAACGAATATTAGGTGTCAGATCAATAAATCGTCGATATAATAGTACAAATGTTAAATTAAATTAATTATGTAAAGTAATTTGTGTATCAGAGTGAATAGAGAATCGGTGGAATGCTTGAATTACTATGCAATCAATTTTCATATGGAAACAATTATGACAACTGAGAATAAATTAAAAATATTTTTTGTTAAAGCTTTTTTTTTTTTTGAAGTTATTTTAATCCATAAGATAATTCAGTTTTTTTATGTAATGTACGGCGATTATTTTGAAAAGTTTACATATTAAATTTTGCCAAACAATATTTGTATTATAAATATGTTTTTGCCATTTTTTGCACATGTCATGCACATAGCTGCGAGATTTATCACTGATTATGAGACTAAAAAAAGGAGAATTTATTCACAGAATTTTCCCTTCTGTTTTGACAGCTTAAATGAATATTTTAAGGATGACTTAAATTGAAGTAATTTATTCCTATTTCCGTTTTTCTGTAATATAATACAACATTCAATTTTAAATAAGTTCAAAATTTGTTTAAAATTGTATATTTTTTTTTTTTTTATAACCAAATGGTTAGAAGGTAACTATAAGGTTTGAGGGGTAATATACAAAAATATTATCTTTATAATTACTTAAAAGATAGTGTTGCCGCGAGGCATTAAATAAGTATTCCCGATGTATTTTCTATCAGTAGTTACGACTTTTGCTAGTTACGTAACATTTTTATACCTTGCGTTAACGACTGCTTAACTATTTGGATAATTAAAGTTATAACTTTTCGTTGTTTGCAAAAGTTAGTGTTAACAAGATATTTAATAGTATTTAACTAGTAAAAATAAATAAATTGTAGTTAAAATTAAAAATAATCAGTGAGAGGTTCTGGTTTTTCTTTGTTGAATAATTATTATTTTTTTTAGTATTAACGTTTATTTATTATTATTATTGGATCATGAAATATTTTGCTTTTAAGTAAAATTATATTTAACAGTTATCTAAACTGCCTATCATGAAAAAATTTAAATAATTTAAATACCTTAAAATATAAATGTTTGGAAGATGTGAACTACTTCGGCTACATTAGAAAAATGCAATTCCATAATTGGAAGCGAGTTAAAGTTAAGTTTTAAAATATGTTTGCCAATTAATGGCAATTAGGAATACGCCATTTATATAAAAGACGCCAGATATGAAGACGCCATTTATATAAAATCACAAGGAGTTTAATTATGTTTTAGCCAAAACAAACATTTTCTTATAAATTATTTTTATAAGTTGTTGTGTTTTATAAATATTCATTTATATAAAATAATATTTTTTTAAATTTATATACTTGAAAATCAATAAAATATTTAAATATCAAAAGAATGAAATCATAAAATATGATGATTATAAATGATATAATAAATAAATTAATTAATAAATAATAAATTTTATGGAAGCCAGTTAAAATTCTAGGGGCCTGATGGCCGAGTCACTAGTGCTCTGGTGCCTGGTGACCAAGGGAGTAGTGCTTTGGAACTTTGTGCCACAGGTTTTGGGTTCGAATTCCGGTGATACCATAGATGTTTGTAGGGGTTCAAAATCCACTTTAAACCGTAGGTCCCAATCTAATATGACTGCAGCGCGTTCGGCATAGGGCTAACAACACTACCTCGTAAAAAGAATCTCGAAGTTTGCCAGCACACAGACGCCTTGGCCCACCATGGGGGTGTGGCGCCAATGAAGAAGAAGTTGTAACTATTAACGGATGTTATGCCTTATATAAAATATGATACAACTTTACTTTTGTGTCTACATATCTTTGTTCAAAAATTATAGTTGCCATTTTTTTAGTTCAAAATGCAATATATTTATATATATATGATTGTTACTTTTTAGGTTCTTCTTCTTTTTGGGTTGAATAATACTTCCTCAATACCATATTCTGGAATTTAGGTTTGTTTCATACCCATAGAACAAAGTAATTAGTATAATGAATGCACTCCAGAAAATGTACGATTTTTTAAAAATATGTCAAACATTTTACTATTTTTCTTTCTCTTTAACATGAGTTAAAAAAAAGGAAGAAACGGAATACCAAAAACGCCAAGCTCGTTATTGTAAGGTTTCCACTCAAAATCTCTTACCAAGTGCTTCTTTTGTGCTTCCAAGAAAGAGATGTCTCGAATTTCGTGTCCAGGCCAAGAAAAGGAAAGTTCTGGAAAACGGTTTTCATTTGTTCACTTGGAATAAATGGAAATTCGCCCACCAAATATCACAAAGGGATTTGTTTATTATTTTAAACGAGCTCGTTACAAATACGTACTTTTGAATCTCAGGACACAAGAGTTCTCAAGAACAAAAGTTCTGAATAAATTTGGAAATCGGAGTAAAGGATTGTCAGTTTAAAACTCTTTGTTGCAGAAAGACAGCGCCGGTGAAATTCATAAGTAGAACTTTGAAGCAGAAATCTTATTATTTCGTGTGTACTTGTAGCTTTAATGTCATATTACAGTAGTCAAAAATAACTTGGTTTAAGATTTAAACAGATATATATATAGTGGTTGATACAGTTTTGATGTTGTAGGGGTTGATACAAAGTATAAACTTCATACTTGTTTTATGCGAAATAAATCGTTAGATTATCAAATATTAATTTGATGCAGTTTTACTTAAAATCAAATATACTTGTTTTTACTTATCTTTGTCTAAAAATTACGATTGCTATATTCTAGTTCAATATGCTATTATATTTATATGGTTGCTATTGTTTAGCTCAAAATCTGATTGTATATGTATATAGTTGCTATTTTTTTAAATTCAGGACCCAATTAGATATATATTGTTGCTATTTTTTAATTCAAAATCCTATTATATATATATGGTTGTTATTTTTTAATTCAAAATCCGATTATATATACACTCAAGAGCCAAAACATTATGACCACCCCTACATTTTGCAATGAACTCGCCTGGATGACGTGGAAGGCACGTGATCAGGTGGAAGGGGTATTTAACTGCTGCTGGAGAGTCTGAAGAATCATTCGTTCACTTACTTCTGTGTGTGATGGAAAGGCTGCGGATCTAAGCGACTTTGATAGAGGGCAGATTGTAATGGCTCGAAGGCTCGGAACAAGTATTTCCGAAACTGCACGACTCGTGGGTTGTTCGCGATCTACAGTTGTTAGTACTTATGCAAAGTGGATGAATGACGGTGAAACCAGCAGTAGACGACATGGTTAGACGTCCCTACGCTATCAAAGAAAAAGGTCGTCGGAGACTGTCTCGCATGGTGAAGCAAAACCGGAGCCAGACAGTGGCTCAGCTGACAGCCAAATACAATGCAGGGCCAAGTAGAATAGTATCGAAGTACACTGTTCAGCGGACACTGTTGGATATGGGGGCTACGCAGCAAACGTCCCACTCGTGAGCCTTTGCTGACCAAGCGTCATCGCCAACTGCGTCTGCGCTGGGCCCGGGAACATCGTGACTGGTCCATGGATCAGTTGCCTGGTCAGATGGATCACGTTTTGTCATTAATCACGCCGATGGCCATGTCAGGATACGCCGTCTTCCAGGCGAACAGTTGCTCCCTCAATGCACAGTAGGTCATACACAGGCCGGTGGTGGCGGTATTATGCTTTGAGGGACGTGCTCTTGGGCGTCTCTGGGACCCGTGGTTGTAGTAGAGCAGACCATGAATGCTACAGGGTATCTGAACATCATTGCGGACCAGTTGCACCCTTACATGGCCTCTGTTTTTCCGGCTGGAAATGGAATGTTCCAACAGGACAACGCCCCTTGTCACAAGGCTAAAATTGTGTTGGAGTGGTTCCAGGAACATGATGCTGAATTCCAATTAATGTCCTGGCCGCCTAACTCACCGGATCTCAATCCGATAGAACACATTTGGGATGTCCTGGGACGGCAGCTCAGAGTTCAAAGACCACCAATTTGCAATATCTCGGATTTGTGTGACCGTTGCTTAAACATCTGGTACAATCTGTCTCCGGCCATCTACCAAGGACTTGTGGCATCCATGCCAAGGCGGGTTGAAGCTGTGTTGCGCGCCAAAGGTGGGCCAACTTGTTATTGACAGGTGGTCATAATGTTTTGGCACTTGAGTATATATGGTTGCTATTTTTTTAGTTCAAAATGTGATACATATAAAGTTACTACTTTCTAGGTTTCATTTTTGTGTTGAATAATTCTTTCTCTATACAATATTTTGGAATTTACCTAGGTGTGCATCACATCGATAGAAAAGTGTAGTTAGTATAATGAATACACTCAAGATATATATGTGATTTTTCCAAAAATATGTCAAAAATTTTATTACTTTCTTTCTCTTTAACATGAGTTAAGAAAAAAAAAAAATGGAGTACAGGAACTCCAAGCTCGTTATTGTAAGGTTTCCACTCAAAATCTCTTACCAAGTGCTTCTTTTGTGTTTCCAAGAAAGAGATGACTCAAATTTCGTGTCCAGGCCAAGAAAAGAAAAGTTCTGGAAAACGGTTTTCATTTGTTCACTTGGAATGAATGGAAATTCGCCCACCAAATATCACAAAGGGATTTGTTTATTATTTTAAACGAGCTCGTTACAAATACGGACTTTTGAATATTAAGACAGGAGAGTTCTCAAGAACAAAAGTTCCGAACAAATTGGGAAGTCGGAGTAAAGGATTGTCAGTTTAAAACTCTTTGTTGCAGAAAGACAGCGCCGGCGAAATTCTTAAGTAGAACTTTGAAGCAGAAATCTTATTATTTCGTATGTACTTGTAGCTGTAATCTCCTATTGCAGTAGTCACAAACAACTTGTGATTGAAACAGATATATCTGGAGGTTGATGCAGTTTTAAATGGAGTATAAACAACTTCATAGTTATTTTATGCGAAATAAATCGTTATATTATCAAATATCAATTTGATGCAACTTTATTTTTAAAATAAAATATATTTGTCTCTATTTATCTACGCGTAAAAAGTATGGTTGTGCTATTGCTTAGAGACACACACATATGTATGATTTTAGCTTTTTAAATTGTTATCCTTAGAACATTTAACTTGTTTTTAACTGTTTCTGAGGCCATTTGGTCATTTTTGTTAAGAATGTCTGATCTTTTCACTTTGTAATTTTGATTTGTTTATATGTTCCTTTTGTTTCTGCTGTAAGTGGCCAAATTTGTATGGATAATTTGTTAAATAAAGCCACAGGTAACAACAACAAAAACATATATATTTATTTTCAATATGCTAGTATAAATGCCCTAACAAAAAAAAAAAGGTTTTCCTTTCTTTGCTTAGAAACTAATAAGCCTGATAAGATAATCCGCTAATAATAAATATTGTTTATTTATATTATGCATTGTTTATTCGCAAAATTCAATATTATTTATTCACATATTATACGTTCTTTATTCACAAAAATCAATATTGTTTATTCGCATATGCTACGTAAATACTTAATTATTACCTTCAAATTTTTCTTGGAGCAAAATTAATGTCCTTAACATTTATAAGAAATGATTTAAAAATATTTATGTACTACTTTTTTCTCACTGAACAAACTTGTAATTGTTGTTTTCTCCTATATAATTGAATTCTTTAAGTTTTTCCAATAATATATTCAATAGATAATTTTGTCCAATATGATTGGTAAAATTTTTATAAAAACACAGATGGTAAATAGCTAATTAAGTAAATTAAGAAAAAAATATTATTTAGCTTGATCCGAACTTTCTTTGCAATACTGCATATATATTATTTATTTTATTCATATAAAATCTCGAAGTTATACTACGATGGCTGAAGTTTAGGAGGAAAGTGAACGTTCTCTCTAGGAGGTAGCTTGGTATATAAATTCAAACATTCATGTATAGCCAAAGTATACTTAATAGAAAACTACATTTTTTTATATTTTTGAGACTGAAAAGTTTCGCATTTGATATTTCGATATCTATCTTATTCTTTTATCTAAATCTCAAACTTTGCCTGAGTCTCGAGCATTTTAGTTTTGAAAAGGGAACAGTTTGTAACTGCATTGAACTTCTTAGCTCTGATATCGCATTTCTTGATATCTGCAGGTAATGGGCTCCCTTTAAACCCAGTTTTACCTCATTTGTCCCCATCTGTGCCATGGCTCCACATTCAGGAGATATATCTTTTCCCCTTAAGGATTTTTTTCAAGTTTTTTCTCCCTTTTCTAAAAATGGCTTCAAAGAACTTCTGTGTCATATTTGCCATGAAAAGCGTAAATGTGTCTTCGAATAATATGAATTGTTACTTTAAGAGGGTTATATTTCACGGGAGAAAAAGGTCGTGGCAGCGTTTTCTTGACATGAAAGTGTACAACTGATGGGATCGCCCATTCCTTTTCTTCCTTTTTTGAAGAATGTCCTGTCAGTTCCGATGGACACATGTTCTGTGTCCTTGACGTTATCAGTTCTGACTCAAAGTACGTGCAGCGAAAAAAAAAAAAAAAAAAAAAAAAAAAAAAAAAACACCACTCTTTTCTGAAGATTTTTCAATTGCGATTCACATTATTTTAATATATTTATGATGTTTATTTTACGAGAGAAAGCAAATATGCATGTTAAAAGAAGGCAATATCTTATCAATATTTTTTTACTAGGAAAGATTTGAGATTGTAATACTACTTTTTAAATGAAATACTAAGTTTTAAAATATAAATTAATTTTTTTTTGTAGTAGACAGCACGTTGGCAACGCTATTATTTTTAATATCGGGATAGTATTTTTTGCTAGATTTGTGTGCAAGATTTCTAATTTGATAAGAATGTAACATTATTAATTTGTTGTTGTTTCTTGTCCCACTTGGTAGGCAGCACAATCCAAGAACCCGTGTGTCTCATGGAAGGAGGGAAAGGGTGAGTAGCTTCTGTTGGGTGAAATTTGACTTGGCTCCGTGACTCTGAAGAAGGAGAGCATTGCTTTCCGTGAGGTCTTTTAGGGGTGTACTACCCAACATTTGCGTATCGCATGGAATAATCCCGGTAAACTCACACTAGTTAGTCCGACTCACGAGGCAAGATGCTCAACATCACAAACGCCTTCGTTTTGTGAAACAGTATCTACAACAATGCCACCAGCGAATTGAACCTCTTCTTTAATGCTCATCAAATGCTCGCGTTGCCACTGAACCACGAGTCGGGGTTATATAAATTAATAACTATCATCATATATGACATAAGATTACTTGCATGCAACCATAATAAAATAGGTGCACAAAAATTCTTATTAAATTTTTTTCCCTTCTTTTTAAGTTTTAGGAAAGGACAATAATATAGAACCAACCATGAAACATTATATTAGATCACTGAACATTAATTCTAGATGAACTTAACATTCAAAAGATTCATATAATGGAAGATATTATTTTTAAAATTTGTTCTTTTAAAATTTGTTACTTTTAATGGTTATTATAACTTTATTTATTTATTTAAATTATATTACAGTTTGTTTACATATATTTTATTAAAAAGAATATTAAATCTGTATAATTTTTTAAATATTATTTAAAATTATTTTATTCCTTGTTAGTTAATAAATAATCTGTATAAAATTTTCAATTTTAATTAATATTTCTTACAGCTTTATTATTAATGAATTAATTAATAATTAAATAAACTTATAACATTTTTTAGTATAGTTATAATTCTAATAATAAGTTTAACAAGGAGTTCACATTTTGTTTTAATTCCACGGAGTTTAAATTTTTATGCTAATTTTCTCATAAATACAAACAATTTCAGACCTTATTAAACTATATATAAATTATTTAAGTATTTTTTTAATAAAATAAATAATTTTATATTAATGAATTATAAAATCGCTGAATTAATTACAATTATATAAATTGGAAGAACTCCGATGTATTGTAAAGAACTTTTGAATTTTTTATATGTTTAGTTACGGAAGTATAAGATAGATGGCAGCACAAATATTGAAAATCATTTATTCCGAAACATGGGAAATAGACTAAATTATGATTCGTAGAACAATAATTTGTTTTGGAAGATCTAAAATAATGTACGTTAATGGTGAATTATTATAATATTTATCTATACTTTTCCTTGAGACATCATAGTATTATTTATATAATGTATAAAATGTCGAAATTCTGGAAATTGATGACAGAGTAACATTTTTACTATGTTTACTTTTATATAAATTGCGTAAATAGTCATATACAATTGTTTTACCATTAACCGAATGAAAGCGGCTATGAATTTATTGGAAATTCTAAAGAGATAAGCGATTTTTAAATAGAAACAAATGATAACGTAATAAAAAAAGTAAAATAAATGTATTAATTTCTGAATGTATTCTTTTTTTACAGGATAGAGATAATAAGGATGACATATTTTTAATAAAAAATGAGCAAACTGAAAAAAATTAAGATTTTTTTTTGGAAATTTGCAATTCATTCGCTGCGTTTGCCATTCGTAGTGGAAGACTGCAAAAATCAATCATTGTATTGTATTCATTGATCATTGTATTCTATTCATTGATTATTGTATTATTTGTAATAAAACATTATTGTTAATTATTATTGTTAATAATTATTGTTAATAAACATTTATGATTTTATATTATGCTCTATGAACAAATATGCTATTTAGCTTAAATTTATTTAACTAAAATTTTCAGAATAATATGAAGTTCCATTTTTGTTGTAAAAATTGTTTAAATTAATATCATAAAAATCCCTAAAAGCTTATTGTTATTTAAAGCATATTACTTTTTTTTTTAATTCAGAGGTTTTAATATTTAAATGACAACAAGATAAATATCTTTTCAAATATCTATCATGGACAGACAGACACTATTTCTTCGAATGAACATCACTTTTTATAAGTTTTACACATTTAGAAAATAAATACATTTGGAATGGAAAAGTTGCGAAAACAATCATTTGGTTTGCAGATCATTTTTATTTAATGAAGTAGTTAAATGTTGACAGAACTTTACGTTTTCAAATACTATAATTCTTTTTCATGTGCAAATCGCGTACTAATTTAATATCACACAAATCGCATACTTTTATAATGTCAAGCAAATCGCATATTAAGACGTGATATTTTCTTAGTATGTGATTTGTGATATCCATAAAATTCATATGTAATAAAAAGAGAGAAATATGAATTTGCTTTCATCCATTTTACATCAATCAATAAAATAATATCATTCCAATATCCTAGATTTTTACTTTTTAACAATAATTTTTTTACAATTATAATTTGCTACATGACTTATTTTGTTAAAAGAAAATAATTTCCTGGTAATGAATCACAATAATTACCACACTACTACAATACTTTTCACAAAATCATTTACAAAGTATATTATTTTAATCTGTGTGTAATCCTCTTTGTGTAGAGAATGCACTCTATATCGGTTAACCCCTTACCTGCCGAGGAAAACTTACGAGATGCGCTCCCCAGTGCCACCGTTTTTCATACAGGCGCGCGTAGTTATGCGATGTATTGGAGGAAAAAATAGGTGCGTTTTGCAACATAAAACCTTTTTACTTTCACAGAAAAAATAAAATGTAAAAAAAAACAAAAATTCTAAATTTAAAGTATAGAATAACAGTGTAATAAAACAGATGTTAGAACTTATCTGCTGTGTGATATTTCCTAAAACAAGAATTCTTTATTGTTTCATATGTAAAATATGATAGGAGAAATAACTATTTATTTAAAATGTCTAAACGTGTTTTTTTATAAACCAAGTCACATAAACCAAAATCACATTCGTTGCATTGATAGCTGGTTTCACGACGAAACGGAAGCAAAAGAAGAATAAAAAAAGCACGACCTACTCAAACAGAAACAGAAGCAAAAACTGCACAGCTATGACTCACCGTTTCAGAAACATACCCTTTACCAATACCCTATCCCTTTTCTCTGAAATAATAAAATTCGTTTCAGCCATTGTCAAGGTCATTTTGTGGCATTCCAAGACCGTGGGAGCAAGCTTTCTTTATAGCAGCGCAATGCAAAGGATCGTACTTCGGAAAGGCGTATATATACGCCGACGGCAGTTAAGGGGTTAATGATATTTGTTTAATGTATATAGGTGACATTCATTCTTGATTTAGGAATTTAAGTTTAAGAGTTTTAATATATATATATATATGTCTCTTTTTATGTACATTACATGTGAGAACATGGTATTTTCCGGTATAAAGCATTTTAAAGTTCGCCAAAATGTATCAAAATCTAAAAATTAAAGTTCCCATTTAAATTTCTACTTAAACGTCTTATACACACTACACAATTATTATAGGAGATATATAAAAAAATATAAATTTACATTGTGCACCTGTGTTTCGTATATAATTTTGAGTATTTACAATAATTTTATGGTAAGATGTAAAAAATGTCTTTAATCTAAGTTTTTAAGGTGTTATTTTATCTCGAATAAAATTGAAAAGAATACGTTTTTCAATTTCTTTTTAATGTATCAATCATTTTTTTTTTCTTAAAATAATACGTAACAGTAAATCATGAGAATAAGAACTATGTAAATAAAAGAAAGAAAACTAAATGTTTTGGAAAAAAATGCAGAAATTCGCATTTTAGAAAAAACTGTTTAAATCGGACAAAACTGTAAGAACTGTAACAAAAATTGAAAAGCATGCAGTTTTACATATTATGATCAATTGATGAAGACGATTGTTTTAAGAAATATATGCATATACTTACGTTAAATACATGCATGCATAATAAAATAAAATATTATGAAGATCTGTAAGAAAAAGCAATAATGTCACAATTGCATTTGAAGGAATAGCATTTCTACATTTGAATAAAAAAATTTTTTTACATTTGAATAAGCTATGATTAGATATGCAAGATCTTATTGCAGACTTAAAGCATCAATTTTTTTTGAGAAACTGGACAGACATGCACAGCTTTGCGTAATTACTCTGATCCTTTTAAGAAAATGATTCTATTCTTTTAAATATGAAACTTGCTGACAGAAAATGAAATTTATGAATTCGAACAATAGATCCAAAAATGCGAAAAATAATAAACATTTACTTCTATAATCATATAAAAAAAGCATTAAAGCATGACATAATCAAAATATAATGTTCAAACATTGAAATTCGTAAATGGTCAGTTTTTATTTGGGAAAACTTTAAAACTTCATGTAATTCAATTCATGGATTCTGGAAGTTGCGTCAAAATTATATGACGGAATAAAATAAAATAGTTAAGATTTATAATAATAATAATGTGTATAGTAATAAAATAGTAAAGATTTAAAAGTAGTAAAGTACCCAGAGCTTAGATAGTAGAAAATATAATTGTAATATAAATTTTGATTGCTAATTTCAATGTGATTAAAGGGCATAATAATTTTAGATGGTCTCAAAATTTTAAGAGGAATTATCACCACGGAAAGGAATTCACTGATTTAATTTTTTTAAGCACTGCATTAGAACTACTGATATTTAAGAAAGTGAATTTGATCATCACTGAGCATTTAAATCGTGTTGATAAAAACATGTTCATGTAATATATGTCATAAAGCATCTTCATGTAATAAGTAAAATCATTTCTGGTTTCTTTTAATTTATTAAATATTTTTATAATTTAATTTTAAAATTGAATTTATATTTTGGAATTATTATTTAATTTGGAACAGTAGAACACAAATATTTTTTTTTGGCAACATGTAAAAAAAAAAAACCTAATTACAACTAAATGTAATTGCTTACTACTTAAATGTAAAATAGATTATAACCTGTAAAAAAACCCAGAAATCCACATATTATTCTATTGTGCTAAATCAAGTCAATTGATCATCATGTTAATGTAGAATCCCAATTTATGTTATTGTCACGCATGAAGTAGAACACAAATATTTTTTTTTTATTATTTTTATTTTGCAGTACGAAAAAAAACACCTGCTTACAACTAAATGTAATTACTTACTACTAAATGTAAGGAAGATTATAACCGTAAAAAAACCAGAAATCCTTATATTATTCTATTCTGCTAAATTATGCTAACTGAACATCATGTTAATGTAGAATCAGAATTTATGTCATTGTCGCGCATGATAAATAGAACACAAATATGGTTTTTTTTGGCAGCATGTAAAAATAAAACCACTTACAACTAAATGCAATTACTTACTACTAAATGTAAAATAGATTCTAACCAGTAAAAACCAGAAATGCAAATCCATCTATTCTGCTAAATCATGTTAACTGATCTTCATGTTAATGTAGAAACACAATTTATGCTATTGACACACATGATAATCTAATATTTCTGAAAGATAAATCTTGTTTTTTTTTAACTATCTTTGATATGTTGTGTGGGTGTAAATGACTCATTTATCTATAACAATGAAATCCAAGACATCGCTAGAAATACAATCACCTTAAAGGGCACGATGTGAAACAAATATTTTATTATACATTGAACAAGGGACCAAATAACCATTGCCAACAAGAATACAGTAAAGGAGATGTTTGTTTTTGACACCTGGAAGGGATAATAGAAGGATCTCGAACAAAGTCATTGAGACGAAGGAGATTCTTCTGTCTACATCAAACCTTGTCCCGGGGCTGCAAGAAGAGATGTTTAGATAATATTTGTTCGCATGCCTTCCCCCTAAGTATTTAATTTCAGAATTAACTTGCATCCATGAATTTGCTTTGGGATATGAAAAGTATTTGCATTTTGATCCGGGTGAATGATCAGTTGGAGAGAATCTTCTTTTTTATGTTCCCGTTGTTCCGTTAAGCTTCGAAATATAATACCGAAATTTCTAAAAATGGTGGTATATGCTAATGTTTATTAACTTCAAGTTGCGTAAGTTGAAGTCATTACTTCTCGGACAAAAGATATTATTGATCTAGCTGACGCCAAGATCTATGTCGATGCATAATCTATGTTTGCTAATTGAAGTTCATGGGTTATGGAAACACCAAATGATTTGGGGACATGAATATAAAAATAGACGAGGGAGAAGGAAATTTTCATAAATGTTTTGAGATTGTGTCAGATCACATTGATAGGAAAAATTTAATATATTTAGTGGTAAAAATAATATTAATTTTCAAAACAGTTAAATAAAAATTTTATCCTCTTTTTATATTCCGTTGTTCCATTAAGCTTCGAAATATAATACTGAAATTTCTAAAAATGGCGATCTATGCTAATCTTTATTACTTCAAGTTGTGCAAGTTGAAGTCATTACTTCTCACACAAAAGATATTATTGATGTAGCTGAAGCCAAGATCTATGTCGATGCATAATCCATGTTTGCTAATTGAAGTTCATAGGTTATTTAGATCGAGATATTCTTTTGGAGCTATTTAAACCCTGGGGACTCCATCTCCGATATGACAGGAGGAATATAGTTGAAACAATGAAAATTGCCCAGAATATATTTACAAATATAATAAAATTAACTTGCACTCATAAACATATAAAAGAAAAGAAAAAATATTTAAAAGTTAAATTAGAAATTAAATTAAAATTTTGCGCGGACGTTTTAAATCATAATTGGGAACGTAAGAGTCAATCTCCTGGATTGCAATATTTTCATGATTAATAAGTGTGTCAAAAAATTTAATAGAGGGTGTGTTTAAGAAAATCTTTTAAATAAGGAATGTTAATAGTTTTATAGATATCAGAAATACGCATGAATCATTTAGCAGAGATAATTTGACGGATAGTGATATTTTGTAAAGTTTCAAGTGTTTTTAAATTAGATTTAGCTGCATTGGATCAGGCAGGACAAGTTCATAGGTTATGAAAATACCAAATAATTTGGGGACATGGATAAAAAAATAGATGAGGGAAAATAAAATTTAAATAAATGTTCTGAGATAATTCGATTAAATGTATTAAATCGGATTGACAGACAAAATAGACTATATTTAACGGTAATAATAATACTAATATTCAATATTATTAAATAGAAATTTTACCCATATATTTATATAATAAAAGCAATTTTTACGTACTATTGCACTTATATTCCACGTCTGCATTTATATTTTGCGTCTCTGATTGTTTTGTAAAAGCTATTATGCGACTAAAATTAGATTGCTTTTAAAGTTTCGCAATAATTTGATATCTTACTACTATTTTTGGGACCAATTTGAGATAATAGCAGAGATTATTTTAAAATAAAATTTTCCTTCTTATTTAATAATTTGTACATAACTAGAGTTTATTTATGTACTTAAATTATCCGGACATGTTTAGTAAAAAAAAATATTAAAGTATGCTTTTAATACTTTACAGGATAATAGGGCCTTTTTCGTAATAAATTCACAATTATTGCGGTCTACATAAAAAAGATACGAAGATCAGATTTCAACCAAGATATTTTTAGAATAAGTTAAAGAATAGGAAAAATTTTCATCAGTTATTGAGCTTTAAATTTTAAAAATGATGTTAAAATATCATTAAAAAATGAGGAAACCATCAAGAAACTTCTTCTTCAATGGCACAACAGCCCCACGATGGGCCAGGGAGTCTGCCTGCTGGCAAATTCTGAAACAGGAGATGTTTTCTTTATACGGGTAGGGTTGTCAGTCTTACGCCCAACTCTTACAGTCATGTAAGACCGGGACCTACGGTTTAAATTTATTCTGATTCTACAAATATCCATTGCACCGTCGGGACTCGAACCTAAAATCTGTGGTTCCCAGCATCAGAATGATAGATGATGATAGTACTATATGATAATTCTATATGATACTACTATCATTGAATATGGATATCAGTGATGCTAGTACTACTGAATATTAATACCAATGATGCTACTACTACTGAATATTAATACCAATGATGCTAGTGCTACTGAATATTAATACCAATGATGCTACTATCATTGAATATGAATACCAATGATGCTACTATCATTGAATATGAATACCGATGATACTACTATCATTGAATATGAATACAATGATGCTACTATCACCGAATAGGCTACTATCATTGAATATGAATATCAATGATGCTACTATCACTAAATATGAATGCCAATGATGCTACTATCACTGAATAGGTTATTATCAATGAATATGAATACCAATGATGCTACTATCATTCAATATGAATACCAATGATGCTACTATCATTCAATATGAATACCAATGATGCTACTATATCATTAAAAATTCTAGCGATTTTATTGTGGTTTTCAAAGGTCACACATTTTGACTTAAAATCAATCGCCACTTAAAAGGCAACGTTAGGCCTGGCAGCTAAACTTCAGTTACAATGTGAGACAAACTCTTCTTTGGAATTCATTCCTTCCCTCCTTAATGTAGGGGAACTAGATTTATAGCACCAATTCCGGGCATGGATACAGAAACTTTCGATTTAACTTCTGTTGTGGAATTTTAAACCTAATTCTGCCAGTTTTAAGACCCAAGCAGGTTAAATGAGACATTTACACATTCTGTCACCATCGCCATTGAGTTTATTCGTTTCTGAAATCCGTGACTGCATACCATACAACTGTAACATTGTTTTTTTAAATGCAAGTATGACAATAGTTTATTAATTTATTTTTTAAAAAATATTTTTATTTATGAACTAAATTGTTTTTTTTTATTAACCTACTTACAATATTGCCTGTTAAAATAGAACCTTTATATAAGTTCCTTTTGTTTGTCCAGTGGTACATTACTTTCTGAAAGGACTTCCTTCGCAGCACTCCGAAAAGGTGAAGACAAAGAGTCGTAAAGCCATAAAAGCTCTCCGGCAATAACCATAATCTCTGTTATTCCCTGCATGATGCCGAGTAGTCAACCAACTACCCATTACAGAAAATATGTCTGGGAAATGGACTTTGTTGAGAGCTCCATTTATAAAGGCGCTTTCGAGGATGGTTTATGTCGTCCATCCGCAGATGAAGGACACTTCCTTTCTTTTTTTTTCCTTTCAAATCATTGAAGTGGTGAGAGACATTTTGAAATACGGGTAAAAGTGTTTTAATGCGGATGAATGGTTTTCTGCCAGACACATCCCATTTTGGGATCCCTGGTAGTATATGTTTAACTAATGAAAAAAAAAGAAAAAAAAGCTTTGCTTCTGAAATGAGGCATTTTGTTCTTTAAAGTGAAATTGTGACGTAGTATTTTAAGTCAATGTGCAATTCTTGATTCACTTTTAGATGCTGTTTATTTCAGAACACACAAATAATATTACTTTCTAATATTATTACCTATAAAATATATGGGTATTTTTTTGGCGAGAAGGGGTCCGCGCTGTCCTAGACCACTTACAACGTTTCTTATTGGTTTATTTTTAAAAAGATTCTTTCATAAGCTTTTCTTATTGGCTTATTTAAATTTCTTTGTCGTGCTTTTTTTTAAATTAAATTTCTTTCACGTGCTTTTATATAAAATC
Organism: Caerostris darwini; assembly: GCA_021605075.1. Classification (NCBI taxonomy): domain Eukaryota; kingdom Metazoa; phylum Arthropoda; class Arachnida; order Araneae; family Araneidae; genus Caerostris; species Caerostris darwini. The sequence continues at coordinate 30,260 of BPLQ01010979.1, read as the reverse complement.
GTTTGGAATTCTTTAGTTAAAAAAATTATTTTTGAAAATCTTTCTCGTTTGTATATAAAATTGTTTGGAATTCTATTATAGTTTAAAATTTAAAAAAAAAATTTCTTTCACATGTTTTTGTTATAAAATCATTTGGAATTCTTTAGTTAAAAATTTTTTTTTTTGAATTTCTTTCACATTTTTTTTCTTTATAATATCGTTTGGAATTATTCAGTTAAAAAAAATTTTTTTTTTTGAATATCTTTCACATGTTTTTTTTTTATAAAGTCGTTTGGAATTCTATAGTTAAAAAATTTTTTTGAATATCTTTCCCTACTTTTTAAAAAAATTTTTTTTTTTTTATAAAATCGTTTGAATTCTATAGTTAAAAAAAATTTTTTGAATATCTTTTCCCTTCTTTAAAAAAAAAATTTTTTTTTGTTTTTTTTAAAATCGTTTGGAATTCTATAGTTAAAAAAATTTTTTTTTTTTTTCCTTCTTTTTAATATCTTTTTCTTTAAAAAATTTTTTTTTTTTTTATAAAATCGTTTGGAATTCTATAGTTAAAAAAATTTTTTTTTTTTGAATATCTTTCCTTCTTTAAAAAAAAAAAAATTTTTTTTTTTAAAATCGTTTGAATTCTATAGTTAAAAAATTTTTTTTTGAATATCTTTCCCTTCTTTAAAAAAAATATTTTTTTTGTTTTTTTTTTTAAATCGTTTGGAATTCTATAGTTTAAAATTTTTTTGAATAAAAAATTTTTTTATCTTTCACATGTTTTTTTTTAAAATCATTTGGAATTCTATAGTTAAAAATTTTTTTTTTTGAATATCTTTCACATGTTTTTTTTATAAAGTCGTTTGGAATTCTATAGTTAAAAAAAATTTTTTTTGAATATCTTTCCCTTCTTTAAAAAAATTTTTTTTTTGAATATCTTTCACATGTTTTTTTTTTATAAAGTCGTTTGGAATTCTATAGTTAAAAAAATTTTTTTTTGAATATCTTTCCCTTCTTTAAAAAAATTTTTTTTTTGAATAAAAAAGTCGTTTGGAATTCTATAGTTAAAAAAAATTTTTTTGAATATCTTTCCCTTCTTTAAAAAAAAAATTTTTTTTTTTTTATAAAATCGTTTGGAATTCTATAGTTAAAAAATTTTTTTGAATATCTTTCCCTTCTTTAAAAAAAATCTTTCACATGTTTTTTTTTTATAAAGTCGTTTGGAATTCTATAGTTAAAAAAAATTTTTTTTTGAATATCTTTCCCTTCTTTAAAAAAAATTTTTTTTGAATATCTTTCACATGTTTTTTTTTTTTATAAAATCGTTTGGAATTCTATAGTTAAAAAAATTTTTTTTTGAATATCTTTCCCTTCTTTAAAAAAAATTTTTTTTTTTTATAAAATCGTTTGGAATTCTATAGTTAAAAAAATTTTTTTTTGAATATCTTTCCCTTCTTTAAAAAAAAATTTTTTTTTTTTTTAAAATCGTTTGGAATTCTATAGTTAAAAAAATTTTTTTTTTAATATCTTTCCTTCTTTAAAAAAATTTTTTTTTTTTATAAAGTCGTTTGGAATTCTATAGTTAAAAAAAATTTTTTTTTTGAATATCTTTCCCTTCTTTTTAAAAATTTTTTTTTTTATAAAATCGTTTGGAATTCTATAGTTTTTTTTCTTTAACCTGTTTTCTTTTTAAGTATTGAAAGATAACTGATGAATAAAATTTATTGCCTAAATATGATTTATTAATAATAATTTTTCTTTGTTTGTTTGAAATTGCTGCTATGCGTTTTGTTCTTACATTAAATTATATATTTTATGGGTAACCTGCACCACACGGGGCAGCCGATTAAATTTTATCTTTATTTTTAATATTGTTTTACGTTGTTAGTTTTTACGTTCTAAACAAATAAATTCGTTTTTCTACTTAATTTTATAACTTTTAAGGTGCTGTAGTATCACGTGAAGTTTTATGAGTTATTTAAAATTAGTAAGATTATTGAAACAATTTAAGCTCATCAAATATTACATTCAATAAACATAGAATGATATGACACATTATTACTTATAATTAATTACAAATTATTAATTACAAATGGTCAAAAACAGTAATTTATTATTACACTTCATTAATTAATTTTGACAGTATAAATTAATGAAGTGTAATAATAAATTACTGTTTTTGACCATTTGTTAGAAAACAGACAATTTTATGAGAAATGTTTTCCTAATATTTCAACGTAAATATTTTAATAAATGATGAAATATTCAAAAAAGAGAAAACCAAGTTAAAAAATAAAGAAATAAAAAGGAATAAAAAGCCCTTTTTTTAGAACTAAATGTCATCCACTATAATGTAAACTTTAATTTCAATAATTATAGTAACATAAACAAAATATTTTAGATTTTAATAACATCTTCATCCAACATAAGCTCAAAGAATTCGAAACTTTTTGAATGGAAATCTAATGGTGACTCAAACCACTTTGATTGTGGGCTTCACCTTCCAAATAGCCACTTATTTTGCATTGTTATTGGTAGTTAAGGGCAGACGATCTCCCATTTCGCTATGACCATAGAGGAGAAAGCCGGATGAAGGGAAGTATAAAGCGCTTGCAATGGGTGGCAACGATGATTTCGCGTCACATATTCATCGTGGCAACTTCCGCTCGGTGTTAGAATTCTCCAGGAGGAAGTGGGAAAGGTTCATATTTCCCTCAGAGGGCGATAAGATGTTTGAGAATGTTTTTCCAAATCATTTATAGTGATGAACCTTTAGTTCTTCGAGGAAATGAGAAAGTTTAACGAAATTTCACTAAAGCAACTAAAATTGGGAAATATTTTTAATATGAGATTTGTCTTATTAGAAAACGAGCTTTAAAAAATTAGTGCAAAGCATAAGTAAAATGATGAATATTCAATTTTAAAATTTAATTATTATCATTCCTTTTTTTCTGTCATTAGAGGAGAACAAGAAAGTTTTGATAATTTTAGGACTTTTAAATTCTATAATTAATTACTAATGAATCAAATGGCTTATTTAGAATATTTATACAAAAATATCTTAAAAAACAATTATTTACTTAATTTTCTTCCAAAATCTTTACGAATTAATTAGTATAATTAGTAGAATACTAATTAAATTGATAATTATTATTCTATTAATGGATACAAACTAGTTAGTATAATTAATATAATTTGAAATGTTTCATATGGAAATTAAATTTTTTATCTTAGAGACCGTAAAACATTTCTAAAACATTACGTCTTCACCTTTTGCAACAATAGAAAATCTTTTTCTTAAGGCTATTCTATGTTTGTTTCAACAAAGAATAGATTTTAGAAAAAGATTTTAGAGAGAGCTAAAATATATTAAATGTTTTGTAACATTTAATATATTTTAATGTGATAAATCTGTGCTACTTTTGGATTTACAAATATCAGAACTTTATTTGTTCTTATTCTTGCCTATAAAAATTTTATCTTGTTGCTGAAAAAAATTATAATGCGTTGTGTATTATTTTGTGAAACTGAACGGCCAGAGCGCTTGACAATTGGCTATCAGGCCACACTTAAGTATATGATCAGATTAAATGCGGACATTTTATTTAATAATTTTTAAATTATAAAACTTTGTTGAAAATTACAAGAGAAAATAGTCTGATAGGAAAGAAAATTGAGCTTCCATTCAAAAACAGCACACGGAAAAAGCAATTAGCAAATATAGAGGGAAAAGTCATTAATAAATTTTTCCCTATCTACTAAAGAAGAGAAAAGCGACTCTAGTGCTTGCTATACGCTCTAATTACTGTAAAAATAGCATTTCCATACAATATTTTAATTTATTTTCTAGTCATAAATATATTATTTAATTTACAATATTCAGAACATATATCGAAATCAAAATTTGACCCATATATCCCATATTTTGAATTTACATACACGAAAAAAGAGTCTGAAAGTAATGCTACTGCGACCTAATAAAATGATTAATTGTTTCAGTCTAATAAATAGGTTCAGTTAAGCATATCCTTCAAATTTTATTGTAGTTCAATCTAATAAAGTAATATGTTCTAGATTCCATTGTTAGTAGAATAACAGGGAAACTTCTATTGTTCGTATTTCAATTAGCAGAATAGGAATTTCATCAGATATTTAAACATCAAACAATGTTTAGACAATAGATTTCGATGAGTAAACCCTCAGCAGAATCTATTGAATTTTGCAGTTTAGTAAATAGAAGTAATGGCATTTGGCGCGATAGAATGAATTATTGTGGAGATTAATGCTAAAAGAAGTTTTTTAATGCTAAATATTTTACAGGAGATGAAACTTAATTAGTGACTGCTTATTAAAAGATAATTCTTTGTTGTTACATTTAATGAAATTTGTGAATGGTCTATACCTGATAATTTCTAGGAAAAAGAATTACTTTTATTTCTTTTTAATAAACCCGTCCTATAACAAGACTATTTTTTTTATTTTTAAATAATATTTGATAATTTAGAAAAAAAGAAGAAATTTAATCAATTAAAAAATTTATCTCATGTAATTTACTTTTTTAAAAGAAAAAACAAGAATAAAATTGTCTTAAAAGAAAACTTGAATGAATTTGAATTTATTTAAACTTGTCTTTAGTATGCATGAATACGTAATACGTTTATTTATGTAATATTTATATAATATATTTATTTATGTAATTCGTTTTGTTGTTTTAGTTGTAATTATAGAATTATTTTATTTTATCAGGGATCATAGAATTATTTTATTTTATCATTATATTATAGAATTATTTTATTTTATAATTATATTATAGAATTATTTTATTTTATAATTATATTATAGAATTATTTTATTTTATAATTATATTATAGAATTATTTTATTTTATAATTATATTATAGAATTATTTTATTTTACAATTATATTATAGAATTGTAAAATAATTTTATTATATTTGATTTATATTACAGAATAATTTTATTTTTTTATAGAATTACAGAATTATTTTATTTTTTTATAGAATTACAGAATTATTTTATTTTTTTATAGAACTACAGAATTAATTTATTTTTTATAGAATTACAGAATTATTTTATTTTTTTTATAGAACTACAGAATTATTTTATTTTTTTTATAGAATTACAGAATTATTTTATTTTTTTATAGAACTACAGAATTATTTTATTTTTTTTATAGAATTACAGAATTATTTTATTTTTTATAGAACTACAGAATTATTTTATTTTTTATAGAATTACAGAATTATTTTATTTTTTATAGAATTACAGAATTATTTTATTTTTTTATAAATTACAGAATTATTTTTTATTTTTTATAGAACTACAGAATTATTTTATTTTTATAGAATTACAAAATTATTTTTATTTTTTATAGAACTACAAATTATTTTATTTTTATAGATTATTATTTATTTTTTTTTATAGAACTACAGAATTATTTTATTTTTACAGAATTATTTTATTTTTTTTTATAGAACTACAGAATTATTTTATTTTTTATAGAATTACAGAATTATTTTATTTTTTTTATAGAACTACAGAATTATTTTATTTTTTATAGAATTACAGAATATTTTATTTTTTACAGAATTACAGAATTATTTTATTTTTTATAGAACTACAGAATTATTTTATTTTTTATAGAATTACAGAATTATTTTATTTTTTATAGAACTTTTTATTTTTTATAGAAATACAGAATTATTTTATTTTATAGAACTACAGAATTATTTTATTTTTTATAGAATTACAGAATTATTTTTATTTTATAGAATTACAGGGTTATTTTATTTTTTATAGAATTACAGAATTATTTTATTTTTTATAGAACTACAGAATTATTTTATTTTTTATAGAATTACAGAATTATTTTATTTTTTTATAGAATTACAGAATTATTTTATTTTTTATAGAATTACAGAATTATTTTATTTTTTTATAGAACTACAGAATTATTTTATTTTTTTGTAGAATTACAGAATTATTTTATTTTTTTTTATAGAACTACAGAATTATTTTATTTTTATAGAATTACAGAATTATTATTTTTTTTATAGAACTACAGAATTATTTTATTTTTATAGAATTACAGAATTATTTTATTTTTTTTATAGAACTACAGAATTATTTTATTTTTTATAGAATTACAGAATTATTTTATTTTTTATAGAACTACAGAATTATTTTATTTTTTATAGAATTACAAAATTATTTTATTTTATTTATAGAACTACAGAATTATTTTATTTCTTATAGAATTACAGAACTATTTTATTTTTTTTATAGAACTACAGAATTATTTTATTTTTTATAGAATTACAGAACTATTTTATTTTTTTATAGAACTACAAAATTATTTTTATTTTTATAGAATTACAGAATTATTTTATTTTTTATAGAATTACAGAATTATTTTATTTTTTTATAGAATTACAGAATTATTTTATTTTTTTATAGAATTACAGAATTATTTTATTTTTTTTTATAGAACTACAGAATTATTTTATTTTATAATTATATTATAGAATTGTTTTTTTATTGTATTATAGAATTATTTTTTTATTATATTATAGAAAATGTCGTAAAAAAATGAAGAAAATTTAAGTAACAGATTTAAGATTAAAAAAAAGGTTAACATATAAAAAAATATTTTTTTAAATTTATTGCTGTAATAAAATTCAGTTATAAATTAAAAGTTTTAAATGATTAAAAGGTAAAGCTAGTGCATGTTATACACTCTAAATGCTCTAAAAAGGGCATTCCCATACAATATTTTAATTTTGTTTCTAGTCATAAATTTATTATTTAATTCATAATATTCAAAAACTTTAAATTATATCCAAACCAAAATTTGTGACCCAGATATCACATATTTTGAATTTAAATACATGAAAAAAACATTTGAAAGTAATTCTACTACGACCTAATAAAATGATTAATTGTTTCAGTCTAATAAATAGGTTCAGTTAAGCATATCCTTCAAATTTTATTGTAGTTCAATCTAATTAAGTAATATGTTCTAGATTCCATTATTAGTAGAATAACAGGGAAACTTCTATTGCTCGTATTTCAATTAGCAGAATAGGAATTTCATCAGATATTTAAACATCAAACAATGCTTAGACAATAGATTTTGATAAGTAAACCATCAGCAGAATCTATTGAATTTTGCAGTTTAGTAAATAGAAGTAATGGCATTGGGCGCGATAGAATGAATTATTGTGGAGACTATTGCTAAATGAAGTTTTTTAATGTTAAATATCTTACATGAAATAAAATTTATTAGTGAGTGCATATTAAATGATAATTCTTTGTTGTTAAATTAAATTAAATATGCAGATGCTCTATACCTGATAATTTCTATGAAAAAGAATTCCTTCCATTTTGTTTTAATAAACTCATCCTACACCAAGACTAGAATATTTTTTATTTTAAGTTTTATTTGATAATTTAGAACAAAAAAGAAGAAATTTAATTAATTAAAAATTTTTTTTACATATAATTTACTTTTGTAAAGGAAAAGACAGGAATAAAATTGTCTTAAAAGAAAACTTGAGTGAATTTGAATTTATTAAAACCTGTTTTTAGTATTGATGAATTCGCCTATTTTTTATATAATAAGTTTTGTTGTTTTATTTGGAATTAGAGAATTATTTTATTTTGTAAATATATTATAGAATTATAGAGCTATGTTATTTCGTAATTGTATTGTAGAATTACAGAATTTTTTTAAAAATTATATTGTAGAATTATTTTATTTTATAATTATATTATAGAATTACAGAATTGTTTTTTTATAATTATCTTATAGAATTATTTTTTTATCATATTATAGAATAATTTTTTTTATTATATTATAGAATTATTTTATTTTATTAATAAAAAGGTTAAATGTCAAAAAAATGAAGAAAATTTAAATAACAGACTTTAGATTAAAAAAAAAAGGTTAACGTATAAAAACGTTCTAAATACTCTAAAAATAGTATTGCCATACAATACTTTAATTTATTTTCCAGTCATAATTTTATTATTTAATTCATAATATTCAGAAAATTTAAGATACATCAAAATCAAAAATTGTGACCCAGATAGCACATGTTTTGAATTTGCATACATGAAAAAAGAGTCTAAAGTAATTCTACTCCGACTTCTTGTTTCTACTGTCTTCTATCTTCTACTCCGATTACTTGTTTTACAATTCCATTCTAGAGTTATTTTATTTTATAATTATATTATAGAATTAAAAAACGATTTTGTTTTATAATTATATTATAGAATTATTTCATTTTGTTTATAAAAAGTTTAAATGTTGTAAAAAATGAAGAAAATTTAAATAACAGACTTCAAATTAAAAAAACTTAACATATAAAAACTTATTTTTTTAAAATTTATTGCTATAATGAAAATCCAGTTAAAAAGAAATTTTTTTAAATAATTAAAAGACGAATTCCTATCCAGATTTAATTTTCACTAAAGCAAAGAAATTAGCTTTATATCCCATTTATTGCCAGAACCAATCGCTATATAGATAAGAAGTTATGATGTATTATGAATAAATACAATATATCTCCAACCAAAGTTATTGTAATACATAATAGCCTGTAATAACAGAGTTTTGCTTATGTAATACATAATATACCCAACAATGTATTACATTCCCAAAGGTGTTAACGATGATGGCAATGACGTATAAATGAATGCTAAAAGGCGATGAATAATCAAGATATCAAAGAATGTGTGTCCTGAATTAATTAATCGACATCGATCTTTCTAGATGATAATCTGCTCTGTAAGTAAAAATGGTAACGGGATATTTATTTTAGACTATTTACCGTTTATCTTCTTGAGTTCTACTATTAGGAACAATTTTCTATATTTGCATTGGGCAGTTCCACCTTCTGTTTGATACTGTTTGGTAACCCCTGGGAATTTCTGCGTAATCCTTCTATAGTTTTTTTTGTTAGTAAAAAAATTACGTTATTAATTTTCAAATATTATTCCACATATTTAAATAAACTACATCATACTCATCAGCGGCGCAACAGCCCCATGGTGGACCCAGGCCGTCTGCCTACTGGCAGATTTCGAGAGAGGAGATGTTTTCTTTTTACCTCATTGATTACGATTATGCTTTTATACTGTAGAGATAAATAATTAACTGAAATATTTGTTCAATTTAAGCTTTAGTTCTTTGATAATGAAGGAAAACACTGGAATATGCTTGCATTTTCTTCTTCATTGACGCAAAAGCCCCATGGTGGGCCACTGCAGTATGCCAACTGGAAGAGGATTTTATGTAGTAGAGAGTAATAATAAACTAACATATTTGTTCAATTTAAGCATTAGTTTTAAGCACTTTAATAATGACGAAAAACACAGGAATATGTTAGCATTTTCTTCATCATTGGCGCAAAAGGCCCATGATGGGCCAATGTCGTCTGCCTACTGATTGATTCTAAACATGTTTCATCCTAAGCCCAATAATCTACTACTCGCCCTACTTTCCCTAAGCCTAATACTCTACAGTCATATTAGACCGGGACCTACAGTTTTAAAGTGGATTCCGAACTACTACAAGCATCCATGGTGCCCGAAGCCTGTAGTATCGGAACTCGGAAATAACCATCAGGTAGTCCGACTCACGAAGCCACCTCGTTTTTTGAAACAGTATCTACAATAAAGCCGTCAGTGGATTGAATCTCTGCCCTATTTTTCACCAGTGTCATGCGTTGCTACTGAACCACGAGTCCGGCGATAATATATGTTATACAATGTATCCATTCTACTAACTGTTGCGTAACTGATATTAACGTACCAGAAAACTAACGAGCATAACTATTTAAATTATACCTTTTATAATATTAACTTTTACAAAAATAAAAGGAAGAAATTTCAACAATAACTACGGTTACGCAATTGTAAAGAATAATGCACTAAATCTTCTCAGTAAAAAAAGATTTCTTTCTTTTCCCAGCATGAACTTCTGTAGATATAACAGAATTCTTGGAAAGAATAGAAGAAAAAACATCCCCGAGAGATATTTACGCAGCACACAGACACAAACATTTTTGTTGAATGTATAGACGAAAGAGTCACTAAAAACTAACTTCTTTTCTTGCGATAGGAACACAACCTTGAAGAAGTCTGGAGGGTGAGAAACATGGGAGAAAAAGAGAGAGAGAAAAAGAGAGAGTGTTTCCCGGGAGGGGGGAAAGACACACTACACCCACGCTCACACTATAGTGAAAGGGGATGTTTCCAAAAGGATGGAGCAGACTTCCTTCCCAAAAGCTGGCGAGAAATTCCTTTTGTGCCCTCTGAGGCCAGCACAAAATAATCTCCCCCGCCGAAGAGAAGATCAGGTCAGCCCCCGAAAAGATTGCTTCTTACAATGTTCTTTTGGATGGAACAACACGGCGAGAAATGAAAAATGTTCGACGGCACTGCGAACACTATGGGGTGGACAGTGGAAGTGAAACACCTCTCCCTCGTTCGCCCTCTGCTTCCAGAGGAAGATAGGAAAACAATCTCGGGAGAGAACCCGGAAAGTATTGTTTCCCCTAGACATTGTGGTGCTGGCTGATACTGCCAGAAGAAAGCTGAATAAGAGTGCGGATGAATCTATGGTAAAAATTTCTGTGTTTTATTTTTAACTGGAACTCTTTCCCCGACTTGGGTTGTTAGGTAATTATGACTAAAGAAACTGAATGTTTGAGTTAACAATACATGCTATTTGGGAAAGCTACTAAAAGCATTTTTTTGTGGAAATATTTTGGATGCCTGCTTTTCTTGATTAAAAAAGAAAAGAGAAGAAAAGAAATGACTGCAGTATTGACTGGAAGTTTATAATTAATATCGTAATGGTTTTTTTTTTAAATTCATATATTTGCGCTATTAATTAATAAAAATAAATAAGAATACAAGAAATAAAGAAAATAGGAGAAAAATAACAATGTAATAGAATTAATTTATAAGAATTATATAAATACATTTTTTGGCACATTAAGCGTTTACTTTTATTTTTACCTTTCTGAAAGAAAAAATAATTTTTACAATGAAATGTAAAAATATAAATAAAAAAAAAAATTGAAAAATAAAAGATAATTGCGAAAAAAAGAATAATCCAATTCAAATCAGTTTCTTTATGAAAGTAATTAAAAAAACGAGATATTCAAGAAGCAGTAATTTTTAAAAAAATAAATTACTTTTACCTTAACAGCTTTTAAAAATTATTGAGAAGAATTACTAATGACCACGTTTAAATATCATTACAACAGATATATATTTCAAACAGAACCTGCAGTTTTATACCGAAAACTTTGGAGCACTTTTTGCACTTCAGTAGACATAGTGTTCCACTTGTGCATGATAAGAAGAGTACACTGATGGATAACCCCTTTCTGGAGGACAGTCCGTGTGTTTTTGTGTTGTATGAAGAGAAATCCTGAAAACTTCCACTTGATTATTGATGAAAGACAAGTTTCAGAATCTTCTCTTCTGACCAAGCAGTGACTGCAAGCTCACAATAACAAGATTGCAACTTTAACTGTTAACTGTGGAACACTTTCTCCAACTTGTTGATTAGTAGTTATAACTAAAGAAACTGAATGTTTTAGTTAAATATCGGAATGTTTCGGAATCCACTTTAAGCCGTAGGTCCCGGTCTCATATGACTGTAAGAGCGTCACGGAGCAAAAGTCAGGCTTCTACCTACGGGTGCTCCATCACAACAGAAGCTGCCCCCTTTTCCTCCATCCATGAGTACATCACTCATGGGATGTCCGTCCCGCACTGCAGTACATTGAGGATTACTCAACAACAACAGTTAAATTTATCTTATTTACTTTTACAAAAATAAAAATTAGAAATTTCAATAATAATTATGGTTACACAATTGTAACGAATAACGCAATACATTTTCTCAGTAAAAAAATGTTTCTTCCTATTTCTCAGCATTAACTTTTACAGATATACCAGAACTCTTGGAAAAAGAACGGAAAAAAATATTTACGCAGCACACAAACTCAAACACTTTTGTTGAATTTATAGACGAAAGCGTAACTGAAAACTAACTTCTTTTCTTACGATAGAAACACACACCTTGAAAAAGTCTGGAGGGTGAGAAAGATGGGAGAAAAAGAGAGAGAGTCAATATTTTTCCCGGGAGGGGGGAAAGACACACTACACCCACGCTCACACTGCAATGATAGGGGATGTTTCCAAAAGGATGGAGCAGACTTCCTTCCCAAAAGCTGGCGAGAAATTCCTTTTGTGCCCTCTGAGGCCAGCACACAATAATCTCCCCCGCCGAAAAGAAGATCAGGTCAGCCCTCGAAAGGATTGCTTCTTACAATGTTCGTTTGGATGGAACAACACGTCGAGAAATGGAAAATGTTCGATATCACTGCAAACCGTATGGGGTGGACAGTGAAGGTGAAATACCCCCCTCGTTCGCCCCCTGCTTCCAGACCGAGGAAGATAAGAGAACAATCTCGGGAGGAACCCGGAAAAGCATTGCTTCCCCAGACATTGTGGTGTTGACTGATACTGGCAGAAGAAAGGTGAATAAGAGTGTGGATGAATCTATGGTAAAAATTCCTGTGTTTTATTGTTAACTGTGGAACTCTTTCACCAACTTGGGTTATTTGGTAGTTATAACTAAAGAAACTGAATGTTTGAGCTAACAATACAAGCGATTCGGGAATGCCAAAAGCCTTTTTCTGGGGAAATACTTTGGATGCTTGACTCTTTTGATTCCAAAAAAGGAGAAGAAATTGACTGTGGTATTTACTGGTTTATAATTAATATTATAATATATATATTTTTAAATTGATAAATTTGCGCCCTTAATTAATAAAAATAAATGCAAGAATACAAGAAATAAAGAAAATAGGAAAAAAATAATGTACAAGTATTATATAAATGAAATTTTTGGCATATTAAGAAATCTTTTAACTTTTTTTTCCTTCTGAAAGAAAAAAGAATTTTTTCATTGAAATATATGAAAAAAAATTGAAGAATTAAAGACAATTGCGAGAAATTCTTGCGCTACTAATATGTGCTGATTCCTGCCGATATTCCTATCCTTACCCGATATTATTATCCCCATTCCTATCGTATCCCTAGCCGATATTATTATCCCTATTCCTATCCTATCCTTATCTCTGTTCCTATCCTAGACAAAAATTATTTACAATGTATTTACTAGGTGCACATATTAATTTTCGATGTAGAATATGTAAAGCCTGTTCTGCTAAATCAAGTCAATTGATCATAATGTTATTGTAATATCAAAAGTTTTTATTGTCATGCATGATAAGTAGAACACAAATATTTTTTTTTGCAGCATGAAAAAAATACTTACCACTAAATGTAAGTACTTATTACTAATAGTAAAATAGATTAATAGATAACCTGCAAAAAACCGGTAATCCAAATATTATTCTATTCTGCTAAATAATGTCAACTGATCATCATGTTAATGTAAAATCCCAATTTATGTCATTGTCATGCATGATAAGTAGAACACAAATATTATGTATATATTTGCAGCATGAAAAAAACCCCAATTACAACTAAATATAATTCATCATGATTGACGCAACAGCCTCATGGTGGTCCAAGGCAGTCTGCTATATTGGCAGACATGAGACGTCTTCTTTTTTTTTACGGGGTAGGGTTGTCAGCCTAACGCCCAACGTTCTACAGTCATGTTAGACTGGGACCTACGTTTTAAAGTAGATTCCGTGCCACTACAAACATCCATGGCACCGCCGGGACTCGAACCCGAAACCTGTGATACCGAGTGCCAGAGCGCTAGTCTCTCGGCCATTCAGGCCCTTCAGGATAATTACTTACTACTAACTGTAAAATACATGATCGTCATCATGATTGGCGCAATAGCCCATGGTGGGCCAAGAACGTCTACCTACTGGCAGATTTCGAAACATGAGATGCCTTCTTTTTACGTGGAAGGATTGTCAGCGCTACACCCAACGCTCTACAGTCATGCTAGACTGGGACCTACAGATTAAAATGTGTAAAATAGATTATAGACTGTAGAAAACAAGTAATCCAAATATTATTCTATTCTGCTAGATCATGTCAATTGATCATCATTTTAACGTAGAGCCACAATTTATGTTATTGTCACGTATTGATAACCCAAATATATATATATATATATCAGTGCTTCAATATTGCAGCAAGAAAAAAAACCAATTACAATTAAATGCAATTACTTAGTACTAAATGTGAAATAGATTATAACCCGTAAAAAACTCAGAAATCCAAATAATATTCTATTCTGCTAAATCATGTTAATGCAGAATCACAGTTTATGTTATTGACACACATGATAATCTAATATTTCTGAAAGATAAATCTCGTTTTTTTAACTTTTAACTATCTTTGATGTGTTGTGTGGGTGTAAATGACTTCATTTATTTGTGGACAATGAAATCCAAGACAACACTAGAAGTAAAATAACCTTAAAGGGCACGATGTGAATCAAATATTTTATTATACATTGAACAAGGGACCAAATAACCATTGCCAGCATGAATACAATTGGGAGATGTTTGTTTTTGACACCTGGAAGGGATAATAGAAGAATCTCCAGCAAAGTCATTGAGACGAAGGAGATTCTTCTGTCTACATCAAACCTTGTCCCGGGGCTGCAAGAAGAGATGTTTAGATAATATTTGTTCGCGTGCCTTCCCCCTAAGTATTTAATTTCAGATTTATCTTGCAACCTTGAATTTGCTTTGGGATATGAAATGTATTTGCATTTTGATCTGGGTGAATGATCAGTTGGAGAGACTCTTCTTTTTTTATGTTCCCGTTGTTCCGTTAAGTTTCGAAATATAATACCGAAATTTCTGAAAATGGTGATCTATGATAATGTTTATTACTTCAAGTTGTGTAAGTTGGAGTCATTACTTCTCCCACAAAAGATATTATTGATCTAGCTGTCGCCAAGATCTAATGTCGAAGGATAATCCATGTTTGCTAATTGAAGTTCATAGATTATTTTGGTTGAGATATTCTTTTGGAGCTATTTAGCCCCTGGGGGCTCCACCTCCGATATGACAGGGCAAATACAGTTGAAACAATGAAAATTGCCCAGAATATATTTATAAATATAATAAAATGAATTTACAATCATAAGCAAATAAAGGAAAAGAAAAATACTCAAAAATTAAATTAGAAATTAAACAAAAATTTTCAGCGGACATTTTTAATCATAATTGGGAACGTAAGAGTCAATCTGCTGGATTGCAGTATTTTCATGATTAATAAGCGTGACAAAAAATTTAATAGAGGATGTGCTTAAGAAAATCTTTTAAAGAAGGAATGTTAATAGTTTTATAAAGATCAGAAATACGCATGAATCATTTAGCGGATTAGAAGTAATTTGGCGGATTCATTAAAGGTAATTTGGTGGATTCATTAGAGTTAATTTGGCGGATAGTGATATTTTGTGAAGTTTCAAGTGTTTTTAAATTAAATTTAGCTGCATAGGACAAGACGGGGCAAGTTCATAGGTTATGAAAACAACAAATGATTTAGGGACATGAATATAAAAATAGACGAGGGAAAATAAAATTTAAATAAATGTTCTGAGATAATTCGATTAAATTTATTAAATCGAACTGACAGGCGAACTGACTTAATTTTCAATATGATTAAATAGAAATATTACCCCCATTTTTGTATAATAAAAGCAATCTTTATTTACTATTATGATTACATTTAAGTCTGCATTTATATTTCGTGTCTCTGATTGTTTTGTAAAAACTATTTTGCGACGAACATTAGATTGCTTTTAAAGTTTCGCAATAATTTGGTATCAAACAACTATTTTTGGGTCCAATTTGAGATAATTGCAGAAATTACTTTAAAATACAATTTTCAAATTTTCATTCTTATTTAATAATTTGTGTATAACTTTATTTATTTATGTACTTAAATTATCCGGAGAGGTTTGGAAAAAAGATATTAAAATATGTTTTTAATACTTTTCATGATAATACTGTTATTTTCGCAATAAATTCATAAACTTTGCTGCCTACATAAAACAGATACGAAGATTAGATTTCAATGAAGATATTTTTAGAATGAAATATTTTTCATTACATTTTAAAAATGATACTAAAATATCATAAAAAAAAAGGAAATCATGATGATACTTCTTCTTCAATGGCGATATGCCAAGGGATGGGCCAAGGCCGTCTACCTAGGGGCTGATTTCGAAACAGAAGATGTTTTCTTTTCACCGGATAGGATTGTCAGCCCTACGTCCACCTCTCTACAGTCATATTAGATCGGCACTTACGGTTTAAAGGGAGTTCTGAACCACTAAAAATATCCATTAGGACTCGGAACTTGAGATCTGTGGCACCGAGCGACAGAAAGCTAGATGATAACATTACTAAATGATAATTTTATATGATACTACTATCATTGAATATGAATACCAATGATGCTACTATTATTAAATATGAATACCAATGAAGCTACTATCATTGAATGAGAATATTGACAATGCTATTAACATTGAATATGAATATCGATGATGCTACTATTATTAAATTTGAATAAAATTGATGCTACTATCACTGAACATGAATACCAATGATGCTACTATATCATTAAAAAATTTTAACAACTTTGTTGTTGTTTTAAAAGGCCACATATTTTGGCATAAAATAATTCGCCGCTTAAAAGGTAGATATGTATATAGAAAAGGAAACGTTGGGTCAGGCTGCTAAATTGCAATTATGTGTCTTCACAATTTGGGACAAACTCCTCTGGGGAATTCAATCCTCTCTACCTTAATGCTAGGCGACTTGCAGATTTATAGTGCCAACTCCCGGCATGGACACATAAGCTTTCTATTTAACTTCTATTGTGGGATTTTAAACTTAACTCTACCCATTTTTGGGGGATTTTAAACTTAATCCTGCCAGTTCTGTGGTGATTTTTAACCTAATTCCACATTTACACATTCTATCATCATTGACTTTATTCGTTTCTGAAATCCATGACTGCATACCATACAAATGTAACACTGCTTTTTAAAGACAAGTATGACAATAGTTTTTTAATTTATTTTTAAAAATAATTTTATTTATAGAACTAAATTGTTTTTTTTTATTAACCTACTTACAATATTGCCTGTTAAAATAGGACCTTTTATACGTTCCTTTTGTTTGTCCAGTGGTACATTACTTTCTGAAAGGACTTCCTTCGCAGCACTCCGAAAAGGTGAAGACAAAGAGTCGTAAAGCCATAAAAGCTCTCCGGCAATAACCATAATCTCTGTTATTCCCTGCATGATGCCGAGTAGTCAACCAACTCCCCATTACAGAAAATATGTCTGGGAAATGGACTTTGCTGAGAGCTCCATTTATAAAGGCGCTTTTCGTGGATGGTTTATGTCGTCCATCCGCAGATGAAGGACACTTCCCCCTTTTTTTTTCCTTTCAAATCATTGAAGTGCTGAGAGACATTTTGAAATACGGGTAAAAGTGTTTTAATGCGGATGAATGGTTTTCTGCCAGACACATCCCATTTTGGGATCCATGGTAGTGTATGTATAACTAATGGGAAAAAAAAGCTTTGCTTCTGAAAGCAAATGCATTGTTCTTTGATGCATTTTGTTCTTTAAAGTGAAACTGTGACATAGTATTTTATGTCATTGTGTCATTCTTAATTCACTTTTAGATTCTGTTCATTTCAGAACACACAAATAGTATTACTTTCTAATATTATTACCTGGATATTGCTTTGGCGAGAGTGGGACAGCGATGTCCTGAACCACTTTTAACGTTTCTTATTCGTTTATTTTTTTTAGAATTTCTTTCATAAGCTATTCTTATTGGCTTATTTAAATTTTTTTCTTGTAAATTTTTATTAAATTTCTTTCTTGGTTTTTTTGTACTAAAATCGTTTGAAATTTTATAATTAAAAAAATTTGTTTTAAATTTCTTTAGCATGTTTTTTTTTTTATGAAATCGTTTGGAATTCTATATATTTTTTAAAAATTTTTATTTAAAATTTCTTTTATGTGTTTTTCTATAAAATCGTTTAGAATTCTATAGTTTTTAAAAATTTTTGTCGCATATTATTTTTATGAAATCATTTGGTATTCTGCAGTTTTTTTAATTTTTATTTTAAATTTCTTTCATGTGTTTTTTTTACATAAAATCGTTTGCAGTTGTATAGTTTTTTTAATTTGCTTTTTTGAATTTCTTTCACGTGTTTTTTTTATATAGAATCGTTTGGAATTCTATAGTGAAAAAAATTTTTTTTTAAAAATTACTTTCACGTGTTTTTTTATAAAATTTTTTTTATGAAATCTGTATTTTTTTTTTTTCATTCTGTTTTCTTTTTCAATTCCTTCTATTAGCTCACACTCTCCCTATATACATCTTGTTCAAATTTCCAATCATTCATAAAATACTTTTTACTCATCCACTCAAGTTCAAATACATTTTTTTGAATTTGTAGTGGATGACACTTGATGTTAATATAGTTTTTTCAAAGATTAATTCAGTAATTAAATTTAATTAATTAATTTTAATTGTTCTTAGATTTAAGCTGCTTGTACCTACCAATAGATGGCGCCAGATAAACTTAAACAAGTAATATAAAAAAAAAAATTTAAAGTCAATTCCTGCTTTTTTTTTCATTATATTGCAAAAAAGTTCTTTATAAATAATTTTCATTCATTTTTTTAATTTTATCTGGCGCCATCTATTGGTAGATATATGCAACTTAAATCTAAAAAAAACTAAAATTAATTAAATTTAATTACTGAATCAATCTTTGAAAAAACTGCATTAACATCAAGTGCATCACAACAAGTTAAAAAAAAATGTATTTGAACTTGAGTGGATGAATAAAAAGTATTTTATTAACGGTTGAAAATTTGAACAAGATGTTCAGTATACAGTTTGATGAGATATTTAAAATTAGTAAAGATATTGAAACAATTTAAGCTAATCAAATGTTCTGAGAAATGTGTTCGTAACATTTCAGTGAATTAAAAATAAGAAAAACTAAGTTGAAAAATCAAGAAATAAAAAGGAATAAAAAACATTTTTTTTGAAAGCTGAATGTGATCCTTTATAATCAAATCTTTAATTTTAATAATTTTAATAACACAAACAAAATATTTTAAATTTTAACAACATCTTTATCCAACTTAAGCTCAAAGAATTCGAAACTTTTTAAATGGAAATCTAATGGCGACTCAAACCACTTTGATTGTGGGCTTCACCTTCCAAATAGCCACTTATTTTGCATTGTTATTGGTAGTTAAGGGCAGACGATCTCCCATTTCGCTATGACCATAGAGGAGAAAGCCGGATGAAGGGAAGTATAAAGCGCTTGGTGTGGGTGGCAACGATGATTTCGAGTCACATAGCCATCGTGCTAACTTCCGTTTGCTGTTAGAATTCTTCTGGAGGAAGTGGGAAAGGTTCGTATTTCCATCAGAGAGGGATAAGACGGTTGAGAATGTTTTTCGAAATCATTTATAGTGATGAATCTTAAGTTTTCCGCAGAAATGAGAAAGTTTAATGAAATTTCATTAAAGCACTAAAATTGAGAAATATTTTTAATTTGAGATTTGTTTTATTAGGAAACCAGCTTTAAAAAATTAGTGGTAAAGCATAAATAAAATGATGAATATTCAATTTTAAAATTCAATTTTTAGTAAATTTAATTACTATCATTATGTTTAATTGTTGTTAGAAGACAACAAAAAAGATTTGGTAATTTTAGGACTTTTAACATCTATAATTAATTATAAATAAGTACTATACATATGGCTTGTTTAGAATATTCATATGGAAATATCTTAAAAATAATTATTTACTTGATTTTCTTCCAAAATCTTTACAAATTAATTAGTATAATTTGTAGAATACTAATTAAATTTATGATTAGTATTCTACTAATGGAAACAAACTAGTTAGTATAATTAGTATAGATAATTAATATAATTTGTAATGTTTTACATGGAAATTAAAATTTTTTTTTTAGAGACTGTAAAACTTCTAAAATATTACGTCTTCATTACTTGTGCAACAGTAGAAAAAGTTTGTTGCAAATGTCTCTTTCTAAAATACATTAATGTTACCAATATCTAAATATTTTATTGTGATAAATGCGTGCTCATTTTGGATTTACAAATATTAGAACTTTATTTGTTCTTGTTCTTGTTTATAACAATTTTATCTTGTTGCTCAATTACAATGGTCACATGTTCTGATAATTCCAACACTAATTTTCGTTGCAAATCACTAGTCTATTCAGCTACAAAATTTTAAAGTATTGTAACCACGTCTTTGGCACCTCCTGATTTTTCTCAAATTAAAATTATAATGCCTTGGGTATTATTTTATAAAATGGTACAGATATATATTCCAAACATTATCTGCAGTTTTATACCGAAAACATATAGCGCTATTTGTTGTATATTAGTAGACATAGCATTCCGCTTGTGTATACTACGAACAGTTCATTGATGGATAACCCCATCCAAGAGGATTGCTCTTGTGTTTTCGTGTTGTATGAGGAGAAATCCTGAAAACTCTCACTAATACTTGATAGTTGATACGAGATACATTTTTTTCTAATGCAGTTGGTAATACAGAGACAGTTATCTTTATGCCATAAGCAAGGGTTACACTATTGTTACTCATTTAGCACTAAACAGGGGGCACGTGTAGCTTGAAGATATGTTACAGACGCGAGTAACACTATCCCTACAAAGCTCTACAGTTATATTAGACCAGACCTTTGGTTTAAAGGGGATTACGAATCCTTTACAACATACATGACACCGTCGGGATTAGAACCCGAAACCTGTGGAACCGAGCGCCAGAGCGCTGGCCACTCAACCATCAGGCCCAGCTAATAAAATTGATTAAAATTCACGAAAAATAAAACACAGTACTGCAGTTTTGGTAATCTGTTATTTATCAGTGGCAATCTATTTATACTATTTATCCTGATAGCCGAGTAACTTTCGCTCGGTGCCACAGGTTCGAGTCCCGGCGGTGCCACAGATGTTTGTAGTGGTTCGGAATCCACTTTAAACCGTAGGTCTGGTCTAATATAACTGTAGAGCTTTGGACGTAGGGCTGACAACATATCCTGTCTCCAAATCTGCCAACAGGCAAACGGCATTGGCCCACCGCGGCAATGATGATAATGATGTTCATGGTCCATGAACTAAACATCTATGATGATGGGAGATATACAAGTTTCACAATCCCCTTTGGTCAACAATGGTTCTGTGTCTGGTGAGTATTTTGCATTAACAAATGTTATATTTGTAACACTTTACCATCTTTTGTAATCTATCTTAATCTCAGAATCATCTAAAATTAAACTGTTTTTTCAATAACGTAAGTGCATGGTCAGATTGACCGCGAAAATTATGTTTCATAATTTTTAAATTATACAACATTGTTGAAAATCATATGAGGAAATAAAATGGTGGAAAAAAACCTCTTGTTCTCAAGCTTCAATTCAAAAACAGCACACGATAAAAACAATTGGCAAATATGAAATTAAAGTCATTAATAAATTTTTCCTTATCTGGTAAAATATATTAAATGTTGCAAATGTCTCTTTGCAAAATACATTAATGTTGTCAATATTTTAATACGATAAATCTGTGCTCATTTTGGACTTACAAATATTTAAACTTTATTTTTTTCTTGTTTTTGTCGATAAGAGTTTTATCTTGTTACTCAATTATAATGACCACATGCTTCTGATGATTACATCACTAATTTTTATTGAAAATCATTAACATATTTGTCTTTAAATTTTAAAGCGATGTGACTGCAGTTTTGTAACATGTCTGCAGTTTTTTTTTTCACATTAGCAAATGCTGTAATACTTATATGGTACCAAAGGTCAGAGCGCTTGACAATTGGCCATCTGGCAGCACTTGAGTACATGATCAAATTGATTAAATTTATAAATTATTAAATAACTTTAAAAATTATAATCAATTATTAAATTATTATTATTATTAATTATTAAATTATTTCATAATTTTTAAATTATAAAAATTTGTTGAAAATTATAAGAGGAAATAGTTTGACAGCAAAAAGAAACCAAGCTTCAATTCAAAAACAGTACACGGAAAAAGCAATTAGCAAATATAGAGGGAAAAGTCATTAATAAAGTTTTCCCTATCTACTAAAGGAGAGAAAAAAGATGCTATTGCTTGCTATACGCTCTAATTACTGTAAAAATAGCATTTCCATACAATATTGTAATTTATTTTCTAGTCATAAATGTATTATTTAATTCATAATATTCGGAACATATATATCGAAATCAAACTTTGACCCATATATCCCCTATTTTGAATTTACATACACGAAAAAAGAGTCTGAAAGTAATGCTACTGCGACCTAATAAAATGATTAATTGTTTCAGTCTCATAAATAGGTTCAGTTAAGCATATCCTTCAAATTTTATTGTAGTTCAAACTAATCTAGTAATATGTTCCAGATTCCATTGTTAGTAGAATAACAGGGAAACTTCTATTGTTCGTATTTCAATTAGCAGAATAGGAATTTCATCAGATATTTAAACATCAAACAATGTTTGTACAATAGATTTTGATGAGTAAACCGTCAGCAGAATCTATTGAATTTTACAGTTTAGTAAATAGAAGTAATGGCATTTGGCGCGATAGAATGAATTATTGTGGAGATTAATGCTAAAAGAAGTTTTTTAATGCTAAATATTTTACATGAGATGAAACTTATTAGTGAGTGCTTATTAAAAGATAATTCTTTGTTGTTACATTTAATTAAATTTGGGAATGGTCTATACCTGATAATTTCTAAGAAAAAGGATTACTTCTATTTCTGTTTAATAAACCCTGCCCTATACCAAGACTAGGTTTTTTTTTTTATTTTAAGTTGTATTTGATAATTTAGTAAAAAAAAAAAAAGAAATTTAATTAGTTAAAATTTTTTTTTACACATAATTTACTTTTTGTAAAAGAAAAGACAGGAATAAAATTGTCTTAAAAGAAAACTTGAATGAATTTGAATTTACTTAAACTGGTTTTTAGTGTGCATGAATTAGCCTGTTTCTATATACCACGTTTCGTTATTTTATTTGGAATTATAGAACTATTTTATTTCATAATTATATTATAGAATTATAGAGCTATTTTATTTTATAATTATATTAAAGAATTACAGAATTATTTTATTTTATAATTATGTTATAGAATTACATAATTATTTTTTTTATAATTATATTATCGAATTATTTTATTTTATAAATATATTATAGAATTACAGAATTGTTTTTTTTATAATTATATTACAGAATAATTTTTTTATTATATTGTAGAATTATTTTATTTTATTAATAAAAAGTTTAAACGCCGTAAAAAAATGAAGAAAATTTAAGTAAAAGATTTAAGATTAAAAAAAAGGTTAACATATAAAAAACATATTTTTTGAAATTTATTGCTGTAATAAAAATCCAGTTATAAATTAAAAGTATTAAATGATTAAAAGGCAAAGCTAATGCATGTTATAAGCTCTAAAATAGCAATCCCATACAATATTTTAATTTAGTTTCTAGTCATAAAATTTATTATTTAATTCAGAATATTCAGAATATTAAAGTTATATCAAAATCAAAATCTTTGACCCAGATATCACATATTTTGAATTTACATACTTAAAAAAAGAGTCTGAAAGTAATTCTACTCCGACCTAATAAAATGATTAATTGTTTCAGTCTAATAAATTGGCTCTAATAAATTGGCCAAGCATATCGTTCAAATTTTACTGTAGTTCAATCTAATCAAGTAATATGTTCTAGATTCCATTGTTAGTAGAATAACAGGGAAACTTCTATTGTTCGTATTTCAATTAGAAGAATAGGAATTTCATCAGATATTTAAACATCAAACAATGCTTAGATAATAGATTTTGATGAGTAAACCCTCAGCAGAATCTATAGAATTTTGCAATTTCGTAAATAGAAGTAATGGCATTTGGCGCGATAGAATGAATTATTGTACGGATTAACGCTAAATAAAGTTTTTTAATGTTAGATGTTTTACACGAGATAAAATTGACTAGTGAGTTCCTATTAAAAGTTAATTATTTGTTGTTACATTTAATTAAATTTGCAGATGGCCTATATCTGATAATTTCTATGAAATCGAACTTCTTCCATTTCGGTTTAATAAACCCGTCATACACCAAATTTTAAGTTATATTTGATAATTTAGAAAAAAAAAAGAAATATTATCAATTAAAAAAATTACTTTTTAAAAAGAAAAAACAAGAATAAAATTGCCTTAAAAGAAAACTTGAATGAATTTGAATTTATTTAAACTTGTTTTTAGTATGCATGAGTCTTGCGTTAGTGAAAATTTAAAGAGAAAATTAAAATTTTTTATATAATACGTTTTATTTTATTTGGAATTATACAATTATTTTATTTTATAATTATATTATAGAATTTTAGAATTATTTTATTTTATAATTATATTATAGAATTTTATAATTATATTATAGAATTTTATAATTATTTTATTTTATAACTATATTATCGAATTATAGAGTTATTTTATTTTATAATTATCTTATTTTATAACTATATTATCGAATTATAGAGTTATTTTATTTTATAATTATATTATAAAATTATCGAATTATTTTATTTTATTATTATATTATAGAATTATGGAATTATTTTATTTTATAATTATATTATCGAATTACTTTTTTTATAATTATATT
The DNA here is from genome assembly GCA_021605075.1 of Caerostris darwini. Classification (NCBI taxonomy): domain Eukaryota; kingdom Metazoa; phylum Arthropoda; class Arachnida; order Araneae; family Araneidae; genus Caerostris; species Caerostris darwini. Next base: position 5,453 of record BPLQ01010979.1, on the reverse strand, counting down.
ATATAATTATCAAATTATTTTTTTCATAATTATATTATTTTATTATATTTACGAAAAGTTTAAAAGTTGTAAAAAAAAATGAAGAAAATTCGAATAGCAGATTTAAGATTAAAAAAAGCTTGACAAATAAAAGTAATTTAAAAAAAAAATTATAGCTGTAATCAAAATTCATTTATAAATTATAGGCTTCAAATGATTAACAGGCAAATTTCCATTCTGATTTAATTTTCACTAACGCAAAGAAATTAGCTTTTTATCATATTTATAGACAGAACCAAACGATATAGATAAGATATTACGATGTGTTATAAATAAATACAATGTATCCATAACCAGAGTTATTGTAATACATAATAGCTAGTGAAAATATAGTTTTGGTTATGTAATACATAATGTATCCAATGTATTACATAACCAAAGGTGTTAACGATGTGAAGCAATGATGTATAAATGAATGCTAAAAAGCGATGAATAATCCAGGTACCAAAGAATGTGTGTTCTGAATTAATTAACCGCCATTGATCTTTCTAGATGACGATCTGCTCTGTAAGTAAAAATGGTAACGGAAAATTTATTCTAGGCTACTGTTTATCTTTTTGAGTTCTCCTATTTGGAGCAATTTTTTACATTTGTATTAGTCATTTCCACCCTCTGCAATAATTCAGATTTGTTTAATCCGTGACATGTCCTACAAACCATATGTTTTTTTAAATAGTATCTGATATGTTAAGAAGACGGGAACATTTCGGGCAGCATTTATTCAGGCTTTATGTTAGAGGAAGAAAAGTGATGAAGTAATCATGCAACATGAGGGTTTAACTATAACCCTATTGAAAAATATTCTTTTCTGTTCAAAACAATTCATTTCACGACATTTATATTTTCTATGATAATCATTAAGAACCTAAATTTGGCTTTTTTACAGTGTAAAAAACACTAAACTTTATTGGAGCGAAGCATTCACGGCAATGTCATTTACCTTATACGATATGATCATCATTATGATTCAGCTAAAGTAGAATTTATCAAAAACAAATGTTTTACTAGTGTGCCTAATAAGATGTTATTACCATTGGTTTTATTGGAGCTCAATCCATACAGATTTGGACACTTACCAAAATAACATATAAACAAAAAGTAGAAACCAAAGAACATATAAACACATCAAAATTACAAAAGGAAAAGACCAGACATTCTTAACAAAACGACTAAAAGGCCTTAAAAATAGTTAAAAACAAGTTAAAAGTTTATAAGGAAAGAAATTTAAAAAGCTAGAAGCATCATAATAAAAGTTTGTGGGGCCAGGACACGTCTTCTTTGTCCCCCCAGTTAAGAGCACACAAATCACCATTCTGTTGTTCAGTCCCGATCAAACAAGATGGGCCTTACTCATTTCCTCATATTACATGCGATTCAGTACATGACATATTCTGAAATACTCATACAAGTACGAACGAAATAATTATCTTAATACCAATACTCAAGGTTCTATTTAAGCCTGAAACATTTATGATTTAAAGCACAGGGTATCAATCACAAACAATTTTTAAATAGCTATCTATATGTGTATTTATTCTGTTTTCTAATCATATTTATGCGGTATCTTCAGCTTTGAACTTATAAATATATTTCACATATATTCTTCCTGTCGTCAATTTTCAGAAAATATATTTTTTTTCCCACTTGGAGCAACATCTAGACCAAGTCCAAGGATTCGTGTAGTCTCATGGAAGGAGGGAAAGGGGAGCAGCTTCTGTTGTGATGGAGCACCCGTAGGTAGAAGCCTGATTTGCCTCCATGACGTTGAAGAAAGGGGTCATTGCCTTCTGGGAAAATTTTTAGGAGGGGACTATCCGTATATGAGTATCATATGGGAAAAAACCCGGAAAACTCCCACCAGGTAGTCCGACTAAAGAAGCAAGATACTGAACATCCCAAATGCATCGAGTCTCATCGTCCCTCAATTTATAAAACAGTGTCTTAACAAAGCCGCCAGCAGATGGAATTTCAGTCACAATGCTCACCAATGTCACGCATTGCTACTGAACTACGGGTAGGGCGATAATATATGTTATGCAATATAACCCTCTACTAACTTGTGTAATTATTATAGAAAACTGACGTACATCATTAAACTATGCCTTCATATTAACCGCTTTTACAAAACTAAAAATGTGAAAGAATTTCAATAATAATTACGGCTACACAATTGTAAAGAATACTACACTAAATTTCCACAGTAAAAATATTTCTTTTACAGATATAACAGAATTCTTGGAAAAAGAATGAAGAAAAAAAATCTCCGAGAGATATTTACGCAGCACACAAACTCAAACACTTTTGTTGAATTTATAGACGAAAGAGTAATATTTTTTTTCAGTGAGGAAAGAAAAAGTAAAGCATTTAAAAATTAATTTATATGATTCTTGTAAATTAATTCTGTTAAATTAGTTTTTCCTATTTTCTTTATTTTTTGTAATCTTATTTATTTTTTTTTAATTATTGGTGCAAATTTATTAATTTAAAAAAAACGATATTACAATATCAATTATAAACTCCCATTCAATACCACTGTCATTTTCTTTTCTTCTCTTTTTCTTTTCTTTTTTACACGCATCCAAAGCAACGAAATAGCAACGAAATATAAAAAAACTGGAATTAAAGAAAATTGCGAAAAAAAATAATAAACCAATTCTAATAAATTATTTATATAAGTAATTAAAAAGAAGAGATATACAAGGGGTAGTAATTTTTAAAAAAATAAATTACTACTTCTACTTTAACAGCTTTTAAAAATTAATGAGAAGAGTCTAATGTCCACAGTTAAATATCGTTACATACAATTTACAAATAACTACTCTAAATAAAGAGAAAAATTTCTGGAAAATAAGAAATGTTATTTCACTACTTTGCAATTTTGAGCTACTAACAAGCACTTTTTCCAACCTATATTTCTATCTCCTTTCAAATAAAAAAGCCTTACTAAGCATATACTCATCATCATCATCAGTGGCGCAAAGACCTATGGTGGACCACGGCCGTCTGCCTACTGGCTGATTTCAAGATAGGAGATGTATTTTATTTTTAAGGGTATGGTTGTCAGGCCGATACCCAACACTCTGCCGTCTTATTAGACCGTGACCTACTGTTTAAAGTGGATACCGACCCACTACAAACATACATGACACCGTCAGAGTCCGAAGCCTGTGGCATAGAGCTCCAGAGCGCTATTCACTCGGCCATCAGGCCTCCTACTAATATTTTATCTGATCTAAAAAAAAAACATCTTTACAAATTATTATTTACAATTGGGTAATCATAAGTTACGCAACTGTAAAAAATAATGCACTAAAGTTTCTCAGTAAAAAAAAAGATTTCTTATGTTTTTCACAGCATAAACTTTTACAGATATAATAGAAATCTTGGAAAAACAAATGAAAAAAAAAATTTCCCAGAGATATTTACTCAGAACACATACTCAAACACTTTTGTTGAATTTATAGACGAAAGAGTAACTGAAAACTAACTTCTTTTCTTACGGTAGAAACACACCCCTTGAAAAAGTCTAGAGGGTGAGAAAGATGGGAGAACAGAGAGAAGAGAGTCAATATGTTTCCCGCGAGGGGGGAAAGACACCCACCCACACCCACATACATACTCTGTTCGTCAGTTTTTGAAACAGTGTCTACAGCAAAGACGATAGCGAATTGAGCCTCCGTATTAATGCTCACCAGTGTCGCGCGTTGCTGCTGAACCACGAGTATGACGATGATATATGTCATGAAATATATCTTTCTACCAACTGTTGTGTAATTATCATCAACGTACCAAAAAAAAACTAAGGAACATAATTATTTAAACAATACCCTTTATTTTTATTCAAGTTTATTTTATTTTATTTTTTTTATTTATTAAAATAAAAAGAGATATTTTTTTACAAAATAATAATTATGGATACATAACTGTAAAACATAATGCACTAAATTTTCTCAGTAAAAAAAGATTTCTCAACTTTCCCGGAGCCTAAACTTTTACAGATATAACATAATTGTTGGAAAAAGAACGAGAAAAAAAAATCCTCCATGAGATATTTACGCAGCACACAAACTCAAACACTTTTGTTGAATTTATAGACGAAAGAGTAACTAAAACTAACTTCTTTTCTTACGATAGAAACACACACCTTGAAAAAGTCTGGAGGGTGAGAAAGATGGGAGAAAAGAGAGAGAACGGAGTCAATATGTTTCCCGGGAGGGGAAAGACACCCACCCACACTCACACTATAATGATAGGGGATGTTTTCCAAAAGGATGGAGCAGACTTCCTTCCCAAAAGCTGGCGAGAAATTCCTTTTGTGCCCTCTGAGGCCAGCACACAATAATCTCCCCCGCCGAAAAGAAGATCAGGTCAGCCCTCGAAAAGATTGCTTCTTACAATGTTTTTTGGATGGAACAACACGGCGAGAAATGGAAAATGTTCGATGGCACTGCAAACACCACGGGGTGGACAGTAGAAGTGAAATACCTCCCCCTCTTCGCCCTGTGCTTCCAGACGGTGGAAGATAAGAAAACAATCTCGGGAGAGAACCGGAAAGTATTGTTTCCCCCCAGACATTGTGGTGTTGACTGATACTGGCAGAAGAAAGGTGAATAAGAGTGTGGATGAATCTATGGTAAAAATTAATGTGTTTTATTGTTAACTGGAACTTTTCCCCAACTTGGGTTGTTTGGTAGTTATAACAAAACAAACTCAATGTTTGAGTTAACAATACAAGCGATTCGGAAAAGCCAAAAGCATTTTTATGTGGAAATATTTTGGATGCTTACCCGTATGGATTAAAAAAAGAAATAAAAGATATTGATTGTGGTATTGATTGGAAGTTTATAATTATTATTGAAAGCTATTTTTTTTAAATTCATAAATTTGAGCCATTTTTTAGAATAAATGTAAAAATACAAGAAATAAAAGATATATGAAAAAAAAAAATGATCTGAATTAATTTATAAGAATATTACAAATACATTTTTTGCACTTTAAAATCCTTTACTTTTTTTCTGGGCCTGAATAGCCGAGTGTCTTGTACTCTGGCGTTCGGTGCCACATATTTCAGGTTCGAATAACAGCGGTGCCATGGATGTTTGTAGTGGTTCGTAATCCACTTTAATCAGTAGGTCCTGGTCACATGTGACCGTAGAGCAACACGGAGTTTAATCAGAATTGTCTCACACACATCATTCCCAAACTGTAAAGCGGAAATTCAGCTCTAGGCACAATAATGCGTTATTTTGTAGTAGTATTGGTCCGACTAAAGATGCAAGATGCTGAGCATCACGAACATCACCGATTATCCTCGTTTCTTGAAACAGTGTCTACAACAAAGCCTCCAGCGGATTGAATCTCCGACCTAATGCTCACCAGTGTCGCGCGTTGTCGTTGAACCACGAGTATTGAGA